>JAXRJS010000043.1:5296513-5896513 GCA_037127375.1 Dione juno
TTAAAGTTTTCTATATTAAAGTTCCACAAAAAATACACCTAAAGAGCAAACTCTTGTAATATATACATTTTCTACTCGTAGTCTCCGTTTGAACTTGTCAATGCTTGTTTTGGAAATACTAAAGATGTGTATAGCATATAAAGATATGATATTATGGACATGCATGTTTTCGCTTTATTTTTTAATGTCGTAAAGACATACATTTTGTTCTAGTACGGAAACCAACGCCTTATCCTCATTATTCTTTATTATTTCAGATTGCGTTGATGTGTTGCACAACAGATGCTTTCAAAAAATGTGAAACCATAACCATTGATATTGATGGGTTTGGAGAAAGACGTACCGGTGAAACGTAAGTTATAATATGAATATACATTTTAAATAATAATACCTTACCTTCTTTAGTTAGTATGACTTAACTTTCGGTTTTGAATTAAGTAACTTAGCTGTGGTTATAATAGTTATTTTAAGTAAGAGAAAGAGAGAAAACTTAGTGAAAAAAAAACTCGATTCTCTGCTTTCCATTGGAATTCGAGAAAGGGTGCCAGAACTCAAAAAAATCCTTCCACCTAATATAATAATCCCACAACCAAATTATTTATATACGCTGTTTCACAGCGCCACGGTATACTAAATGCAAAAAAAAGTATAACAAGTAAATAGTAGGTATATACTCTTAAGATGTTTACGACAATAAGATTTTTCATATGAAGATAGTTTCTAGCTTTTATGTATGTTTAATTTTCTATTACAGTAACATGGACCAATGCACTTTTCTTAATCATTTTGCAAATAAAAACGAATCCGTTTCAGTTGAAATCGTTCTGGATGAATACTATATCTAAGTTTTATTATACACTTTATGGCACTTATTTCAATACAATTAAAACGAATATTACATTCCACGAGGAATCTATGAGCAGTAGTGCCACAGTGAAAGGATCTAAGTCTGGTGATAATAAAACACCGATAATAGTCGTTGGCGTGATCGCTGGACTTTTGTGCAGTGGAGCCGTTGCATACATTGCAAAATATATGATAAGCACGATGATGCAATCTGGTACTTACTGTAAGTATTTTTTAAATCCTAATATCCAGAGAGAACAATGTACAAATCTCTCTCCTTATTCAATTTATCACGTTCTTATAGAACATGCAATGCATTTTCTACATTCTAATCGAATATCTATATTTTAAATTAAGAGGCCGTCCTGGCGGCACAGTGTCTGTCTGTAAACGCGACGGTTGTGGGTTCGATTCCCACTCGGGTAGAATGAATAAGTAAGAAGACAAAGCGCGATGTTGAGTCCACTCAACACGCAGTCATTTAAAAATTGGGTGGAAAGTGGGTAACGGAGGGTCTTAACACTATGTTCCCTCTGTCTACACCGCTATATACGGGAAACACTTTCCCGTGAAGCTGTATATTTAATTTGTATATATATATTATATATATATATATATATATATATATATATATATATATATATATATATATATATATATATATATATATATATATATATATATATAATTAAATATGTTTTTTAACATGAATAGTGTGACTTAAAGCAATAATCTCAAATTGCAGATTTTTTTATAATACATTAACTTATACTTAATACATAGATAATAAAAATTCAATAAAACTGTAATAATATGAACTAAATATATACTAGTATATTATTCTTAATCCTTTCAGTATTTCCCGATCCTTCATAAAGAAGCAAAAAGAAGTGGATTCAAAATCTATATACATATTTAAAATAAATAGTTATATATGTATATGTAAATGGTTTTGTCGATATATAATGGAAACTAATAATATATATTAAATATATAGATATAGGTATATATAATAGATAGGATATAATAGAGCGAGTAATTTCTAGAACTATTTGTCTCCAGACACAGTGATTATTAAAAGATTAAAAAATGTAATTTATACAGCAAATAATGTTGTTTATTTTTTTTATTATCTCACATTCAGAACTCCATTCCTTACTTCCTGTCTAAGGCTGGTTATAGCAGCCCATATCAGAAAACCTGTGACAACTTCACGTCACGGCATAATAGTTGAATTTGCATTCATTTTTCTTTTGATTTTTTTTTAATAACTTTCGTAATAAGTAATGTCGATGATTAAGTTACAATATCTCTAACTAAATAGCCTTTTCCCCATCGATGTCTTTCTAGCGCATGCTCCAGAAATAAGACCATTTTGGTTTGACCTCTGGCATTGACTAAATGTATATCACTTGGTCTCAAGAGAAAGGTCAGCTAAGGGTGGTGGTTTGCAACTTCAGACAGGTTGATGTTCGGCAATCATCGGCCCTTGTCGTCCACTCTCGCTGGTAGTTTTTCTACAGAGATGGATTGAAAATAAATTCTATGTTATTATTTTAGAGGATTATTAGAAAAAATCACTTTTATTTTTAATATATAAACTCCATTACCAATAATCCGTACTTGGTAAGTACTTGATTGAAAAGGACACTAATAAATTTTACTTCCAAAACATATAAAGATTTTTTATAATAAAAATATGTAGGCCTTTTCAAAGTCTGGTTATACAACGTAGTTATTTTTCAGTTCTTTATTTTAGCATATTATCTCAAAAAAACTAGAAAGTGGAGACTAGTGACTTGTCACTGACTTTTTGTGTCTACCATACATTTAGGCCTATATATATATATATATATATATATATATATATATATATATATATATATATATATATATATATATATATGTATATATATATATATATATATATATATACTTAGATTTATTATTTTGAAAAGTGAAAATTAATTATAAAAAAACAACTATGACGCACTAAATACATAAAATAATATTACTAGAGCCAATGACTCTCTGTCCAGGGGTGCAAGACTCGCGTCTGCGCGTTGAACGCTACGCCACCGCCTCGACCGCGTAGATATCGTGCACACACACTCCCGAAATAACACCAATAATAATTAAAAAATAACTTAAAATCCAAAAAAATAACTTAAATATAATACAAAAAATCATTCTCTTATTTGCCCCTTCAATAGCAATTTAGTACAATATTTTATTAAGGCACTGTGCATCTAAATGAAGCAACTATGTCATGAGATGTGATATAACCAAGGAAATCGTCTTAGGACACACACATAAATGATTAGACAATTGTTTTAGTTGTAAAAGTGAATTGTGGCGGTGAAAAGCTTGCGTAACTTCGCCTATAGGTGAGTGCTTGAAGCTTTTTTTTATGACCAGTAATAATTCGAAAATGTATTAAATGTTTTATGTTTTCCATGATAAATATGAAATAATGTTTGATGAATAATGAAATATATTTTTGAATAAGATATTTTAAGATTATTTTCCTAGGAAATTTTTAAAATATATAATGTTAATATAATGTAGAAACAATAATTAACCTCAACATTACACTTTCATTACAATTTTTTTAACCCAAACACATTTTATAACAACCAAATTAACTAAGCTTTTGTCTACTTATCATTCCCTCGAGTCGCTAAGAAAAGAGTTTATTAAGACAACTTGCTGAAACTTTTCTTGACCACAAAAAGCTTTTGAAGCTTTCTCTTTTTCTATTGGACCTTTTTTTTCTCTAGTGTCTCTTTATACTTAAACCTTGAATAAAACTACATTTATTGAGTATAAATTATTATTCATTAGTAAATCAATTAATTCTTATTAAACATGTAGATTGGATATTTGTTTTAAGTTTCAATCGTCAGCATTTACCGGACTATAAAAACCTTGCGTTTAAACATTTTTAAAGCTTTACGTTATCCCCCACACAGCAGGGCAGGCAGAGGGAACCTAGTGTTAAGACTCCTCGATTGGGATCGAATTCATACTCATTACACCATTATACAAATATATACATATATATATATATATATATATATATATATATATATATATATATATATATATATATATATATATATATATATATATATATATATATATATATATATATATATATATATATATATATATATATATATATATAATATATTTACAATAATTGTACGGTTGTTATGTACAACCATTGAGTTTACGGTCAGATGAAGTTTAATATTACTGATACTGGCATGCTTTTTTCTTCTGATATAGGTGTTCTAAAACGATTTTAAAATTATTTTACCATTTACGAACAACAAGTAATATCTACCTTCCTCTCCATATGCGGCTATAAAACAAATCCCTTTTATTGTTAAACATTTTATTTATATGTATTTATAGCAAAAACTATACAATTTTATCATCACTTAATAAAATTTAACTTTGTAACTGCATATATATTATTTTTACCGTCACTCTTTATCGAACACAGTAACAGAGAGAGAGTAGGCACTAGGCAGAAAGAACCAAGTGCAGTCCAATATCAGCTTTCTAGTCTAGTGGCGGCACCCAACGCCGCACTTCGTAGAACGTGGATATGTACAGTACAGCATTTAATCAAAAAATAATATTTGTAATTTTTTATTACATTTTCATAAAGTAATGAAAATTTTAAAAGCAAAGAATAGAGCTTTATTCTCTCTGCCTCACTGCCTACCAGACAAACGCGGAAGTTACGTGATACAACAACGTATTACGTTAATTAATATTGATGATCCGCACAATTTCCCCCAGATGAAAAAAATGCCTTATTTTCTGCATCCTGCTGCGTAACAAAGTCCAGATCCACGTGGGCTTGCAAATGTCTACCTTCCTCTCCATATGCGGCTATAAAACAAATCCCTTTTATTGTTAAACATTTTATTTATATGTATTATAGCAAAAACTATACAATTTTATCATCACTTAATAAAATTTAACTTTGTAACTGCATATATATTATTTTTACCGTCACTCTTTATCGAACACAGTAACAGAGAGAGAGTAGGCACTAGGCAGAAAGAACCAAGTGCAGTCCAATATCAGCTTTCTAGTCTAGTGGCGGCACCCAACGCCGCACTTCGTAGAACGTGGATATGTACAGTACAATATTTAATCAAAAAATAATATTTGTAATTTTTTATTACATTTTCATAAAGTAATGAAAATTTTAAAAGCAAAGAATAGAGCTTTATTCTCTCTGCCTAACCGACAACCAGACAAAACGCGGAAGTTACGTGATACAACAACGTATTACGTTAATTAATATTGATGATCCGCACAATTTCCCCCAGATGAAAAAAATGCCTTATTTTCTGCATCCTGCTGCGTAACAAAGTCCAGATCCACATGGGCTTGCAAAACGTTCTAACTTATTTCCATATATTAGGCTACAGCACCGTAGACCACACCAACACTAGTCGACAGATTGTACAAAAAACAGAGGAATACAATTGAGCGCTGTATTTGGCTTTTGTGGACTACGAAAAAGTCTTCGAGTTAATTAAGACCAGGGCAGTTCTAAACGCACTGCAGGAGATACATTGTGATGCTAAGATGCCTATATACCACTTCTACAACGACTGTTCAAATCTAGAAGTGTAAAACAAAAGCGATACAATTGCGCAGGGGTGTAAGGCAGGCGGATGTTATATCCCCGGAGCTGTTCACCAATGCGTTGGAAGTTGTCTTCAAAACCCTGAATTGGACCGACTTTGGCGTCAATATAAACGGCCAACATAATACACTTGAGATTCGCTGACGATATTGCAATCAAAGAAGAGTCCCTGGAACAGCCAGCCGATATGTTGAAAAGCCTGGGTGAAAGTGGAAAGGTGGAGCGCGTGGATTGGCAAACGTAGTGTAGGGGGCTCTGCAGCTCGATGGCCGACAATTTAAATAAGGTTGCCGGCGTTCACTGGTTGCGGAAGATGGAGGATCAACATCTTTGGCGCATCCTGGGGGAGGCCTATGTCCAACATTGGATAAAAATGAGCGGAAGTAATAGTAATAATAAATAATAAATATAATATATATTAATAAATGAGATTAACTAAAGTTGTCATATTTAAGTTATTTTAAAGCTGAAATTTAGTTTGGTTAATCTCAGGAGCATTTTGTGTATCGAGAAAAGCTCAGTTATATTAATATATACCATAACACATGCAGGCAGAATTACTACCTTCGGAACTTGTCTTACTTGCCATGTAAGTACACATATGTCATGCACAAGTCTTAATTATTTCCATTAGACACGCGGGCAAAGTCACACGTAAAACTTAGCGCAATATAAAAGTCACATTACAAGAAAGCAATAATCCTATAGAAAGCTTATCTATTCAAAAAAAGTGTTAGAAATCACTATTATTATATTAAAATTATTCTTGAACCCAATTATACAATGAAAAAAATAGAACCAATTTATTTTAAGCACCTGATATTGAAATTGTATAGACACGTGATCCTCAGGAAACCTTATATGGGACGCGTGAAGGATGACCTTTTGAGCTATTTACTTTCTTGTTTGCGTGGTTTAACCTTATAATACATTTTAATATGGATAATTGTATGTTTAAAAAAAGCTATAGTCTTTTTATATGGGTGTATGGGTGAGCCATCAAAGTACAGACGTCATAAGTAGTCTCGCCGTATATTTGATTATATAAATTGTATAGATTTCGTTGCCACATACAATGCATCTTTTACATTTTAATATTTAAAACAATATATTTAAAAAAAATACAACATCACATACAAGAAAAATAAATGAACTTGCCATAGACTACTGTACTGTAATCTTTATAAAGGAGACACACCAACTCAGAAAATGAAAAGCACAGAAGAAGAGGAAGTGCCTAAAATTTGACCTTGTGAAGTTTGCAAAGAAATTCGATCCCAAAAAAATGGCACCAGATTAAGATAAAATATCTAATGAATTACTCATAGGAATAGTAGACATAATCATACACCCACTAACAAAACTGTTCAATGAAATACTACAAATAGAATATATACCGCAATATACGATAGAATATGTACCGAACCAGTGGAAAGAATCGATAATAACATTTATACATAAAAAAGGCAAGAAAAATGTTATCGATAACTACAGACCAATAAGACTGATGTCTAATATATAATAATAAGATCTTTTCAAAGGTAATACTAGAAAGAACTGCAAAGCAACTTGTGGATCAGCAGCGGATGGCACAAGCTGGTTTTCGTAGTGATTATTCAACAGTGGAATGTGGTCCACTGCAACTGCAACACAGTGTGTCAACTGCATGCAATAAAACAAGTTCTGGAGAAAGATTGTAAAGAAAGGACTATAAATTGGTTTTTCAATTGTCACCATTATAAAAATTTTCTTTAAAATCACAATAATAACCAATTAACTAATTAAAATTTACCCTAAAAAATATATATAGGTCATATATTTAGATTACTAAATTTTTTTAGTGACAAACAGTTATTAATTCACTAACGTCATTTAACTTGTACTTTAATATTTAATTTTCAAAATACTTAAGTATTACATAAGTATTATGTATGTAAGTTTGGAACAATAAGAAACCTCTCTTTATCAGTTGTGTTGTCGCTCGATACAAGTCTACAGGATACTACGCACTGATCGTAGCCTCTTGACCTATATTTTTGATTATAATAGAAAAGATTTAGCCTTTGCGAGCTAGTAACAAATAGCACAAGTACTGGGAAAAACACATATAGTACATACATACATTAACATTACTATTATGTGACTAGTGACTGAGAGTCTCGGTGACTGACTTAGATGGAAATCAGTCAGTCACTTCGGTTTTTTATTCAGTAAGTTTAGAACTTGTTCTGTACGAGGCCTAATGTTTACGCTACAAAGCAGAGGTCATACATTATCCAGAGCCCTCGAGCGACAGAGCTTTTCAACGTCACTTACGTAAAGTATTTTCATTACGCGCTTGTCTTTTTAATCTTGGCTCAAAAGTATCTCGTTAAAAGTGCCTTCTTTATATGGCGTTTAAATTGCGAATGATGAACTGACATATCTGTGACGAATGTTTACAACATAGTGGTGTAGTTGACATAAACTACATGAAATATACTAAACGCGATAATTACTAGTTCATATCCCACTGGAGAATATATAGTTATTTATTTATTTATCTAACACTTTATTATATCAACATAAGAACAATATAAAAAATCAAAAGGCGTTTAATTTTCATGTTAAGGCAGCTATAGGTTCTCGCCATAGCAACTTCTACCATATAAAAGATGAAAGGTGGTTGAATATGGGTTTGTGTACAAATGATTTTAAATTGACTGTAGACATTTTTTCTATGTGGAATTGTAATATTTTCAGGAGCTATTTCGTTCACTGCCATAGTCTTCTGGGACTACCAACAAACACTATAAATAATCAAAATATATATACGAGTATTGTTATAATAATTAACTTTACAGTACATTAATTTTTTTTTATAACATACATAAAGTCAATTTTCTCATATGACACGCTAGCAAAGCTTTCGTTTATAAAATCATGGATATACATACAATAAAACGTAAAATCTCATCATTCTCGTGGCCTTAGAATTTCAGATTTTTTACGGCAACCAGATTATGGGTTATCTGACTTTACCATACATGAGTAACATTTTTATGTAAATTTGCTACTTGAAGGCCAAACAAAGAGTTCAACTTTAAGATATCAAGTAAGACCAGAATCTTAACTGTATATTGGAATATTGATTTTCATAACTTTTACCTTTGACAAAATGTCTAGCCACCTTGCCGTAGAATTTCTTTAAGTTTTGTTAGGTGTCTGGTATCTTTTATTTCGGCATGCCAGTGTGAAGTGTCTTCTTCTTCTCTTTATATATTTCCTTTCGAGCGTGCCAGTCCAGCACAATTCACTTCGCCAATGTCACGTTGGATGGAGAAGAGTGTACAGTGAAGGTACATGGACTTGGTTTTTGAATCAAGCATTGATTCTCTTAGAGTTCTACATGAGATATTCTAAACAGGATAACATTCATCCTACTGTGCATCTCTTTCTAAGGTGCAATTTTCATATATCGGATAGTTTAGCTGGTCTTTTAGAGCGCTTCCTCAGATGCTCCAGACCTTAGGGTTTATATTTCAACGGTAAATGTTTATCACACTGAATAACTTTTGATAAGGAACCATTTTTTATCACTCTTCAGCCTGTTTACTGTGGTTCTACCATAGATATTTTAATCTTTAAAGTCCTTTATACTCTATATATTTCTCAGCAGTGGCGAAGTGTGACAGCCGGTAACCGGGATATAATATTGGAACCTAGCTTACGATGTTTATTTACGCAGCAAATATGATATGGCTTGTATGGTAGAAAATAAAATAGATTTATTAATTAACTGTTATTTAATATTTATTAACTTATTTACTAAGATTTACATAAAGGTAAGCCGATGGGAATCGTGTTATATGGACATTTCGCTACTGCTTCTGAGGTATAATAGTTTTCCAATTAATAAAGATGTACTTTAATCATTCAAGTAGTTTCTAAGAAACAAATATTATATAAAAATATACATTTTATGTATTATCTGTAGTATGCGTTTATATATATTGAGTAAAACAGAGAAAACTTAAGAATTGACTTTTATCTGTTCAGACAGAGGAAACTAAGAATAACCTTTTCCCTAATAGGGAACTGAACCTGCTACTACGGGGCACAGTCATACATTACCCAATTACGATACTATAACCTCAACAAATCTATGTACATACATATTGTTTTCATATTAATATCAATATATATTTACTAATTATACACATTTTTTTTCAATATTTGCAAATTGTGGAAGCCTTGTACGATATTTTGTTTCTACAAATACCCGTAACTTATTCTGCGTATTAAAAACACTAAAGCTTTCAAGCGCTTCAAGTATGCCCGATTTTTCAAGGACTCTAGAAACGAAATGTGTAGTATGGAATTATATGACCTGATTTTTTTTATGAATTTTCGCCTTAACGAGTACAAGGCCAAGAATGCTATTGGGATTCATTTTATAACTATATATGTATATTTAGCTATATATTATACTTAGGCATGCTAAAGTCCCAGAACTGATAATTCTGTATAAAAACAATATTTTATTATTTTGCTTGACGCTGAATGCAGTAATTAGACACTCAGTTCAGTGATTTTTGTCCAATATTAGTAAAAAATGCGTGTTGAGTGATTGTACTCTACGTCGCACTTTGCCTTATCACTAGTGCGAGGTAGTTAAAAAAATTATACCCCCCAAGTTGGATTCGAACCCGAGTTATTAGCTTAAAGTCAGATGCTGTGCCACGACGGCCAATAATCAGTATTAAAGAAATGATATGTTTATCATCTTTTATAATCTCCGGTATTTCTCGAATACAATAGAGACCTATCTTCAATTTGTTCCCAACTTATTAGATTACAATTTCTAAGTAAATTAATTCTTTTCTTTACATAAATACACAAATATACTTAAAAGCCATATATTATTTATTATTATAAAAAAAATTATGTAAATAATGTGAATATAATATAATTTAATGGGTGTCTAAAGCGGTGATCACTCCACACCAGGTGACCCACTTACTCGTTTGCCTCCGACTAATATAAAAAAAATAATATCATCGTAACGTGCGTGTGCTCATATTTATAAATATAATTTTAAACTTCATTTACAAGTTTTTTTTTTTTAGAATAAATACTGCGTAGTGTGACCGTGTCTGTAAAAACGGTGGTAGTGGGTTCAATATCCATTCGATAGGTTAGAAAATTATTTTTTTGTCCCCAATTTGGAAAGGTAGAAGCAACGTTGAGTTCCACCACTCAATATGGAATGTTTTGAATTCCAGAAACAAAATCTAAAAAAATCTTAGTAACATAAAGAATACATACTATATTTTAAGCCTTATGACTAATGTTGAAAGAAACTTACTCTTAAAGAAGCAGGTAATCATAAAACACGAAATATACGTTTGTATGACAAGTCAGCGAAGTGTGCAAGCATTTTAATTATCATCTCGTCTTTCACTGCATAAAAACAAAAGGCTATTTAATACGTATTCTACACAAAAAAAAAAGATACTTGCACAAAAAATATAGAAAAATATAGAAAAAGATCAAAGAAATAGTCAAAAGATAAATTGTTTATCTTATAAGATTTTTTCTTGATTTTTTTTTTCTATTTGGATAAAATGGCTAATAACATACTTATATCCCTTTTGAAATAGATATCCAACAATATTGTTACTCCTACGAGCACATAAACTTAGAATCGTAATAAATAAATAAAGAAGATATTTGTTCCCAGTATTTTGCTGTTGGATGTTGAAAATTTACTATCAATCTCTGCTCTCCTTATCATTATTACTTTTATTAAAAGTAGCACCAAAGAGGCGCAGTTGCACAGCGTCTGACTGTACGTGCGACTCCTACTCGGGCAGAATGACATAAGAGAGGGCAACGGAGTGTCTTAACACTAAGTACCCTCTGACCACTATACGCTGAATACAGAATTAAGCTGAAAAAATTCAAATTGATAGAAAAAGCGTACTTGTGTCTTATTTGCTAACGTCGATACTGTTCTCGAGTTTCCGAACCGTATTCAAAAAGCATTAATTTCTCCTCCAGACACTGTCGCCCTTTAATTACGCACTCGGTCTTCGAGAACTGAATTCGAGCTGAAAACGTTTCAATCGATTGGAACCGACACTCCTACTAAGTTATTACTTGACGCCCTTTAGGTGTAATATTGTGTCTCTATTGAACAAGAATGGTATGGGTTTCATTTTAATTGCAATTAAATTTTATATTTTTCTTTAAGATGTTAAAGTTTTAAATACATTATGTAGACACAATCAATATACACGTATTATATATATATATATATATATATATATATATATATATATATATATATATATATATATATAAATTTTTTTTTCTGACATTGAGTGTCGAATCTCAACACCGCGCATTGTCTGAAAAGGTGAAGTCCTCAAACGTCGCTTTTATAGTCAGACGCTGTGCCGCTATGCCACGACAACCTGCTATTGATATTTCTAAGTAACGAAAAAACACTACTTACTTAATTAAATATGTATTATTATAACAAACCCTTTTTTTAATATAAATTATTTGTACTATTTTATTGATACGTCGGTAGCTTTATTGCAGCTTCTGACCGTAACCCTGATAGTTATGGGTACATAACATTTGCTTTAATCTCTGGTAAAATAAAATGCGCATAGAGTTCCGTCACACAACATGCAATGGCTCGAATTTGGGAGGAAAATAGAAAATGAAGTTTTTTGGCACTAGATACAGCGTGAAGCTAAAAAAATATAAAAAAAGAAAAAATAGAACCGCATATTTATATGCCTATTTTAAATAAAAATTTTAGTACAAAAGTATTTTTTTTCTTTTATATTAGAAGACTAGTTTGACTTTTAAATCTGACTCTAAATCATACTCTTCATCGCGCCAAACCGTAGCTTTGAAACTCTCTTACAATAGCAGGTCAAGAAAGCTTGCCCGTAAGGTGTTATTAATTAAGCTTTTCCATTCATACATAAATCGCCTTTCAAAATCCTCGTATTAAGGTCTGATGCAATGCGTCACACTCGACACGCTGCAGTAACCCGCTTTTTTCAATAAACGACCTTAATTCCTATAAATAGAGTTGAGATTTACATGAATGTTATATAATTAAATTATGACGGCGACCCCGCTGAAATTTTCCGTATATAATTACTGTTGAGTGTTATACTTGTTTAGCTTGCCACTATTCGGTGTCGAAGCACTGGCCCGAAAATTTCAGTTTTTGGAAATCTCAATTAATTCCGATTATAAAACAGGCAAAAAAATAACCTACATTGCCTTACTAATTTATATTTTACTGTTGTATAGTTTAAATTTTTGAGAAATAAATAAATAGCTTCAAGCTATTCTCCGTATATAGCAGGGTGGATAAAGAGCACCTAGTGTGAAGACACTCCGTTCCCCACTATCCGCCTAGTTTTGGCCCATTGTGTATTGAGTAAGTAATTTTTAATAATTTTTTTTCCCCGATTGGGAATCGAACTCACAACCATCGCGCTTACAGTCGGACACAGTAGTGCAGTGGCCGCTGCACCACGACAGCCTAAATTTATATTATTAACTTCAAAAATAATTACTTCCCTTTAGGTAATATATTAAACACATTATCTTGCCACTTCTCATCGTGTCCGAAGTGTTATATTTAGTTACTGCAAGTCTCATTCAGCTTACATTATAGTGGTTAGATCACCCAACTAGCAAGGCTGGGTAGAACTTGAAATGTCAAACTAGGTTATCAATTTTGTACTTCAGTACAAAAAAAAGTAAATACTTTTTATTTATTACAATTTTGCAGGTATCCTAAATAATATTGTAAAATTAAGCTTTTAAAGCTTAATTTCTCCCACATTCAGCACTTGATCAGGCGACAACACAATAATGTGGTACCAACGGGCTGATCTGATAATTGAGCCTAAAGGAGCGAAATATTGAAACACCCATTATAAAAATAACTTGAGTTTTCTCAGTCAATGTAGATTCTGTCAGTTATTTCAGATATTCTGTGTAATAATGATTGGCAAAAATTGTGCTTAAAAGTTGAAAACTTTTTTATTACAAATCCAAAGTACCCTAAGTAAGCTTTAGGTTGAAGAGTGCACTTTATATATAAAAATAAATTGTATTCTTCAGGTGAACGACCTTCTTATCTGCTATTGCCGAAGTAAGAAAATATAATAAAGTATATATATAGTTTACCCCTTTTACCGAAATTTCTCATTTCACTTAATAACTCTAACTAATTCTTGATTTAAATAGAAAATAGCGCCATCTTTAAATATAAGAACTTATTAATGCATATATGTGTTATTACAGGCAGACATTTTATTATAATTACCTACGTATTATATTTTTTTTCAATATCGTGGCTTCATCTGCACTGCCCATGAATATTATATTAATTATTTATGAAAATGTATGGCGTTCAGCTAACAGTCAACACGCAATGTCTCGAATTTGGTTGGAACGCCGGGAATGGAGTGTCCAACACTAGGGTCTCTTTGCCCACACGCTGCAAGTTTCAATGACATTTATTTGACATTTAAAGAACACGAAAATCAAGTTGCGGCGGATGACTAGTAGGTTAAAGAATATTATGTATAAAATATAATTAATTGTTTTAATTTAAGTATAAATATTAAAAAAAACTTATTTAATTGTCACAAGAATGTCAGAACTTAACTACAGAACAATTTCGGTAGACATTTTAGCATTGTTGAGGCGTTATTCCACACAAACGAATATAATATTAAAATATGTAAACATTTGAACGGGACTCGAACCTGTGCCACTTGGAATCCATCCAAGCTCAGGTAATAAGAACGTATAGCTTAGTTTTCAGAGCGCTTGAAACAGTCCCGCTACATTCAAACTGACAGTACAGCAATTGTAGAGTTTTCAAGCAAACCTTTTACACCAAACCCTATCGAGCTGATGAATCAAATTGAAAATATTTTTATTATTTCGTGTACTATATGAAAACTCTACTCAACATAGTCACATATATTACATTATAATAATTTTATATATACTGTCGTTTAGTTTAATATAAAACATGATATTCCGTATATTAGTTCTCTACCATATACAATCTATATGCCAAATATCACTTAGTAACAAAAAAAATATATATAATAAATTATTTACAGTTTATTTTTTGTTTTTCTGTTGTAATCTATAAAGGAAAAGGAAGGCGAGCGAGAAATTATGTCTAAAATTTAGGTTTAGAGTTCGATATGAGAAAAATTCCATATAAAGAAATTTTAAATCAAATCTACTTATCAATAATATTACTTATACAAAATAACCGTAGCGTAACAAAGTAACCACAAAAATCGCCGCTATTATTTTATTAGAATCATATACAATATACATGCAAGGCCTCGATACCAATAAATATTCATGCCGTATCGTTCTAAATATGAATAAATGCATGATAAAGTATACCTACTGAAAAATATACCCTCGTCCTATGTTCTTGAAATAAATCTCGTAGAAGCTAGTAGGTATATATTTTTTACATACATATATATATATATATATATATATATATATATATATATATATATATATATATATATATATATATATATATATATATATATATATATATATATATATATATATATATATATATATATATATAGTTCAATTCTTTAGCCTAGGTATATCGTTTTAAAAAAAAACTTTCAGAGAGACTTTGACTGTATCATCTGTCATTGTTATATGCCTGTCATTCTATAATACAATTGATACGTTCAGTTAAAAATTTATTGTATTAAACTGTGAACAGTTTTACTCTATGTTATTGTGAAAATTATATTCACACTTTAAAATTTTATAAATAAAATAAATCATCACCAGAAACAACTAGAACAAAATTAGACAATTTTCATCAATCTGTATTTAAGTTATTTGAAAAAAAAAACACGGTTATTAATAATTTCTTTATTACAATATTAAAATCACATCAAATAAAAAAAAATACACAATAGCCTTCAATCCCGCTGCTACTGGACGCCTCCATGTGTGTTCAAATGCACTGTATCATTAAAAGATTAATAGCTAGTCAATACATATCCGGTTTACTTGATACTATCAATATATATGGCCAGATAACATGCTACACTTATTTCATACATATGTAAAAAAGTTTCTATATTCTAAAACGTCGCTTTATCGTTGGCCCCTCATGTAAAATCGATGGTGGCAGACAATTTGTCTATCGCCAACTTTACATAAGAGGGCTTTCGAACACAAGGAAGCTGGATGGAAACCACTAAATAGCTAAGAGTTAAGAAAACTTTTACTACTTTTATTTTTAACAAGAAAGGCTTTATAGCTCGAAGCGGATATTACATAAACTGTGGCAAACTTTTTTTATTTGTATAGTTTTGAAATGAATAAGTGCAGTAAAATCAATAATAAGATTATTCTATTCTTTTAAGAAATATGGCCTTAGTATTTGTTTTATAGGATTATTTTCTGTCCATATATTATATTACATATGAACAGTATCTGACTTGACGCATTGGCTATGAGCTTGACTCCCAGAATTAAGAAAAAAAAGTAGTACGTTTTAAATGAATTTTCAAAATTAATATTATTTTTATTACTTACTTAGATACCAATACTAGATTATACTGTGCCACTACGAAAATTAATCGGCCTAGAAAATAGCGTGAGCCTATATAATTTACGACATCTAAAAATTACAGTCAATTACTTTAAGTGTTCAAGTTTCATTTTATATGGAAAAGTCTTGTTTTGCTAAACGATAGGAAACTGTTACACGCATTTTTTTTGTACTTTTACAATTTAATATTAATTAATTAACTTTCTTAGGTATTTATTAAATAATATTCAATCTATACTTGTCTAATAACAAATATAAATATCCATATGTCAGTATTGTCAGTCCCAGGCGAACTGGCACAGAAGGCAGAGCCGACGAGAAACTCTATAGTAGCTTCTTTTAAGTATAATTTAACATCAAATTTGTAACAATCATTAGGTTCCCGCGTAAAGATCAATACCACGCGTTAGCTTCGTTACAATGTTCTTGAATAGTAAAGTATAGAATAATAAATTTAGATAAATTTTTAATTTGTTCAAGTGTACTAATCGGTATATATAACTAATCGGTATATATAACATAATAAATCTTTATTGCAGACTTAAAAAACATACACACTGTACAAGGTATTTGTAAATTTACAATGTACAAAGATTGTCTTATCGCTAACAGTGATTTCTTCCAGACATCCTATACAAATACGATAATAAAAGATCCAAAAAGAGAACGGGCACTATGCGGTGCAAAGCAACAAAGAAGAATGTTAAAAAAAAATAATTAAAAAGCAATAAAAATAAAAACTACTTCACTACTAATACATGTTCATTAATAAAACATAAACTATAATATACAATACATGATATACACATAATATATACATTTCTTTAAACATACAATATACATCACATTATATACCTACATAAAATAAATAACAAAATACTTGCATACATATATTAAATACTATACGACCTATCAAATACGCTAGATTCGAAGATAATCGTATTTAACTATATAAATAAAAACATTAATAGAGCTGGACTAACGCGTTCCGCAGCTTCACTGATTGAACAGTAAAGGATTTACTGTAACAATGAGTACCGTAGAGTGGTATCCCAAGAGCGTTATCATTTTTTGAAACACTATGATGACAGGAATTGGAGCTCAGAAAGGAATAGCGTTCCTTAAGTTAGCATGGACTATGGATACTGATTAGCTTTTTTATATAGAATATAAAAAACGAAAGTACTTTCATAATAGTTTATTAATTAAAACCAATTAATAGTCTATTTTACCCAATTAAGCTGTTTCACGCCACCAGCGAAACAAGCGGATATTAAAAGAAAAGGCGAAGGCGAATACACGACCTATTATTATAGGTTTCTAAGGAACTGTTGAGAATAGAACTTGTATTTCTATGTAACAAAGACGTCATTTGATATTCTTATAGACCTTTTTAGTTTTTAATTTATATATTTTTATACTTGTCATAGTGTAGTAGAGAATCTAAAGAAAAAATATTAGAAAATCACTACGTGTTTTAATAATTTAATTTAAGTGGTAATCCACGCTATGGATAGAAAAAAATATTTGAACGTAGCAGAATTTGAACCCGCGCTTTAAGGAAACCGTCTAAGCACTCTGACCACTAAGCCATACGTTCTTCTTTACGGTGCGTCGAAATTTTTATATGCTTTTTACAACTTATTACTTAATTTTTATATGTTTTCTTTAAGTATTTTTAGAACTCTATGTGTTAGCACTAGGTTCCCTCTGCCTACTCTGCTTTGTGCGGGATAAATCGTGAAACTAAACAAAAAAACACTCATCAGCTTTTATAGTTCTTGTTTTAAGGACATTGATCACACCAACATCAAAAAAATCATTTTGGCATAATTTTTTTACGCTTCAGAGCGCTTTATATTTAGATACGTATAACCACCAAGCGCTCTAACTGAACTAACTAAGCGCTTCGTTAGGAAAGCAAGGATTTTTTAAAATGCCTGATTTTTTAAAAATTCACACACGTGCTCTGTACCTCTTATAAACTTTCTATAAATAACTAACTTTTACATACGGCATCACTCGCGTGGTCAAAAAGACTTAATTAAGTAATTGTATTCAAATTTAAATAATTTTATTCAAATTAAGAATACATGATTCATTTTTTCAACGTCAAAAACATTACTACCGGTTCACTAGTGTTAATGCCTCTGACTTGAGATGAACTTAGGACTTTTTTCTATATAGTCATTTACAATTACACAATTATTCAATGTGGACAATGATACGCTTGAGATAGACTGGAGCGAGCATTTTATTCCCAAGGTGTGTTATCATTTACAAAGTATCAAGTCACGTATCAAATTACACCTTATAAGTGATCGAGATAATCCCAACCCCAGATAGTTATATCGAAATAATTAACTTATACACCCGATAGGTTTATTGTTTAAGATATCGCTTTCTTCAATAAATTTTCAAAAAAAAATAATTTAAAAGTTTATTTTTTTGGTGGATAACATCAAAAAAAATAAACTTTTAATTTTTTTTTCTGTTCAACAAAACATACTCTTCTACTTTATAATATTACTATAGATTAGTAATTAATAGGTATCTCGTTATTTTTCTTTTATTACTTTAAGTAGTTTACCTAAGAGAATCCAAAATATTTTAACTAAATTATTATTTTAGTACTGTAAATATAATATTTCACTATATTTAACTAGGACATGAACAAATTTGGTGGACAATAGATTGTCTAATAGAGAGTTTGCAGAAATAATTAATAGACGAATAAATTAATTATAATCGATCTAACCAATCCCTATAGATTTATTTAGAAAAAGATGAAATATAGAGAGTTTTGATTTCGTTCTGGACACATGGACCGAGCAATATTTTTATATTTAAAGTTTAAATTAACAACATGTAGTTGCGTTGAAACACGCACTGGTTAGTAAGAATCTAAAAAAAACTCTTTGCCAGGCTTTTCTCCGCCATAGAAATGTATTTATAAATGGCGTCTTGTAATATATGTAGGTGATGTGAATATTAAGTGAGGATTACCAGCAACGTGTCGTGTAAATCTGAATGGGAAACTATATATCAAATCCCTATTACAAAGTATACAAATATGTACATATATATGTTTTCATATACATATAGGGTATATGTCAGGTCTATACTCGCTCTGAAGATGAATATACTTTAAGTAGCTTTTACATGACACTTTGTCACATAGTCAATATGATATAATATAGCCTACAGCCTCTCTCTAGAAATGGACTATTAGTTACAAAATATATTTTCATTTATTATCAGTAAACTGATATTGTTGCGTTCAATTAATCAAACTAAGAGCTTCATAATATTATTATAGACAACTTTATTTCAATTTGAGTCATTGAATACTGGCGGGCAGCTTCTACGTATAATGTTCATATATGTTTCATATATATGTTTAATCATATATATGTTTAAACGTGATTTGATTATAACTACCACTCAAGTAATTAGATTTCTGTAAAGATACAGTACAATCTAAATATATCTTGTA
The DNA here is from genome assembly GCA_037127375.1 of Dione juno. Lineage (NCBI taxonomy): Eukaryota > Metazoa > Arthropoda > Insecta > Lepidoptera > Nymphalidae > Dione > Dione juno. Next base: position 5,316,176 of record JAXRJS010000043.1, read on the forward strand.
TTTTTTAGCTATACTTGGAAATATGGAATAGTTTTTTTTACCATTTATAAGGTTTTTACACCAAAAGGAAAAAGGCAACCCTTATCATGTTTGTTATGCATTTTTAAACACTGCTTTTCTCAAGAGGTACCAATTAATATAAAATGCTGGCCATTTAGTTCAAACTTACAATACAATCCAAAAGTAGGAAACTAATACGTATATCATAGAAAATACCATTACATTACAAACTATAGATATAGTTCATTTCATACACAAAAATTCCATTAATAAAAAATCTCACATTCAAGGGTTTCCGAAGAAAGCTTTTTGATAGATAAGTTATTCCTCGTACACATTTTTCTATTATTATATATTCTCTGTATGCTTTGTAATGTGATAAATAAATAGTTAAAAAAAAATTGTCTACACGAGTGCAAATTTAAGTTTGTCTACTTTTATAAGAGGCACTTCTTGTTTTCTACGATACAGAATCCTCGGTTTGTGAGTCCGACTCACACTTGACTGATTTTTTTTTACATTTCTGTAGTTATTGATGAACTAAAGCGTTATTATGAGAATGATTGAAAATAAAAATAACGGATAACCTTTAAAACAATATTTCAAATATATTTCTAGTCATTTACACGATTGTACATACATTTTTCAGAACTACTTATAAAACTATTGTGTGTTACGTACAATAGAATTTGATTCAATTGTTTCTATTGAAATTTGCTGCTGTTATTGGTTATTTTTTTAATGACTGCAATACCGTTTACTAGTGACATAACACTATTTTCCCCATTCTCCGCTTTTTTCTTATAATTTATTTTTTATTTCATTTATTATGTCTAACAAATGTTACTATTGTAATAGACGCTTACAAAACGTAAAATTACAATTTTTTGAAAACTAGCTATCAAAAGATAAATAATGTCACTAGTCATCACTATCATAATTTATCTGTTACTGATAAAATTCGAAACTAGTAAAAGTAGAACTTTCTTTCTTCTTTGTTTTTCAAATAAAAATAACATAGATAAATAAATAGCTTTAGTCTATACGCGCATGTAGCAGCGTAGGCAGATGGAACAGTGTTAAGACCCTCCATCCTTATTTTCCGCCCAATTTTTGAGACAATACTTGTGAAGTGGCGAAACTTTTATCTCGGAAAAATTAAAATAATTCACTGTCCCGACGGGAAATCGAGCCTAGAACCGTCTCGTTACAGTCAGAAGCTGTTTCATTGCATCACGAGGGCCTCAAAATCCTCTCAAAGTGAGAAAGATCCTTTTTTCCTTCTTGAAAGATCCTTTATTTACGGTTATAACTAGTTACAACTAATTTTAGCCTCTAGAAAATCCACTTAAAAAAGTCTAACCTAACTTAATCTGACCAATTTTGGAGTTTACCGGTAACATATATAATAAATAAGACTCTGACACGATGTTCAGTTTACACAATGGATTATAATTAAACATGTCACACACGTGTCTTAATATTTTTTAAAGTCAGATGTGTTGAACACGTAACAAATTTAAAATGTAAATGTGTTTTAACACTAATTTCTCTCCGCCTATAACTATTATAAACGTACTGTTTGTGAAATGTTATATATATATTTTTTTTGTGCAATAAAGTATTATTATTATTATTATTATTACTATATACAGATATCATAACGTTGATTTTCAAACAAACATGAAGCACTTTCTGTTCTATTCAAGACTAACAAAAATGTATATTTTTCTGTGATTTAGCTCACCTTTATTTAGAATAAAGAGCTTCTATGAAACGCTTTGTAACCTGTTGAACGAACAATTGTCGTAAATAAAAACTAAATATTGTATAAAATTATTATTATTGCATGTAAACGTCAACAGTTTCCTGCATTCGTGTTGTAAATTAATTGAACTACTAATTACCTAATTGTGTTTAAATTATGTTTTTTTGTTTTTGCTTCACGCTGTATAAAGTTGAGGAGAATAAAGAGGGAATATATTGAGAGAGTATAGGGAAGAGAATCTAGTGTCCATATAGCATGTTCTTAATTTTCGACTCGAATTCAACTCATTGTGTGTTGAGTACCTGGTGTTGAATTTCTCAACACGGAATGTCCTGTCTCGCGTTTAATCTTACCGGAGGGTAGAAATTAAAACAATTGACGGCTTCATGTTATTACTGAGGCTAGAAATTATAGAAGAAGTTTAAAAATAATAGTTTATACTACTCACAATACCCTATAGAAATTCATCCCCTTAAAAGAAAATAGTAAATTCCTCGATATTGCAATGTTGCGAATAATCATATATAATATTATTCGACATTTTTCTCATTTACATTGTTACATAAGACAATTTTGATTACCACAAACAAACTTGAATGAGATTTAAATTAAAGTAGTGGATAATAGATATAATTAAGGTGCGGAACCCTCCAAATACCCATTCAGAGGGTTGTTAGTAACCACGTAGTTGTCAATTATTTTGTTAATAATGCAACTGATAAGTTATGTAGCTTTGATATATATATATATATATATATATATATATATATATATATATATATATATATATATATATATATATATATATATATATATATATATATATATATATATATATATATATATATATATATATATATATATATATATATATATATATATATATATCTCTTTTATGAAAAGCAATAAAAAGAAAAATTCAATTCTTTAACCTATTCTGAAATGTTGATGTAATGACTTGATTAAAACTGTAAGTAGAAGAACATTTTAATTTATTAAACGAATTCTTTTAAATATCTTTCAATATATATTTTTTTTTTCAATTCTTTCTTTGTAATTTCATAGAGTTTTATTTTATAAAAATATATTAATAAGCTGTTGTGGAAAAATGGAACTATTGTTTGATCCCTAATCGAGAGAATAATATATTATATTATAATTAAATTATTCTTATTGCTTCCTTGGCAATCTAAGCTTATGTTCAGTAATTGCTGAGGTGTAAATAAACACATTGTCTCAAATTTGGACAGAAAGCGGAATGTCTTGACACTAAATAGTAAGTAATCTGATGTTGCAAGTTAGAAGTCGATTAAATTATAGAACAAGATAATTATAGAATCGGAACTTTAATAAAAATATTGAAATTTATCAAATCAAATATCAGTAACAAATAAAAATCGAACCCACGACTTCCAGCTTTTCAGTCGATTACGAACTAAGTCAAATAAATGAGTCATATAATATGTTTTCGACGGTCCAAATAGGAAAGAATTGCTTTCTCTGACCCAAAAGTTGCTTCACGTGAATACGAACTAAGTTAATACAACCTTTATACTCGTACTATCCCATCGATGTTTTGATCGCTTAATAAAGAAAAGTGGCTTTCTAGCCCACTATGCTAATTTATAGGACCGATAATTTAAATGGTAAGTATCTCATATGCAGCATATAGACAGAAATTTATTAATTTAAAAAATCTCTATATTATTGTCATATAAATTTTGAGTTATTTGAGTTGAGTTTAGTGTTAAAAAAAAATCTAAAATTCAAATTCTTCTGAATCTCTTATTTCATTACTTTATTCTTAATATTTCACTTGATATTTCAGAGACAAGCACATGTATGGAGATGTGTTAAATGTCAGAACACGACGTTACAATATATCTCACAAAACTATCAATTTTTTTCATCATTTCCAGGTTTATGATGTCCACTGATAGACAATGGTATCATCGATTATAGGTCCTGTGCGGGAATCGTATCCAGCAGCACCCGTTGATCTTAATCTATATTATAATCATTTTTAATTTCACAATTTAATTTAAATGTAGTAGGTTGGCAGATGAGCCTGCAGGATGAGTGCCACGTTTTATCTCGCCAGAGCGGGAACATGATAATAATTCGTTCCCACGTTGCCTCTACATAAACTTCAAATAAATATAAAAATAAGTTTAAAAAAACGCTTTCACATAGATTTTTTTTTTGTTTTACTAGATTTTTTTACTTATATCACAAAATTGACTGCAGACACTGTGGAAGATCATTTAACACTTATAAAAATTTATATGACACAAAGATATTCAAAAACCTCTTAAGTGACAAATGGATTTTATATACAAATATAATGTCACATTCACTTAAAACTAAGTTCTGAAACTAATTTCTATTTTAATTATAAACCTTAATTAATTTATAATTCCTTTGCCGTTACGCTTTAAATCTAACAAGCGTACAAATAGGTTGTAAGCTCGTGTCGTTATTCACAAATGTTAATGCAATTTTATTGCTAAATACTGAAGTACTTCACTCCGTTTGCTTAATCTAAGGCGGTATCAAAAGGTATTTAAATGCCCATAAATAATCAAGACGCATCCAGGACATACTACGACATTTATATTTATAGTGTATGTTGTTTATGGCCATTCCACCATGAAATTTCGGTACGCGATTCAGTTTTCGTCAGTTTCAGCCAAAAAATGACTAAAGCTTTCGCGGAGTCATAAGTCAGTCACGAATTAACAAGCTCTTGTTTGCTCTCGTGGACCACGTGCTACTTGTAAATTACTAGTCTCGGTCCAAATTTAGCGTAAATTAAGATAAATAATAAATTAATGTTAGTTTAAGATCATGTCCATAATATTCAATCATGTATTTATTCTAAGTATATATATATATATTATATATATTATATATCTATATATATATATATAATATAATATATATAGATTATCTATATATATATAATATATATTAATATTCTAATATATTATCTATATTAATTATATTCTGTAAAAGCCTGAAAAGTTTGTTGATTTGAACGCCGCCAATCTCAGGATAACTCCGGCTAAAAAATTGTTTCCTTAAATATTCCATTTATAAAAAGGCTACAGGAGAAGGCTGTATTCAATCCACGTTAATAGGAGGATTTGTTAATCAGGGTTGTGTTTGGGCCCCGGCTCTGATTCTCCGATCGCTCATAGAGCGAGCCGTAGAATTTTTATAATTATTTGCGCTTGAACGAGAACAGCGTAGATTTGAGCACTGCTACGTTAAAATTTTATTCGTTTAATATTTTTAATTACTCAGACAAGATAAATGTTAAAATGACGATGGACGAAATTTGTGGCGATGAGTGGTGTAAGCCCATGGAAAGGTTAGGTTGTTAGTTTTTTAAAAGAGTGCTTCCTTTAAAATCTCATAAAAATCTTTTTCAGAGCGCTAGTAGTACACCAGCACTGTTACAATTTGAAAAGTAAAAGCCCATTGTAAATCTAAAATAATTCACTACAAGTAAAACTTGCGTGGAGAGGATTTTGTACGTAGATTATCTCCGGACTCTGTAAGTTATTTGAAACGTGACCCAAATTCGTTTGTGGTAACAAATGTAGGTAGAGAGAGAATTGTATAATTTTACAACTGCAAATGAAAAACTTATTCATTGGTAATATATTGGAAAATATGTTTACTAAAAGAAAATAAACCGTCAACAGTATATTACTAAAATTATATGGCAATGTATTGTAAAACAACAATCAAAAATATTTGAGATAAGAAACTTTTTTATTTGCTATACCACAAGTTTTCACTTTAAAATTTTCTTCTTTTTATTATTTTCGCAATCCAAAAGATACTTATTTCTAGCTTTATCCCTGGCGAGGTCAAGAGAGAACGGAGCGCCAAACACTACGGTCCCGGCATACCTCTTTCGCCTGCTCCACTGTCATGAATCTCTTCATACATGCTCTCCGGGGGTCTTCATGCTTTTTAAGTGATGCTTCCTCCAGTATCTTCGACACTGTGTTTTACCGCTCTTACCACTAACTTTTTCTTACCATTTTTTTTACCATCCTTTCATTAATCATTCTATCAACGTGCCCAAACCACCTGAACAGATTATTCTTCATTCTCAGTGTGACCTCCTCGCTGGTACCTACCATTCTGTGTATCAAGAGTAAGATTCAACCAACAAATTTTTTTTGCTTACGTTATACCTTTGTCTTAATATAAAGTTATATATTTTATAAATCAAATTAGATTCTAAATTTTATTATATAAATTCTTACTAACATTAATATATTATATTTATGTGACAATATTTAATATTATATTTTTAATATAAGGCCTCAGGCTGTAAACGTGACGGCTGGAGGTTCGATTCCCACACGAGGAAGTGTGGGAATCGACCCTATAGCTACACTCTGATAGAAGAACAAAACGCGGTGTGAGTTCCGCCACTCCACTTGCAATGTCTCGATAATGGACAACGGAGTGTCAGCACTAGGTTCCCTCTGCCTACTATACTTAAAACGGAAAAAAGCGTTGAAATATATATTTGAATGCTTCGTAGTGCACTAACGGTGGCGGCGCGGTGATGTCGGCATGGAGGCGGTCGCGCTGGTGCTCTGCGCGCTGGTGGTGAGCGCGCCGCACGCGAGCCCCCGCGACGACCTGGAGGAGGACGACCACGCGCTGGACTACTATGATGATAATAAAATTAACATATCAGGTACGTTCGATTGTTTGTATTACTTAGCTTTTAAATGAGCATGTCTTTTAAATGGACTCCGGAAACTAATTATTGTTACTTTTTTTTACTAAAACAAAAATCTACAGTTTTTCAAAGAAAAACGGCAGAAAAGACTAAGTATTATTATAAGCACCAAACCCCGCACTCTCTCTTACCAGGTCAGGATGCAGAGAAAAGCATTATTTAAAAAAAAATCTCACATACCATTTCATAAACGTGACATATGCGGGTAATCGTTAAAAATTGTTCCATGAAATATTTAATTTTTACCGTTTACTATTCTCTAATATTACATGTTAAAAACTAAGTTGCGCAAACCTTTTCCAATACTCGTATACAACATAGGCCTAGTAGAAATGCACGATTCAAGCTACAGCATGTGTCACACGGTGTTAAAGTAGCTGTAAAATGTAGGTTACTACATACTTGATCCGGAGCGAAGCTTTCCCCTAGTCTTTTCCCCAAGTCTTTCCCCTCGACTACGTTATTACTATACCATTTGTAAATTAACTTATATTTTTTAATAACGATATTCAAATATAATTGATTATATGTAATGGAAATGGGCTTAGATTTTTCTGGGCTTGGGCTGTACACTATATTCATTGAGGCCATCGTAACTCAGTGGAGCAGCGTCTTACTGAAAACATGACGATGGTGGATTCGATACCCAATCACCACTTACCACCAATACTCAATCTCTCTTACTCGAGCGATTAGTGAAAAATAGAATATCAACACTCTGCCTTAGCTATATGCGGGATATGGTTGAATAAAAAAAATAACACTTAAGTTGATTCACTTGACTCATTGATTTAGATGAGATTAGGATGAACATATTATTTTTTTTATTGCTTCCTTGTCACTAATATATTTCTCTCATAACTTTCCGCTAACTTAATCACTACGAACACTTGATCCAGACCTCGTGTCATAGTTTTCTAGAATATTAGCTATACGTTTACTTATACGTTTATTTTCCACCTGCATTCTTTTTCTTTTGAATCATTTAACAGCGCTTAATAGTTAACGAAGTCCACAGTAATAACATATTTCATATATCCTAATACTTTACAATTACATATATATGACATTTGTATATGTGTTTGTATGTATTTATATTATGTACTTTAATAACAACTTCATATCTACTCAGTACACCCCTTCCCATTTCATTTATTCTCTACTCCATTCAAAAGCTTCCTGGAAGAGCTTTCGTAGCGAGGCCGCCTATTGTACTGCTTTGAATATTGTTAAAACCGTTTATTTTATTTCTCTATATAGCATTATATATAGTATTCGGAACGATAACGATTTAGGAAAATCACCTGATAAAATTCAAGCTTTTATTTTGATACCTTGAACAAAATCAAAAACCATTTAGTAGTTATACAATAAGTATTTTTGGCGCCCGGCCATCTGGCGTACAAACAACTCTCCAATAACGCCTTATGACCAACGTCTATTGCATACAATGATACATTTGACTACTCTATTGGAATACCTTTAAGGCGTTTTCGTTAAGGCCGCAAATTTAGAGCTACACTCCAAGCTTAAATTTAGTGTAGAAATATGTGTGATGTGTGAAATTTGTGTGAAAAGTGATCATTGAGATCATTTCATATTTAATATATGAAAAGAGGCACTGACTCAGCAGTGACTGTAAACCTAACGGTCGTGGCTCCAAGCCCCACTCGGGGCATTTATTTAAATCACTTTCGTTCCTTCCTGTAGTAAGTCTTGAATATATGAATAGTATAAAAATAATTACAACGACATCATAATATTGCAAAAATAAATTATTATAGCAGTGAACACATCTACTTAATAAGCATTAATTCGTTGAAGGATGGAAACTAGGTGAGTGAGCCTGTAGTAAGTCGTTAACCCATAAAAGACTAAGCGTCTAGCCACTTAAATGTTGTCGAAAACGTCAAAGGACGGAAACTGCTTATGTGAAAAAAATGGTGATGAATATGATAGCAAAAAATTAAAGATTCCTAAGTACAGTTACTTTGTACTTACTTCACTGCCATCCAGTGTGTAATTCGCTACATATTTAGTATTTCACGCATTTTCCCGCATGAAGCTTTCCCGCCCCATTTCCGAGACACGTGGTGGAATTCATTGAAGCTTCTTACCATTTTCTTTGTCTTCTTACCAAAATATCTTGTGTGGCAGTTAGACGTAACGTAATTTTATATTATATAATTTGTGTAATTTTTTAATGTACTCGTAGTAAACAAGCTAAGATCTGGTTCTTATCCTGCTAAGTTCAAATAAGATACATTTCCAAATACATAACGTTTTATCAATTTTTCTTGAAAAAATAAATGAAATTTTACATCATTCTTTATATAATTATATCAAACCGAAAATAAAATATTCTTCTGTACGAAATTGAAATGGGCAACAATCACGTGTATTGGATCTACATAACATTTATGTTGACGTATAAATCTTTAAAAAAAATATTATTGTTATATTTAAATGTCAAGTTGATATAAAAACTTATTTATTTATAAACTCCTTGATCAATCTAGGTATATATAATAACCTGATCAATCAATATATTTATTTTCTAGTATACTACACGTCTTTTGAAAAATACTTAAGAAGTTAACAGGTTCGAGCGCCATTCTAAAAGTCCAACTTTAATAAATATTATATCTAATACCTATATTACACACAGGTATATAATATTATTATAAAACTTAAATAATTAATGCGGTTGAACGCGCCCTTCGATTGAATCTCAGGAACTACGAATTCGTTTCGGTTAAGATTCGGATTTTTTTTATTTATCATTTTTGTCTTTAATGCTTCATTTATAAATCATTTAGCGTGGAAAGTATTGTATGTAAATTTTAATACTTTATAACAAACAACCTTCCAGTCTGTATTTAATTGACTAATATATTAAAATACTGTCATAATTATCTATAATTTTTTATTTATTTAAGAACAAACAGTCTTATAAATCTACATTGACAGAACAAAATGACTTCCAATCAGACCTATAGTTCTCTTAATTAATAAAGAACATAATACTAGGTATATGAGCTATGGATGTTACTCGTATATCACCGCAATATTGCCAAATTCGTAATACTACAATCGTACTTAAAAAACATAAGAATATACCGGTGGGTTATGTTAGCTGCGCGAAATTATAATCCTACGGAATCACCGTAATGGTGACATACCTGTTTATAAATTACGATGTTTATTGAACCAAATATTTTTTAAAACGACTTAAATATGGGGTAAATATGTTAACATTATAGTTTTCATTGTAAATGTTATAACTAACTATGCCTAATAAAACTACGAGTATTTGCCACACAGCCGCTGTTGCAATGTTTTATATGGAAGAGAGGTTTCTTAACACAGCTGCGTTCATTCCTGCGAGGAACCCGAAAGTTAATCTGATGTAATAAGTCGGGGGCGTCCACATGGTTATGGATAATTTTATATAGAAACAGAAGGTCAGCATAATTGTGACGATCAGATAATGTTTCACACATTTGTATCGTTGCAATGCATTTTCATATCCAGAGTAATGATTAACTAGCCTGCAACCAAACGGTAGATGCCAATTCTAGGTGGCTCCTAACATAACTATTGTAAAGAATATTATATGTAAATGGTTTTTTGAATGGTTTTCCTACCCTTTATATAAGTCCTAGTTATTGAAAGGCTTTTTTCAATATCAATTTCTATCAAAATTATCAAAATCTACATATCTCACATCATGCTTCCATTTTAGCAACGGTACGAGTATATCTTTATATAAAAGTATAGATAAGAACTTAATTTAACAATCGTCCGAATAAAATTAACTTGTCATCTTATTTAAAATGGAGAAACTCAGCACAAGAAAAAATATATCGCCCTCGAAAAGTAACTGCCTTCTGCCAAGCGTTACGGAATCTCGCGCCAGAGCTGAATTTAAAGTCGGAGCTCTGTTAAAAAGCTTTTTATAAACAAATTGAATTCGAGATTCCTTTGTAGTTCTCTTGTCTTGTACGCGTCATGGTTTTACATTCAAATTTTATTTGTATGTATTTAAAATATACTAATGTATGTTGTTTTGAGCTTTACGATATACATATCTAGTTTATAGCAGGAAAGGAAAAGAGAAGCTAGTGTGAATTCACTTTGTTCTCCGCTTTCCATCTTTTTATATATTGTGTTTTAGCTATATGCGTGTGGTGTCACACTTCACCACACCAGTGGTGAAGTGTGACTTTTGTGAAGGTAGGTCAGAGTCTAAAAAAGATTTAAAAAATTCATTCAAGATAATATAAAAATCGAGCCTATCTAACGAAGCTTACTATTCAGCAATTTTAGCATGCATATATATGCATGAAATAAAATTGATTTATAATGAGAACTTTGTGACAGTAATTAACGTGTAATTATTTAATATTTATTTAATAACATTTAAAAAAGGTAACATGATGGGAGTCGTGGTATATGGACACTTCGCCACTGATACACACTTCTTACTAGAGCTGAGTAATGGAAACAATTTATTCCTACTTGTGGGGATTGCACCCACAACTGTCGCGTTTACGGTCATATGACATCCGACTGCATCATGACGGTCTTAAAAAACACATTTGGCCGAATGGTCATAGCTTTTTTTTTACACATGTCTCATGAATAAAAAAATTAGTGACAGATCACTCTGACTTTTATATATCGCCCATTCAAAGATATTATATTATACATGAAGTGGTGCTACATGAAATTGCTCTTTGTCTTATCAAGTTATCAAGTCAAAGCTAAGAAAATACGAGTACGTTACTCTTTCTCGAGTGATATACGAAACAAGCTTACATACAAGTAATTCTTAAACTTATATGACCTAGTAAAATAGGTCGTCGTAACACAGCGTCTCACTGTGAACACCACGATTCCACCACCACTCGGGGAAAATAAAATATTTAAATTTTCCTTGCTCAGGATACAAGATAAATGCGGGATACAGCGTGAAGCTAAGTAAAACTTATAAAACTTACTTGTAACAGCCATAGCTTAAAAATGATTTCACGTGATTTTATATGGAATTAACAAAATACTTAAAAAAAATTGCTCTTCTATTTTGACTTTTGGAAATATTTATGTTTGTATTTCACTATAATACCCTCAATAGTTTCGGTTAGTTATACAATAGGTACTTGGTGGTGACCCTCTCGAGTATAGGTGACTTTTAGTTATAGCTAGCCAGTAGCTATAGTTTTAGCTTTTATAGACTATCCTTCTCTAAAGAATCTCTTCAGAAGAAGATGCCTCTACTATGGAGGGCTGTTGGCTTATTATAAAAACACTATACTAACTACTACTAATACTAGAATAGTATGTTATATCAAATCATTAATATGAATATATAATATTTAATATTTGTAAATAATTTGATTTTTTCGAAAAGGTGGAAGGATCAATATTTAATATGATTTACAACTTGCCATTATGGAACAACCTACGAAAGTAAAATAGAGCTAAAAACTATGTCGTAGTTTTAAAAGATAGAAACGCACAATTTAAATTGTTTTAACTATTTAAAAGAATGTATATATTATATTTATATGTTATAATTACTTGTAGACTAGATTACTTTTACTATACTTATATCTTATTAAAAATTGAAAATTACGCAAACTAAGCCTCAAACGGAGAGCAAGTGTTGCTTAAAGATATTTTAAAAACTTACCTTAGAGATGGCAAATGATTTATATTTATTATATTTAAATACTAGTAGAGTTCGTTACCCCACTTTCTGCCTAAATTTTCCGGAGCTCAACGCCGCGGCGTCTTCCTACCAGAACGAGTAATAGTAACAATGAATATCTCTAAGCAGGAATCGAACCCCCAATAATCGCGTTTACATTCAGAAAATTATTTTAAATTATTTATTATGTTGAAATAACAAAATTGCTAAATAAACATTCTACTTTTGGTCAATCCATTTACAATGTGAACACAATTTACAATGAATTCTAATAAATAGGTTTGTGTAACGCGACCAGAAGGAAACGAAACGTTTGTAACAGATAAGATAACATGGCGTAGACCTTTAGGCTGTGGCCTATTTTCAGATTTCCTTTTGTGTAAAAAAAAATTAAAAACGCCATAACATTTGAACATCAAATAGCTTTTAAAAATATTTAAATTACAAATTTATTAAGTATTTGCTTTGTCACTTTGTGTATTAGCTTGTTATATAAAAACCACAATTCAGCCAACTAGGCCTAGAACCACAAATTATGATATAAACATGACTCTAAATGAGATTTTGGGCCTACAAATGTCGTGGCATATCGGCATATATGGCTGTACATGGAGATTTATAATCACGATTATTATCATTATCATTTTTAATAAGCAAATTAAAAATATCCAGAGGTATATTACAAAATGTCCACATTTTATAACAAATAATATTTAACGTTTTAAAGCAATGTTTTGCACTTTGTGTTACGATAACTAAATTTACAACTGTAGACTATAACTGAGAAAATCCTAGAGATGGAATCTGGTCGTAAATTGTATTGACTAACCTTATCCAATGCTTCATCCAATCAGCCCGAAGCCATCTCTCGGTAAGTGTCGCTCAATACTCATATATCTATCTACAAAATAAACATGGATTAATTTATATATATACTAAGATTAATTTTATATATATACTACCATAGTTAAATGCTGTATATATTTTTGGAAGGGATTGTTTTAAATTTATAATCAATATTTCTATTTAATCTATTACCTCTATTAAACAAATCAGGTCTAGTAACTTTCAATGAAAAAAAAAGTTAAAAAATAAATTATAAAAATCAAAAAACACCACAAGATTGCACCATCGCTTGCATTGCAGTATTAAATGACATTGTAATATACAACTTATAGATATACAAGCATGAAGCTAAAAATGTTTTAAAATATTAAGCTGCCTAAGGGTCCAATACGTACTTTCAAAATAAAATAATGCTTCTTTGTGATATATCCGTAAATTACTTCGGCATTCTTCTTCTTTTCTCTTTCTTTTTTTTTCTAAATACCTTATTACCCTATAGGTTTTGATTACGCGACAAATTCCAAACAGTGTGCTGCAAAATCATTATACAAGAATTATTTCACCCACAGACATAACTAATATAATAGACTAGAGAGCGGAAATAAAAATACAATTTTCATGAAAATCAAAAATAAAACTGAATGTACAAGGAAATGCAGTCAAGTCAATGCGGAGATAAAATATAAATATACCTCAACGTACCACGAATAAAAGATTGTTCGGACAACCGCTACTTCCACTGCCTGTCACAATAGTTCGGTTAGAGTAAAGCTTGGAAATTCTAAAATACGTTTCAGAATTATGTCACAGCCTGAATGCAGTCGCTGGCGTTTACCTTCATCTCGGTTAACAAAGCGTGATATTTTAATTGCTCTGGAGCTTGCGGTTGTGTTGCGACCTCTTTAGTCGTATAAACAAAAATGACACCATTAGCTATTCTATACGAACAATAATTATTGCGATAAATTAAACGTTAATAAGCGTTTTTATTTAAGCCATGCCTATTGGACTTTTATAAATGCTGGTTTTTGTGAAGTTTTCATCAAAGCGCTTCAATTATTTTGATTAAAAGCTTTGGTGGCAGATCCTAATGATGCAGCTTTTTAATCAGAAAGATAGATAGATAGATATAGATTTAATTTTGCGGATAGTTATGAACACTCAATTCTTAGTACATGGCCGTTGTGGCGCAGCGGCATGGCGTAAACGCGACGGTTGTGGGTTCTTTTCAGGCTCGGCGAGAATTATTTTTTCTTCGCTCTGGTAATAAGATAAAGCCAGCAGCGATGATTTTCAGTGTCTGGAGTGTCACTACCAAGTGTCTTAACACCTGCTCAGGTTTCCTCAGTCGACATTGCTATGTACGGGATACAAAAAAAATTAAAGTAATTTTCTAATAAACTTTTAATATATTTTTATTGATTTGGAAATAAATGTGCATTCAAATAAAAATACTACATATCTATCTTATTACAAACCTATACGCCTTTATTTAAAATGAGCGCATAAATACAAAAGCTTCAAACTTTTCTCCCATAGACAGATGAGAACTAATTGCGAACTTTAAGCTCTAAAGTGATCAATATCTGGAACAACTATCTGGCCTGTCAAAGGACACGGTCCATCTGAAAATTAACTGCGCGCAATATGGTTAAAGTTAAAACGAATTAGTTTTGGAGCGAAACTGCTTTTGCAAGGTCTTTTCGTTTTTTAATAACAAAAGTATGTAACCACGATTTAGTTTCATGTGGAAGGAACATATTAGACGTAGAATTTTTACTGTAGTTGAAATAGCTAGCTGTATATAACGAAGAGTAAGGTTGTCACTAATACAATATTAAAGACTTATGTGGTCTAAAAAAGACCTTTTTGATTACAAAATATTTATAAATACCTCACACCGTACTAAAATATAAATGTATCAGTTTTTTACATTTCTTAATCGATATCTAATTAATATACAATTTTAATCTGATATATGTACAGAATTTTGAATTATTTATTATAATATTTGTAACAGAAAAGTCTAAAAAGAAAATAAAATAAAGTCTATCGTACTTCCAATGCACGATTCTCGTTATCGAAGGCATCGGTGCGTTTATTTGGAACAGGCGGCACAACAATGTTTCATTTTAGAATTTAGATTTTTATATTCTGCTGTAGCATCGTTGAGACGAGGTTAGGAGGTTTATTTGAATAGTTCCAGTTCTCTTGTACCTCTAAACAGCGCTGCATGAAAAATTAAATTTGCTATATATTTTCAATATAAATAAATTGCGTGCGCAAAAAGTAGGTACACATGTCAGAAGTGAAACTTCTTTGGCAAATCTGTTTTTAAATATCGTTTGTATTTAAACTTATTTAAAGCTTTAGAATTAAGACTAAGATAAAGAGAAAAAGGAAAATATGTTAGGAATTTAATGATTTTAAATACAATTACAAAAATAATAACAAGTTTCAAAAATTATAAATGTGTCGAAAATAAATACTTTTTTTTTTAGGTTTTAGTTAATAATTTATTGTTATTTAGTTTAGTTTATTTACAAACGGTAACCCGATTGGAATTATGTTATACAGACACTTCGCCACTGCAAAAACGTCTCACATTATTTGTGTCACATTTCACATCTGTAATAATTTTAACCTCACACGTGCAAGAAGATTCACTTCAATAAAATAGATGTTAAGGATTTAAATTTTTTTCTTCCGTTACTTGGGCTGACAGAGCAAAACCTCTTAACTTCATAGTTACTTCTTAAGGCAGTACCCGATACCTAGTTTTGTATTTACAAAATTTAAAGAGCGAGAAAGTAGGATAAACGGCAATATTTAAAAGAAATCAATTTTTATATATGTGATTTAGTACCAATTTTATATATGTGATTTAGCCACAAGTCAGACACATCTAACTATGCCACTACTACTACGGTGACATTCAATTATATAACATACGTATTTAATAATAACTCTATCACACGACCCAAGCGCCCGATTATAATTAAATTATAATTGAATTTCATCGCCATGACAGCTGTCGGAACACGCGTAGTTCATAATTAGCTTATTTAAAATATATTTTTCACATATTTTTTGTTATCAGATGTGAATTTAAAAAAAAATACTCTTCCAAAAAACTTATACAAAAAAACGCTTTTCCCGCATGTAGCCAGCAGGTGGAACTTAGTTTTGAGACACTCTATTCCCCACTTTCCAGCCGATTTTCGAGACATTGCGTGTTGAGTAGCGGAACTCTACGTCGCACTTTGTGTTCTTACCAGAAATGAAATCATTCATTAACTCTATCGGGAGTCCAACCGCACACATATTGCGTTGTAGTCAATCAGTGACGTCCCATTCGCCACCACCGGCTATCCTCTGCACTTAGTGTAACTAACTGTTTAGTTACACTAAGTGCAGGGGATAGCCTTGGAAGAAATATGAAAACCATTGTATTTGTGTTGATATCGTATTAAAAAACTTCGAATATAAAATTAGTGTTTTGTTCTTCTACCAAATCAATCACAAAAGCTCAAAGACTTATCGGAACGAAATTAAAGTTTTTTCTAACAATCAGCGTTAGCTAATAAAGCTTCAAATAGTAAAGACGAGCAAATAAACTAGAGCATACAAAATATATCAACTCAACAGTTGCTGATGATGTAGGAAAGCACAAATTTAACATCCTTGAGAAACTTTTCGAGTCCTTGCTTAAACATATCCAGGGCTCAGGTATTACGTGTAAAACTGTAAAGAAGATTTCGTTTTGATAAATTCAATATGTACAAATATTATTTAAAGTGTAAAAGCTCTTATACCGTATACTATCATCCGCAGTGACCATCGAAAAATCAGAGCCTTGGGCACGCTACGCTGATTTTTGAAACTTCATAGGGTCTTCCATATTAATTAATGTTCTGAAATTTCACGTTATACAATAAAATTGTTATTTAATAATATCCCAGGCCGATATTAAATTACTTCCATCGACATTTTGTGATTCAATTGTATTGATATACATATATGGGAAGTAATTTCGATATTGGCTGCCAATTTATTAACAAGTACATTGTTGTCTACGACTCTACTTCCTCCAGCATATTACTATTTATTACATAATTCTAAATCTTTATTCAAAAATCATGTAAATGGGTCTATGGTTATGGGTCTATGGGTTCAGTTAAATTGGTTTCTATAAAGAAGGTGCGTCACATACCTATTCCAAGAAGTGACGTACTTATGAATAGAGTTTGTATGATCTGTAGAATATTATATATATTTTTTTCATGTTGAGTGGCGGAACTCAACGCCGCACTTGACCAGAGCGGCTATATTAAAATTTTTCATTCTTCGGCGTGGGGTTAGATCCCACAACCGTCTCGTTTACAGTCAGTCATACTAAAACACCATGCCTCATATCATATTATCTAAAATTTTCTATAATAACAAAATATATTATCTTTCAAGTTTGCTTAATTCTATCTGTACAAAGCGAAAATCCACATTACGATGTCAATGGCAAAGAAAAGCTCTATTCGGGTCCGGTCCATTACACGGTGGCCGTAATATGCCAAATCTCATCTTTATATAGGTTTTATTTATTCACGGAGGTCGGTCGTTTATGCTTCATTTTATTGTATGGATGGGATGCCATGAGCATTATAGGTCATATCTGTTTCAGAATATTTGATTGTTTTCATATTATTTTTAAGTTATAAGCTTTTTAAGTGCTAATAAGCTTTTTTATTTACAAGCTATAAGCTATTAGCTTGTAAATAAAAATGTTAAAACTTATTTTAAAATACATTAAAATGTTTTTAGTGAGAACCTTTAGTGAAAGTCGCTCTGTAATAAATGCAGAATAAATATTTATATTTGGACAGATTATGAGCATTTTCTTCAACAGAAAGAAAATGTGATGATGAGTACATGATTCCACTCTCTACTTTCAACTATTAAGAGGCATAAGTGCCATGAACCTAACTACAACGGGACCCAACCAGTCGTTTTGTCAGTCTCAAGCTAGTGCTACAAGCAAAATTTCTTAAGGACAGAACAGCCCCTTCCCTCCACCCAATTCCACCCAGTGTCACTATTAAGACCAGTCCAGTGTAACAGCACTCATGTCCGTAGAAAATGGACATAGAAGTGTAGATAATAATGTTCCTCTGGCATATAATTATAATATAAAGCCAGATTAAATTGTAAAAAATTAAATAAAAATGTAAATTCCTTTACGCTATTTCCAGCATATATATATATATATATATAGGATAGGCAGAGGGAACCTAGTGTTATATATATATATATATATATATATATATATATATATATAATATATATATATATATATATATATATATATATATATATATATATATATATAACCTAGTGTTATATATATAAAAAAATATATATAATATTCTACAGATCATACAAACTCTATTCATGAGTACGTCAGTTCTTGGAATAGGTTCTTTATAGAAACCAATTTAACTGAACCCATTGACCCATAACCATAGACCCAATTACATGATTTTTGAATAAAGATTTAGAATTATGTAATAAATAGTAATATGCTGGAGGAAGTAGAGTCGTAGATGACAATGTACTTGTTAATAAATTGGCAGCCAATATCGAAATTACTTCCCATATATGTATATCAATACAATTGAATCACAAAATGTCGATGGAAGTAATTTAATATCGGCCTGGGATATTATTAAATAACAATTTTATTATATAACGCGAAATTTCAGAACATTAATTAATATGGAAGACCCTATGAAGTTTCAAAAATCAGCGTAGCGTGCCCAAGGCTCTGATTTTTCGATGGTCACTGCGGATGATAGTATACGGTATAAGAGCTTTTACACTTTAAATAATATTTGTACATATTGAATTTATCAAAACGAAATCTTCTTTACAGTTTTACACGTAATACCTGAGCCCTGGATATGTTTAAGCAAGGACTCGAAAAGTTTCTCAAGGATGTTAAATTTGTGCTTTCTTACATCATCAGCAACTGTTGAGTTGATATATTTTGTGTGCTCTAGTTTATTTGCTCGTCTTTACTATTCATTTGAAGCTTTATTAGCTAACGCTGATTGTTAGAAAAAACTTTAATTTCGTTCCGATAAGTCTTTGAGCTTTTGTGATTGATTTGGTAGAAGAACAAAACACTAATTTTATATTCGAAGTTTTTTAATACGATATGACAATTTTTTTTTATTAAACATTCAGTTAATTTTTCGTACTCTTTTAAGAAAGCTTTACATATAAATTAAATATCAACAAAAAATATGGCTCTTCTTTTTTCGATTATTTCAAAAGTGATCATAAATTGAATTAAAGTATATTCATGGCAACATTAAATTATTATTGATTTTGTTTGTCGTTGGTGCCTTGTTAAACTTTTAATTATGTCTATTTAAGTTATGATTGTTCGTTATCAGTGTAGAAGGGGATCCTGTAACACTTTAGATCTTTATAATTAAGAGAACGAGACGTAAATGGATATTTACTATAACGGTAACGGAGTCGGTTTCGGGTACAGACGTTCCGGTAGCAATTTCATAATTGTATGTCTACGATATATTTATCGCTGACTTTATAAATGTTGACAAATTTAAGCTTGCTACTTTGTAATAATTTTCTTCAGTCAACGCATTTTTCCTTTTTTTGTATTATAAGTTCTAGTTTCTTTTAAATTTCACAATTTTAGGTAAACAGGACTACAGTTTTTATTACACGACGAATACAAAAACATTGCTACATAAAACGTAGCATAAACGCTCGTATCTTTTCATTGCGTTAACTTAGATTTTTATTGTTTCGCGGACTATAGACAATTATATAGATTATATATTATATTTATATATAAAGTTATATATAAATATAATATATAATCTATATATATATATATATATTATATATATATATATATATATATATATTATATATATATATATTTATATATATATATATATATATATATATATATATATATATATATATATATATATATATATATATATATATATATATATATATATATATATATATATATATATATATATATATATACATATATATTATATTTGATATTAATTCTGGCGTGCTAATTCTAGGCTAATGAAAAATGATCTTGGGACAGACAGACGAACAACAGAGTGATATGGGTTGTGTTTTATTCTTTTGACATAAGAAACCCTTAAATCACGCTTATATTTATTAGTATATTCAATTCCAATTATTGTTTTACATACGAGTATGTTTAATATCATAAACAGTTTCGGGTTGTATAGGTCAATGTTCGAGAAAGGCTATTCGCTACATTACATCACGTTAACGTTTCGATTAAACAATTATGTTAAATCGAATGTTATGTTTGTCGGTCAGGGTTACTTCGAAGACTGAGGATCGTTCATAGCCCTTAATTATTTCCATTTGACTACAGGGGTCACATTTAAATAATAAAATTTCATAAAAACCAAATCTATGCTAACTAAAATGTCTAGATCGAAGAATTAATATATAACTACTTCGTAACTAATATAAATATAATAATATAAAGATAAAAAGGTAAAATCACAATTATACTTTTTTTTTTCTAAAACTGCTAACGTGTTTGAAGAACTCTTTTATACATTTTATTTGTAAGCGCGCTTTTTAGTTCTTTAAGAAATTTAATCTGTGCAGGTTTTTTAATACTAGATTTTTATATTGTAGAGGAAACTTAAAAGTCCTCGTGGGCAGAACTTCCGGCGCTACTTCCGCTTAGTTCACTTCCGTCGCTTTGTTTAAAAACCAATAAGGTATTACTTGCCTAGTACACGTACAATTAATTACAATGTACTTTATGTTTTATATATTTTTATGTTACTATGCAAAAAATAAAAGTTCAATAAAAAAGTGTAGTATAAAATAGTGTGTAATCACTAGATTATATAATAGTTATATTACTTTAAAAATCATTAGGTGGCTTAAAAGAATTTAGATGTATTGTTTGCCTAAATTTCTACAGTAATCGCTAAGAAAAAAAAACAAAAAATATTTTAAATAAAACAAAGTTAAATACATTCTATAATATATAATAAACTCAATATAATAATATATAATAAAATATAATAAACTCAATATAAATACTATATAATAAACTCAATATATTAAGTAATAAGTACAGTCAATTGGAAAGTCAGTACAGTAAAAGAGGAAGATTTTGGGCTCCGTTTTCACTTCAATTATAAACAAAGTACCAACAAAATACAATAAAACCTATATCTATTGAAGTTTATTTTTCTAATTGAATGTACATTAGCTCTAAAAGGGTATCAATGTCATAGTGAGCGTGATTGCCTTTTTAAGGTGCTAACAATTTATACACATTACCTTATATCTAGAGGCGGCGTTATACTCAAGAGCCGTGGACTCGATTCCCATTCGTTGTAATTATTTAATTTCCTTGCTCTGGTAAGAAGATCAAGTGCAGCGTTGAGTTCCGCCACACAACAGACTATAGACTATAGACTAGGTCTACGCTGCTACATGCAGGATAAAACATGATATACATATAATATCTACGGGAAACATGTTCGTAGCTTGTAATGAAATTGTTTTATAGCCTCAGAACTTAACCTTAACGATTATATAATAAATATTACGTAATGATTTTTCATTTTTTCTGTCTGTCAATCTCTTGATCTTTTAAGCATTTCTTATCAATTTAACCATTTAAACTATACATTCATATCTAACTACATAGCATTAATACTATTGTTGATTACATAATATATTATTGATGTTGGCATCTCTATAAATATTTAAATTTTATTTTCATACTTTATACATATATTTTGGAATATTCTTGATATTTTATATTAAGAACTTTTATCTTTTATAGTCTATAGTCTATACAACAGGATAAACGTGTAATTTCGCTCGTGTAGCTCGTCTAGTGTCAAGGTCGTAAAGAACAAACTTAAAGGCTTTAACTAGTACGTATATTTATAAAGTAACTTTGTCATCTCAAGTTTAAGCAATGTTTCAAGTTAGAAGGCTTCCTTACTTTGACAACATTATCAGCTTTCCTTTAACAATTAGTGTTCATAAGGTTCTATTTTTTTTGTAAGCTCAGTACTTTAATTTCGTAAAATCTTAATAAATAGTGTAAAGTATTAAACTAATATTTATTTTTTAGGCCATTTTTTATATTCATTTCTCTTCGTTTTGCTTATCAAGCCCAATTACAACAATACAGAACGCTTTTAATTGTAGCATGAGATCCTGCTAGAAGAATATTTCCCATATAAGAATGTTTAAATGATGCAAGAGAGACTCTCAATAGACAAAAGACAACTCTATATTATCACTAGATTTTTAGAATTACATATACAGCGGGGATATATGAATATTCTTCTGTTAGATTTACGTTGTTATGTAATATATATCAATTTATATATAAATTCCCTAATTAACTTAACTGGGTAGGCTCAGATAACATAGAAATCTCTCTCTTACGTTTCATCCGAATTCAAGACATTATGTTTAGTGACGGAACTCATCGCCGCACTTTGTGTTGCCACAGCTGAGAATAGAATACTGTCGAGTCGGGATTTAAACCAGCGCGTTCAAGATCAGACACTGTACTACTGCGCCACGATGGTCACAATGTAAAGGTGAAATATGAATACGGTTCCTTTAAAGAGAAAATATGTACACTACTGTTTATTTCGGTCAAAACCTTTTTAAATATTCATATTACATAAGAACGGCTGTTACGTACTGAACGTTTCTTTTTGATTATTTTATACTATATGTTTTTGAATAATAAATTCTAGATGCGAGAGGATTAAGTTCCCACAGTTAACATAGAAGAATTGCTGTTTGACCTCTACGCCTTTTAAGGGCAAAACTAAGAGAAAAAAGATACCTACGTGTGTATTTAATAATATATTAGTCACTAGATGCTGGCTTACTTTACCTTGAAAAAATTGTAACAATGACTTCTAATTGCTATAATTATTTTCAAGTATTTGATTACTTAACATTTAATCAATATATTGTGAAGCCCGGATTTTGCGAAATATGCGATAGTAATGGGTTCAAACCTCACTCCCGGTATGAATTATTTAAATTTCATATGGATGTTATGTTTGAATTTATAATTAAAGGCCAACTTGGTTTCTCGCTAATTACTTAAAATCGTATCAATACTATACATAACATTAATATCGTATTCTTTCCTCGTATACGATATTAGTAAAACCGTCTTAGAGAAGCGACACGAGCATCATAAAAATATTGAGTTTGGAAATAGTTTTGGGTTGAGATTAAAGAAATCACCCGAGCTGTATGAACATCTAAGAGTCGCCAAAACACATATTCTGGGAAAATCACGTGATGATATTGTTACATCACTTCCAAAAGACAGAAGTGCTTAGAAATGAAAAACGGGTGGCTAACTATAGGAGAATTCTGTATCAGTTTTAATTTAAAATGGCACCCTAGTTCACGACTGGTCCTCCCCACTGTTAAAATTTTATCTAAATACGTTCCAATTGACTCTTCCACATCAACATTAGAACATATTGCTACATCTGTAAGGAGGCCACAGAAACAGCTAAGAATATGCTGTTAAGGTGTTTAGTCTTACAGTAGCAAGAGCACCGAGAAACATAACATCCAGCAAATGATCAAAAGAGTTTGTGGAAGAAGGCTCTTATAAAAAACCCACGCAAAAGCCTTTCTTATTGTTAATGCATTTTAAAGGGGCCCCTTTAAACCTTCACTTGGGTCGCTAAACCCACGCGGTGCTCCTCTACATCTCGCGGGTCCGTCCAGTAAATCCATTGAATGTCAAGTAGTGTCTTCTCATTATTTTTAAACAGATAGCTCGAAGTAACACATATCGGTGTATATTTATATATTTAACTATCTGACGTTTAGAGTATAATGAATTATTTAAGTACTCGTTGAAAATGTGTAACTGTAAAGTACCTACGCCCTAGAAATAGAAATGGCATATTATTGATGGCTTTCACAGCCATTGGTGTCATCGTAGGTTGCCTTGACCTCGGACTAGCTTCTTGACCGCACAACGTGTATAATTACTCATAATGGACTGATACTCTATCCAAACTGAATAATATTAAATACACTATTTAGTATATTGTTATTAATTCTTATAAATAAAACAAATAATTTCAAGAAGCCATGAGTTTTAAAATATTACTATGATAAAATTATAATATGTTGAATATAATAGAATAATAATATAAATTGTTTTACATAGTCAGAATAAAAATAAAAAAGAAACAATTAATAACATACAAACAAAGTGCTGCATTTTAAATAGTGTTTAATTACCATATTCTTAATGACTAAAATGTAGACTGAAAGAGAAAACCGGAGTAACGTGTCACTGTGTGTATACAACGATTCAAAAGTATTGGAAAATTCTATTCGAATTTTTATGATTTTATTTCATTTGTAAAAGAGTAAAGCAATATAACCTATAAGCCTAAGGTTTCTCTAGGACAAAAAAGGCCAACCAATTTATTTTGTAAATTGCATGAATGTAATTTTGCCATAGAGCATAGTGACCCTGCCCCAATAGTGATACGACCTCAACCACCAAAACAAGGTTGGTAGTACCAAGGTAGCGCCAACACGTTAATGTTAGCCTAGATTTATTAACTACTTAAAGTGTTCAAGATTGCTATCTGACGGTAACAAGCACCAGCGGCCACTATTTGTCTTTTGAACATGTGAATCCTGAAATGTAATGAACAAAGAAAGAAGTGAATATAGTAATATTATAAAGCGCGGGGTTTATTTCCTTAGGTTTCCTTCCTTAGAAGCAGTATGAAAATCAATAGAAAAGCAAAAACTCTTGACAGGTTTTCTCTACCTACCTTTATGTTATATATGAGGTATATGCGTGATTAAATTTGAAGCTAAAAAGTAAAAAAAACATAATAACGTTTAAAATGTGTAAAAAATAAACACAATTAATTCCTTTTCCCTTATAATTATTAATATAGCATAGTATTTGTTTATTTATACATAGCAGGGTACGCAGAGGGAACCTTAGGTTGAAGAAATCTAGTATTAAGACTCTCCGTTTCGCACTTTCCGCCATTCGAGGCATTGCGTGTTGAGTCGCAGAACTCAATTCCTTGTTGCCAGAGCGGAAATCGAACCCAGAAACCGTTTACAGGCAGACGCTGTGCCTCTGCGCCACGATGATCCTCTTACTAATATAGCATAATAAATACATATATCTATCTAATTTCAGAGAAGGGCATGTACTTGGGTTCCCCGTGCGAATTCACATGCAACTCGCGTCTGGTGCACGTGTACTGCGAGCCGCGGAGCAACTCCTGCCAGTGCGACCCCAAGCACCCCGTCGCGTTGGGCCTGGCCAAGGGGTGTGCGAAACGTAAGTTATTGATAAAATAATATTGTTGCCAATAATGATAGCATTACAGTTCGCAATAAACTATATGCTGGACTGAACTAGCTTGTAGACTGGTAACCTATAGTATATCTAGACTAGTAATTAAAAACGGGAGCAGTAATCAGAGTTAGCAGAGAAAAACTAACTCAAAGCTCACGTAACTTTTAAAATACAAAACACGCTATTGTGACGGATCCCAATGTCGCATATAATCTAATAACATAAACTTTCAAGCAAAACCCTTACATTTAATCAGGCGAATGACAGGACAACGACTGACGTCAATAATATTATCTAATACAATCATTTTTAAATAATATGTAATATATACATGAATGGTGTAGTTGACAGGTCGTTACATACATATATACATACTCTAAATGGAAATTATTAGTGTATAAACAAGCAAATACTACAAGTACTATGATTACTAGCAACTTTGAGAATTCTGCGCGGAACAGTTTCTATTAATACTGCTAATATAAACTTTGAACTTGTTTCACTATATTCATATTAAAACATATAAGGAAAAATTGTATTTGCTGCTCTCCGTTAGTTTGAAAGCTATTGCGATTAAAATTACATAGCGTAATGCCGTTTATGTCTAACTACACTGGTGAAAATAGTTTTAAAATAATATTTTCAATAATAATAGTAGATTTCAAATACAACAAAATACACTACATACGCAGTGTTTCAAAAATAGTAGGTACAAAATTAAAACTAAATTATTTAACAGAACGTTTTCAATACTCAGGTTTTCAGCTTACACCTTTTAGTTTTGATGTATACATCATAAAGTAAAGTAAGTAAATCAACATAGAGTATACACTTTACGAGTATATTCTTTCTTCTCTAAATATCTCTGCTGCTACCACTGTAAGATTTCGTCTTTTTATTTTGGATAGCAGTAACATGGGAGTATGGATCAGATTATGCTGATTTATTAGCTGGTGTACCTCAAGGTGACACAGTCTCTCCTCAACTTTTTTCCATTTTTTATAAACGAAATAACCAACATTTTATATTGTTAAAACCGATTCTATGCTGGCCTTATAGACACGCTACTCTTCGTGACTTTATACAGAATACAAAATATCAACTCTCATCTCGCTTATATCGTTGAGTGGATGACTTTGTTCGGCCTTCTAATTAACCCTTCCGAATATCAAGCTTTGAGATCTCTGACAAGGGTACAAACTTTTCAGTCATTGTATATGTTTTGTATCTTATGTTATATATGATAAATTGTATATATATACCATTTTATATATTATGATTCTTTTTTTATTTCAGCAAAGAAATTGGGCGAGCAATGCTTCTATCAACAGACTTGTCGCGCCTTCGACTTGCACGCGTCGTGTGTGCAGGTCAACCACAACGCGTTCTGCCAATGCGACTCCGGGTACCATACCACGAGCCACTCCAGGCCCACACAACGTGTTTTCTGCACTGAAGGTATAAATAACACTTAAATAACACTTAAGGTATAAACGACTCCGGGTACCATACCACGAGCCACTCCAGGCCCACACAACGTGTTTTCTGCACTGAAGGTATAAATAACACTACAGTATACATTTTTTGCCTTTCAAGCTTAACACGCTATCTTTCTGCGTCACAATTGCCAAATTAATATATTTTTTTTAACTTTGAAATACTCTTCAAGAAAATATTTTCGTACCATGAGATAATTTCAGTTTTAAATTTTTTTTAGTATGGAGCATCTATACTAATATTACAAATCTGAAATGTTTGTTTGGCTGTACTCACTAACCTCCGAAATTACAGACTCGAGACGAAAACATATTTCAGAGTTGGATAGTCCATTTATAGAAGGCTATATTACATCGCGTTAATCGCTGTACTTGAGGTTAAAATTATCTCTGGCACTTAGAATGCATCTTGTGTCATACACAATTCTTAGATATTTCTATTTGACCAAGCGGGTAAAGTCGCAGTCGCTCTAGTTTTTATAATATCAAAATTGTTTAAAAAATATATGTCCAAGTATAATATAATATATAGCATATTCCCTAGGTTAGTAGTATTAGTAAATAGCGATAATTCTTGCAAAACAAATTCGAAATGTTCCAACAATCTTTCATTAGTTTCGTATAAGTAACCATGTCTTCCACTTTGCCTTAACTTAATTGCGAAATAACTATTCTATTATTTACAATTCTCTGACCATAAATATCATCTTTCTCAGACCTGGTCCTGCTGACAGCCGACATGCCGACGTTGCTAGGCGTAGCGTCCGGCATATTTGTACTAGCGGGGCTGTTGTGCATGGTCCTGCACCTCTACACCAAGGCGCGGTACCACCCGGCGCACCTCGCCGACGCCAGGCTGACGCCGCCTTGCTTGTACTCGCTTAATGATACTGGTGAGAAAAACTTGAAGAGTTGATTTGGAGAATGATCACCATAATACGTTTTTTTAGATGTTAAGTATTTGGTGACAAAACAAAATGGGGTGTTTCGTTACAACAATACAAATAGATACTTTTAACTATACAAGGATTCTCCTAAACTTTAGTAGGTACCAACTAAATTAGCATGGAATTCTTTGCGTGGATCCTCGATCAATGTCCCTTAACACTCGTCAAAGGACCAAACACTATGGCAAATTTCAGTTTACTATCTGGATAGCTATATACAAATATGAATGAATTACAAGTTCTAACTCCTTTGGCAGGTGGCACGCTAAGTGCAACACGCGCGTCATCCCGCGCGTCCTCCCGCAGCGGCTGCACGAGCGGCACGCTGGAGGACTCGCGGCGGGAGCGGCGCGCGGCCTCCCGCGCAGGTGCGGCGCGCTCGGCGGCCATCTTGCTAATCTCGCGCCACCTGAAGGCCGTAAGGGACGGCGGCGCGCACCCGCCCAAGTGCGCCGCCAAAGGTGATCCGGATGTATGCGCCGGATGTATGACCCTCTGCACGGTTGTGTGTATGCTAGACCTCCACTAGTGCCTCGTCTCGTCTCGTCTCGTCTCGTCTAACATATTCATTGATGTCTAATACTTATTGTGCGTAGTTGTTAGCCAATTTATAACACATTAAATATGTTGAAGTTGCTAGAGTATGAATCTCGGTTCATAGTTACGCATCTTTTGTGGGTCACAAATAAAGTATTTTTTTTTATGTATTTCAGTTTGGCTAAGTAATTTATAATTAAATAATTATGCTAATTACTGTAAGATAATCATTAATTATATTATATTGAATGTGAAAGGTATTCGTGGAGAGTCACTGTGGGGTCGCATGTTCCACGTCGCTCGTGTCCGTTAGATGTCAAGTTTTGGTGTTAGCGGCCACCGAGCGACGGTCTTCGATTGCACTATCTCTTATCAATTCAATTTCATAATAAAAAAGGATGAGAATATACTAATTTAAAGTCTTCCTTTATTTCCAGATTAAGTTTATAAAAAAATAATAGCAAATATTTAAATCATATTTAAATGAAGAACGTCAGCTAATTGATAAGAGTTCTAATCAAATAATAAGATCCGTTTGAGCTAAATAATATTCATGAAGTACAAATATATATGTAGATTGATATTTGGTCTGTATGTTAGTTGCAGCGTGTATTCAATATATTTTCTGAATATATCTTTTGATTCAGTAATTTATCGTAATTAAATGCAAGTTTATATGAAAATGTATGTTTTTGTACGAATTTGGGTATGTAATAGTAATTTTGCCATATAACCATGTAGTCTTAACAGGTATATATTAGTGTTTGAATTGATTAGTGGTGTGCAAGTCGAGACGCATTACGCTCTTCGTGTGGCGCGAGCAAGATGGCCACGGTCCTTGTTTCTCTTGTGTCTATCTGCTTTTGTAATGTCAACGAAACTGAAGATGGCGTAAGCCTTTACATTGTAACTAACCGCCCTATTATTTACTACCAACATCACATCAAATATTAAATCACGATAGCACTACGCTTGAACACTTCAGAATTTCATTCTACCACATTCTACTTACATTTTCTTTTTTCAACAAATTATTCAATACACGCGCAATTTTGTTTTCTTCAATACAAAGTCATGTTGAATATATTGCGTACAAAATTATAATTCACGTTGCGGTATTCCTTCTAAGCTTAAAGCTTGAGAAAGCTTTATTCGCTACGCATTGGCATTAAAATTGGTATATGATGACAGTTGAGGTCAGCCAGCGCTTCAGTTTCACCAAGCATTTGCTTCCGCTTTCCGTCTTCACATGAGTGTTGCATGGGAAATGCTTCGTAAGCACGTGGTAAAACACTGTTACAGTTTGACCTGAAGTAGTACGTTATAAAAAAATATAGCCATTTTTGATATTGAAGAATCTTTAAATTTTTCAATTGTTATGTTATTATTCAGATTTGATATCAATTTCTCACCGTTTATGATCAAAATTATATTATTGTACGTATATTTATTATTATAAAAAAACACATTGCATTTTGTAAAGCAACATTTTACCACAGAATGTCCGCCTTCCATGTTTGTCGCTTGTAAGTATCGCTATATGTTCAATACTCATTATGAGGCTTAGTAAAATTTCCTCAAATAATACAGTAATGGATTTTTTTATTTCACTGATTGCCATCCAGTTAAATTATGCACATGCAAAATAAATTTACCCTCAAATTGACGATCAAAATGATGCAAAATTTCAATCTAGGTTCAAGACGTCCAAGTCTAAGCTCGGTGCAAAGTAGCTCATCGTCGATCAGGAGTTATAGCGCGAAGCGGTGGGAGAGAGAGAGGGAACAGAAGGAAAGGAGACAGATGAGCATGCGTCTCGCTCAGTTGCACGACAAGATGGCGGCTGGCAGAGAGTTGCCAAAGCACGCGCCGACGCCGTCTCCGCGCTCGCCGAATAATTCCACCGATGGGCTACTGCCAGCTGTATGTGAAATTAGAGAAGTAAGTATCTTATGTGTTCATAGATGAGCTGTTATAATTTTGTTTTTCATTGAAGTAACATTATAAATAGTTTTTTCACGAGTGGGGTTTTTACCTACAACTATTGCAGTTATGTTAAGCACGATAGGCACTAAATATGTGACATTTGTATATAATTTATACATATGCTCTCATATTTTCATAAGTATCCCCAATTTTATCTTCTATAACATATACACCTGTTTAAAACACATTCCAGTTGGTCACGACTTCTGACCAGCAGCTGCAAGGCGTGGACGGGCCTTGTTCCAGCTCGTCTCTTTACTGACAGCAGAGATCGACGACCATACGGTCGATTGACTCCCTCTCATCCGACGGAGCGCCCGCCGTCGCCTGGATGTAGGAATAGGTGTTTTAGGACTTATAGGACTCATATACGCGTAATGAGAACGAAGACTTGAAACGTGCGATGTAAAGGCAATAACAGGACAAACATATGCGTAACTATAATGGCGGTTGGACGATTTTTGTCAAGATTCAGAAATGCCTTGTATTGTTTCAATAGAGACTAACAGTATGCCTTGAGTTGATGAATATAAATAAATGTACCGCGTTTGTGTCTAGTACTAAGTTATAATCAGGTTTTGTATAATTTTCCATTGTACATAAGAGCGTTCCTCAAAGATAAATTGTATCCTTTGGTTTTGTTTCCAATACATGATATTCTTAGTTCCTAAGCAATTCAAATTTGAAACTTAATAAATGAAAAATGTCAATAAAAATGAATAAATAATGAAATTTGTTTAAAATGGAATTGATTCTGCGATAGCACATTCAGAACAAAGTTGACTTTGAAAAACGAAATGAGAAATTATGAGAGTACCATTAATGAGGACCCGTCTGCCCAAAGTCTGGATTCAGTTTAGAATTCTAGTTACGCTTATGACCTGCACAAACCTATTCTGTCATCAAACCCTGAATCGTCATATCGAAGCATAGAATTTATTATACATTTTAATTTACTTTTTCGTGCGATTTTAGACCACGTTGATATAGATTAAGATTTCTGAATGTCCGTATTAGTGAATAGACAGGTTTTAAGTACTATAGATAGATCAAATAAAGACGCCACTTGTTGTAGACTTAATTAAATTCAATATTTAACGGGTATTTGACGAATGACGATGTATTTTTGAAACAAACTATATTTTTAATAAATCAAAATATGACTACTTACTTAATTATTAAAATTTATACACACATAGCATTGTTGGAAATGACTATATCGCGAATGTGACATGATAATTTTATATAATATATAGTGTTATATCTAAAAGGACAACGTATTATTATGAAAATCATTATTTTTATATATATTTGTTAATTTGTTTTAGTTTATTAGACGGCTAGTCAAATACCCCAATGCATGTGATACAGACGACGACCATGTAAATATTTGAAATATTATTAACAGCTGATCAATTTAGGTAAATAAATATAAATGAAATTATAGAAAACGAAGTGCTTAAAGCTTCTAGAGAGAAGCTTTGCCGATAGTCTTAGCTCGAATATTGTATTGAGTACATGATAAGATCGACATTTGTTAAACGATGTTATATTAGTCTTAGATACGTTATACTTGATTGCGTGTTAACCTTAAAGCTTTAGGTCTGGTCGGTTTTTTAATGGATTTATTGTGAATGAATTGGTTTTTGAATGCGTGAGATAAGAATGTATGTTATCATATTTTGTATATAACCGACTGATCTTAAAGCGATATCATGGGTATAGTTAGAAGGCTTGAATTCAATATAAGACAAGCTTAGCTGATATGGTAAGAAAGTCGAATTAGAAGCGTTTATGCTTCGTTGGGGCATTTCGTATGAAATTCGCCGGAGAATCAAAACCTGCAAGGTGCTTTCATTTTTTGGGCGAAAAGTAAAAAATGTAGTTATGAATACTATAACAAGTGTGTAATTTAATTTATATTTGAAATACTTTTAAAGAGTCACTAAGGAAATGAAAATATTTGAACGTTATTTTATGGTTAAAATAAGTTATAAAATCCACATACTAAATATATTTATTTTATAACAAATATTATTTAGTGTTATGAGGATAGATTTAATTAGCTAAGCTTGGGAGAGCAAGTCACTTGAACTATAACCATGACAAGGTATAAAATTAAAAACGATTAAATTTACAAGGTGTAATGTTAGTGTATGGTTTGCCTTTATACAAATATTGTTTATATATATATATATATATATATATATATATATATATATATATATATATATATATATATATATATATATATATATATATATATATATATATATATATATATATATATATATATATATATATATATATATTATATATATATTATTTAGCGGTTACGTGAGCCAAAGTGTTATGTTCAAAAATATGAAACCAAATAAATGTTATTTGTACATGATATTATATTTTTGTTATACATCAATTTCTACTTCCTATAATTATTTTTAAATAACTAAATATATTATTGTTGTATTTGAAATTTTTATCCATATTTTATAATTTTCTGTGCCTATATTAAGCTTCACGCTGTATCCCGCATATAGCAGGTTAGGCGTAGAGACAGTGGCGATGTGATGGAGCGGGGAAGACACTGTTCCATGGCACCACATTTTGTTTAAGGTATACTTCATACATACGTTCAGTTCGTGGTATACCTGTGCACTTTGAGCAGTTATGATAGTATCCAATAATTATCTGTAGCTTTCTCTATACATATTAACCAAAAAAAAAAAAGCCATTCATTACAACGGGTAACTTAGGAGTATAGTAGGTAATTAGTCAATAAATTATATACCTTATTAGGTAAAAGTAAAAAACTTTGCCTGACAAATGGTTCACTGCATGAAAACTCTTCCAGTCGTCCACGCAATGACTACAACAAATTTTGTGAAATATATCATTATAAGTACTACGTATTTCCTTACAATCGACCAAATAAATTTTAGAGAATATCAAATACCCACCTAGGGTATTCATTTTAGTGAATCATTATTGATATTCAAATCTTATCGTCGATGTGATAATATTTTGTGACGCATCTTGATAATTCAGGATGTCGCATACTAAAATATATTGAAAAACATTGGATTAGGTACAAGCACATTTTCAATACTCATAAAAAAATATTTGGCTGCACAGTTCAATTTGTATCCAAACACTGTTTTCGGTTATTTTTTTCATGGAGACACTACGTGAGTGTGTGGCGGAACTAAGCGCCGCGTTAGGATGTGTAGGCAAATTAAAAAAAATCAAGATTACTGTAACTTCCGAGACAGTGTCTAATTAACAACACACGTACGCTAATTATCAAAGAACTTGCTATCTATTTTTATTACTTATAGCTCATCTTATAACAATGTGAGGCTATTACGTCAAATTTAATTAAATTAGATAGTGGATACAAGACTGGTTTAGTTTATTATATATTTACCCAAATCAGGTTTGTGAGTATTGAGGCTTAAGGCTTATATGAACTTTTATATGAGTATTTTATGTAATTCATAAACTTATTTAAACGAAATACGGTACCTAGTAGGTACTAGATAGAGATGTCATGTTTAGAATTAAAACTTACTACTTGACTAGTATTGTTCCTCTTAGTGAACTGAACATGAACTGTCACATCTGAAAGCGATATGTTAACATGTCTCCATAGGTCCCTATCCTCAGCAGTACGTGTGCAGTCCTGTTATGGAACAGCCAGTGCAGGACTTCCGTCAGATCTGTCCGTCTTGTGGGTAATCGGCTGATGTCCTTCCATGTTGTCTCAATACAAATAATAATATCGAAAATAACCAGAAATCAAACAAATAACCTTCAATCTGCACGTGCCAACAACACAGATTATCATAGCGCAGAAGCATTTACATTTATATGTTATAAATACATACAAGAATTTATCAATGTCCGATTTGTAGATACAGCGGTAGTTGAGTAGGAAGTCATAGTTTTCTCTCGCCAGCGTCCCGAGGTCGTCTTAAAATATTCAGTTTTAATATTTATACGCCACAGACACATTCACGCTATTTACAGATTTTATATTTTACGATAAATATAGAAATGGCTAAATATAGAAACCTGTAGACTAAACATTTAGTTTTAAAATTTAAAAAATTGCTCAAGTTCAATTTGAATTCGCTCACCAAGGGTTCTGTCCCAATTCCATATTTGTTGGTGAAAGGTCGACTTATGCAAAAATGACAAACGCGCACAAACTTTATACGGGTATATAATGAATCACAAATAAAAGCTTATAATGGTTTTCCTGTGACATACTAATACTTATAATTTCCAATTTTCAGATTTTACCTATAGGTATTTGTATTGTGAATTCTAACCCCTTGCCAAATTTCATAATTTTAAGTCAACAGGAAGTGAATGCGACGGAAACTAGTTTTTTTTTCTGTTTCAAAGGACTGGTAGATGTTGATATTTGATAACAATTTCAGAATGATTATTTTGACGTTATTTTGGGAGAAATTCTCTCGACACTGGCAAAGGTGTTCAACGAAAGCGCCCCAGCCCTACAAGGGCTCCGCTTTTTAATTTCAGCAATGCTAGAAACGATTATTCGAATGTCAGGTAGCCCACCGTGCTACCTAGGTACTACATAACTACGATATTTGCAGAGCTTAAACTTTATTATTAAATATTAACTACGATTTTTTGAACATTTAGACGGATTACGAGACAATATATATCTACGGTGTATTTAAGTAGCTTTGCCAGGACATTAGCCTAAAGAAACCCTCAACTGTAGCGTTATCAACCTCCCATAGGCAGAGGTTCACGCTGGTCATTCGAAGGCATTCTACTTTGGGCAATATTACCAAATTCTTCTTCTGGTCTATATTTGTAATTCGGCAATATACCTATATAGTCTGTATACAATTAGATGTTTATCTAATTATATACAGACTAGATTTCGAGTGAGAGTATGTTGTCCAATTATTGTGAATATTCGTCAAGTAACTAAATCATCCTATCAATTAGGGCTAGAAATCAGAAAAAAATCATGTTAAAATAATATCTTAGCATCATAAATGAAACAAAGTATAGTTACAATTGTTTTATTTGCAATTTATATTTCAGAACCATGAGAAGATCTTGTGTTAGCTGTGGAATGTGTTTGGTTTGGTTTAGTCGACCTCCTCGATGGTGGGGCCGGCCCCACCACCGGGCGCCGCACCACCGGCTCCGGGCGCGCCGCCGGGGAAGCCGGGCATGCCACCGGGCATTCCACCGGGTGCTCCGCCTGCGCCCTGGTAAATCTTGGTAATGATCGGGTTGCAGAAGCCCTCCAGCTCCTTCTGCTTGTGCTCGTACTCCTCCTTGTCGGCCAGCTGGTTGGAGTCCAACCACTTGATGGTGTCATTGCACTTGTCGAGGATGGTCTGCTTGTCTGAGTCCGAGATCTTCTCCTTGAGCTTGTCGTCCTCCATGGTGGACTTCATGTTGAAGCAGTACGACTCTAGAGAGTTCTTGGCCTGGATGGTCTCCTTCTGCTTCTCGTCCTCGTTGCGGTACTTCTCGGCCTCATTGACCATACGCTCGATCTCTTCCTTGGAGAGGCGGCCCTTGTCGTTGGTGATGGTGATCTTGTTCTCCTTGTTGGTGGACTTTTCAACGGCTGAGACGTTCAGAATGCCGTTGGCGTCGATATCAAAGGTCACCTCGATTTGAGGCACGCCACGAGGCGCGGGCGGGATGCCAGTCAACTCGAACTTGCCGAGCAAGTTGTTGTCCTTCGTCATGGCACGCTCGCCCTCGTACACCTGAATGAGTACACCAGGTTGGTTGTCAGAGTACGTGGTGAATGTCTGTGTCTGCTTCGTGGGGATGGTAGTGTTGCGCTTGATGAGCGTGGTCATCACGCCGCCGGCGGTCTCGATACCGAGCGACAGCGGAGTCACGTCGAGCAACAACAGGTCTTGGACCTCCTCAGACTTGTCACCGTGCAAAATGGCAGCTTGCACTGCGGCACCGTACGCGACGGCCTCGTCCGGATTAATAGACTTGTTGAGCTCCTTGCCATTGAAGAAGTCCTGAAGGAGCTTCTGTACCTTGGGGATACGGGTGGAGCCTCCGACGAGAACAATGTCGTGGATTTGGGATTTGTCCATCTTAGCGTCACGGAGTGACTTTTCTACCGGCTCCATGGTGGACCTGAACAGATCTGCGTTTAATTCCTCAAAACGAGCCCTAGTTATGGACGTGTAAAAGTCGATGCCCTCGAAGAGAGAGTCGATTTCGATGCTCGCCTGAGTGGAAGAAGACAGCGTCCTCTTCGCCCTCTCGCAAGCAGTTCTCAACCTACGGAGGGCTCTCTTGTTTGTGGTGAGGTCCTTCTTGTATTTCCTCTTGAACTCCTGTACGAAGTGGTTGACCATGCGGTTGTCGAAATCTTCACCTCCCAAGTGGGTGTCACCGGCGGTGGACTTTACCTCGAATATACCATCCTCGATGGTCAGGATGGACACGTCGAAGGTACCACCACCAAGATCGAAAATAAGGACATTACGTTCTCCAGTGCCCTTCTTGTCAAGACCATACGCAATCGCAGCAGCCGTCGGTTCGTTGATAATTCGGAGAACGTTCAGACCAGAGATGGTACCCGCATCTTTTGTGGCCTGCCTTTGTGAGTCGTTGAAATATGCTGGAACCGTGATGACTGCATTCTGCACTGTTTGGCCAAGGTACGCCTCAGCTGTTTCCTTCATCTTTGTAAGCACCATTGAGCTTACTTCTTCAGGGAAGAAGGTTTTGTCTTCTCCTTTGTGAGATACTTTAATCTTTGGTTTGCCTCCATCACTGACCACTTCGAAGGGCCAGTGTTTCATGTCGGCTTGTACAGTGGCATCCTCGAATTTGCGACCGATAAGTCGTTTGGCATCTGGAACAACCAGAGAGCATTGTTATAAAAATGTCATTATAATGATAATTGTCACCATTGAAATTTAATTCTCAGATTAAGTGTATCACTCACAATATTCAGAGACTCTAGTCTAGTATATTGGGATATCATCATTAACAAAACAAACTAAACGTAAGTTACAACAGGTTTTGTAGCCGTGACCTACAGTCTAGGTCCTAGACTGTTTGTTGACATGTATATTTGAAAAGAAATTATAAATACAAAAAATGTGTATGTTTCATGTTTTATGCATCATTAATTGACAAAATACGAGCAACAGATATTAACAGAGATATTAAATAGTTATTTTACTGAATATGATTAAACTATAATATTATAAAAAATGGTTTTTTAATATAAAAAATTCCATACAATATGTAAAATTATCGAATATATCAAAAGAAAATCTGAAATAAGAAATTCAACCTACTCCAACAAAATATCAATATCTAAGCGTATAAGCAATTAACCAGTGTATTGTTTATTGGTGACTCATTATTTGGCATCTAGAAACAAACCGCTTCAATCACAATTAGCACCTCTAACACCAATATTATGTAACATTATTTAATAAATGCTATTAAAATTTTATTTCCTTTGTGCTTACATTTAAACGCATCTGC
The DNA here is from genome assembly GCA_037127375.1 of Dione juno. Classification (NCBI taxonomy): domain Eukaryota; kingdom Metazoa; phylum Arthropoda; class Insecta; order Lepidoptera; family Nymphalidae; genus Dione; species Dione juno. The sequence continues at coordinate 5,354,230 of JAXRJS010000043.1, forward strand.
TTCATCCGTTAATAAACAAAAACCTTACCGAAAATAGTGTTATTGGGGTTCATCGCCACTTGGTTCTTTGCGGCATCTCCGATGAGACGCTCGGTGTCGGTAAACGCGACGTACGACGGGGTGGTCCTGTTACCCTGGTCATTGGCAATGATCTCCACCTTGCCATGCTGGAACACACCCACGCAAGAGTACGTGGTACCCAAATCAATACCTACTGCGGGTGCTTTTGCCATCTGGAAAATAATGATTTCATTAATATTAACGATTACTGAAATTACTTGAATAGCACGTAAAATTTAATTAATAAATAATTAGTAATTGCTGCTTCCAATGCTATTCGAAAACTACTGAGATAGAAATAAAATAGTGGTAAGAAAAATTAATCGCTTAATAAAAGAAAAGAACACGTGTTTTACACGTTAATAAACTACACTTTGCAACAGAGGATTCATGAAATCACGCGTTAAGCGCATGGCGGTCATAGCACTATGCAAGCATGTAATCGATTAATGTTCTGGAAAGATACCAAAAGAACGATCTTGATGTGAATTGAAAGTTAAGGGATAAGTAGTAACAGTTAATGTATTTTTAATTTTTAAGTAATTTGTAAAGAATGAAAGGGCGTTACCACGTGCGAACGGATATAGGCAGGAAGGGGGCAAAGAACCCGGTCAATAGCACCTCGGGCGTTATTTCAATAGTGTGGATATAATTTCTGCTAATAATCAGATTCTTCTAATATATAAATTACGTACGTAATGCAGAGCGATGACTAATCACGGAAAAATATATTCAAGGAACTTCCTTGGAAACAATTGTATCAAATATGTCGGAAAAAACTGATTTTAACAAAGGTTAACGCCTAAATTGTGAATTATGTGAGAAAGAATGATCAAATAAATATTAAAATACTCACATTTGTAACTTAGCTTTAACTTTGAAGACTTAAATAGTAGATCACTCAGCAAAGGTGCGCGATTGTCGGCCTCTTTTCACGAAATAAGATGGCGCATGACGCGGTACAAGCACTTTATACGTGAGCGCGTAATCGCCAGACGTCACTCGACATTTCTGGAACATTCCCTGCCATGAACCAATAAGGCTCGAGTAACATTGGCGCGGCTGGCTGTGATTGGTCCAAAAATTTTACTCCAGAACGGCCATATTGAATAAAGGCGTCCTGTATCAATTTTTAGAGATGTACTCATATCGATATTGAGCAAATGCTATTATTATTAGGTAATATTATTTAAATTCTTTTATAGTGAAAATGTTAATTTCTGTATATTCATCAATATTCATAAGAAATTATTTTGCTTTATGTAACCTATACTTACATAAATATGTTTTTATTTATTTTCTTATGTAGTTTATATGAAGATTTTTTGTGTCATTATTTCTGAATAAGCTTATAATGGATATCTACATGTTGTGACCTTTTGAATAGCTAGTTTTGAATAACTTATTAGTTATTAGCATTGCGAATGATTTGTATCAAATTTTGAATGGACAGAGAAAGACAATTCGAGCGATTTCTTAAAACAATTTAATGACAAATGCAATTTTACAATATATTTAAATAAATTTAACTATTTTTTTTAATTATAAATGTAAGTACAACAGGGAAGTAAAAAATTACAAGAGGTTGTTTTCTGCTACATTAACAACCTTAGAAGGATAAAAATAAGATATAATTAGCTACAGACATATATCTAGATAGATCTCCCTAAAATTGTCCTCGCAGCGATCCAGATCAGCAGACTGTTAGCATAGCACGTACGCAGACTTTTTAGATATTTTAATAAGAAATTGAATACTAAATAAAAAACATAATTCTATTAACAAAAGAAAAAAATTGCCGATATCGATAAAATGGTACAAAAAATGAGAGTAAAAATGCAATGGGACATTACTGATACTGAAACGTGAGTAGTGAGCACCGCCACAGACTACATATCGTAAAACCGTTAAAATCAATACTTACAATTGCAGTAAACGACGAGACGCAGTCGCAGTGCGCTAGAAAATTTAAAACTATATATATATATATATATATATATATATATATATATATATATATATATATATATATATATATATATATATATATATATATATATATATATATATATATATATATATATATATATATATATATATATATATATATATATATATATTGAATTAGATTTTTTTCACAATATTTAATGTTATTTAAAATAATAATAAAAAAATCGGTTAAATATAATAACCTTTATCTCCAACTCGTGGTATTTTTGACAAAACCTTTTGTTTTCAAATGAAACTTGATTAAAAATATTATTTTATTAATCATAAGAATAAGGAGCAAGCGAAAGCAAGAATACTTTATTTAGTTAACTAATAATATTTTATTTAGTTTTTTTCGATTTGCTCGTTATAATAACTGATTGGGTGATGCATATTTGCGTTCCACATATGTTTAAAAATATATGTGAAATAAGTAATATAAATGAGTTAATAGTAGTACCTACAAATTTAGTGGTTGGAAATGATTTGAAGCTATTTTTATATTTTAACCACATTTTAACGCACTATTAAAATATTTAACCAATTTGTTTGTCCCTAAAAACTAATATGTCTTCTTTTTCTAATATAATGTCTTCTATATATAAGTCATAATGAAACACCTATTTGTAGAATTAAGTCGTATTTTGGTAAATTACAACCAACAAAATCGTAACATTATTTTAGGTTAACTTAAAACTTCCTCATTGAGTCATTGTACTATTGTTCAAAAACTTGATGCAATATTTATAATTTTTTGGGTTTTGTATCTCAAAAGGAAAACGCTAGAACTCTAGTTACAGTCCGTCTGAGCCTCTGGCTGTCTGTCTGTCGAGGATTATTTTTATCTATCCAATGTATACTACGTATAGATACGTACCAGAAAATTACAATTATATATTTAAATTTGTAGTTAATTTCAAAATAAATAAGTGGATAGTACAAATTTGTTTGACAATTTTTATAATTTATTCTTCCCGTTGACCACGTACAATGGTGTACCCATGTACCCGTGTTTAGTACGGGTACAATGGTGAAAGTGTGGAACCCAAGATACGACGTACTACTCGCACTTGACCGATTTTGTTTCATATAGTTATTGTTACAATTTAGTATGAAATTTGAATTAGGACTAATAACAAGAAAGTAAAATAAATGATAGCATACAATTTAAAAAACGTTTAATAAAAACATTTAAATACAACAAATTACATTTTCGCACTTATCTTGAGCTACAACATGACACAAAATATTGTCCACACAAAAAGCTATTTACTATGCCGAATTGTGAAATAAAAAAGTTTCAACATAATTCGTAAAATTAAATAAATAAAACAGAAACAATCCACTTTCACTTATCAAACATAGCAACAAATAAAAATGCTTTTTGTACTTTAGTACACTATTTTCTAAAATGCATAATACAAAGGTTCAATGTTATGGAACATAAATTTAATAAATATTTTAAATTGCAAATAATTTTAAAAAATAACAGTATCATATTTTTTGGTAGCATATGTAACTTAGGGATAAAAATTAATAATTTAATAAATATAAAAAAATGAATATTACATATAAATTCTAAATATAAATAATCCAGTTCAGTTTTTACAAATTTTAGAGACAGTTGATTATATATTATAAGCTACACTGTATTCATATAAAGTTATATGGCATCCTTAGAATAGAAGTAGTCATAACTCAAAATTTTATATTTTATAAATAGTGTTTTTTGGGTTACTTTAATTCTAAGGATGCAATATATTAATAGAAAAGTCTAGACTAGATAGTTGAGCACTAAAATCATGAGATTCTAAAGTATGTCTGGTACATAACACCTAAGGAAGTTGTGATAAACCACGCAAAGCAACACCACCATGTCGCAAATCCAAACACCCCTCTGTATACTTCTGAAGAGAATATCTGAAAAAAAATATACATATATATATTTAGGAACTGTTATTTATTAGTTTATTAGAAAGCTTTTAGCTTATAACTCATCTCAGCTAGAATAGAAATATAAAAATTGCATTCAATGCACATGATGCACGTGCACATGCACCTTGAGCATGTTCCTTCTCAAAATAGAATCATTATATACTAAAAGTTCTCCATATTTTCTCTTAGTTAAGATACATTCAGTGTTCTACAAAATGTTTTGCTGATGATGTTAGATACTAAATAACAAATGAGAGATTTTTAACCAATGAAATGTTTACCATTTTCAAATTTTCCCAAGCCATTTGAAACTGCTCCATGCCTTGCGACGTTATAAATATTTCTCCAGATGCTACATGTGTTTTTTCTTCATGCAACAAGGATGACCAGGAGTACCCTCCCAACGTTTTGTACATAAGAGAGAAGTATAGACACATGAAGATTGGACAGACATACTGTAACGCTACTACACATAGATAGTAGAATACTGACGCTATCTAAAAGAACAGAAAAAAAGAAAGATGTAAATAATCATATATAAATAATATTATAAAAAATTGCCTTTCTGATCATTAATATAATAATATTATATTATTTATGATTGATAATGCATTAAAGTTACACTTTTTTGAACAATAGCTTTAAGAGGTTTGAAATAATAAACTGTATGTTAATAATTGAACATGATTAAGAATATGTATTAAGATACAGCATGTTCTGTTCATCCCTGACATTTTAAGTACATATTATAGTTTCAATATATAATTAAAAAACAGTTTTTGAACAAAAATAAATAGATTCTTCTAGCTTAGCTACTTAAATAGTTTTGCTGTGACCATTTTCTTATACACTTAAAGTAAGAGGTTATATTAATAACATCAATTTCAATTACTATTAAACAAAAATAATAAGTTACCTTCTTTTGTAAATCGATATTAGTTATTCTGCCAGCCTCTTTCTTCTGTTCATCAAGTCTTCTCTGAGCCATATCTAAATAAGCTTGTAATTGTGCTGGCATTAGTGCTATACGGAGTACTATAGTCAATATTACAAGGATAATACGAACAATGTCGAACGCTTGGGGAGTCATGCTGAAATGTGAACATTTTTAATTAATATCTACTGTGACTGGCTGTATGTATTACATGCAATGCTTGTGGATTCTATGGATCTATTTTATCGCTCTGGGAGGACAAAACTCCTCTCTATTTGAAGAAATAAATTTTAATATAAGATTGTTATATTATATTGAGAAAAAAATATTTTGTAAAAAAAGTATTTATGGTCACAATTTAAAGTAACAATAAACTACATATACTTACAGAGATTTTTCCATTCCACTAAACACTCTTACAGCCAAGTAATGCTTTGTAACAGGTTGCACCCACAACAGAACCAGCACAAAAGGCATGGCAAAGTTAATATTCAGTAATAAAACTTTGACTGGATTGTCAACATAGTATCTGAAATTATGAACAAAATGCTAGGAAAATACATTTTTTATTTACCTATATCTTTCATATTTACAACATAAGCAGTATGTTCTCTTTCCTCGATATACATCACACTTTTGTCTTCTTAAATAAACTTTGCATATAAAATAAAGAAATATATTTTGTTGTAACTATAATAATTTTCAATAATGAGTTTACAACTACCAATAAGTTAGGCATTCATTACATTCTAACTAAGCTCTGATGGTATTGTAATAGCTCAACAGAATATTATTTTCTATCTTGATTTGCTTTGTAATATTGTGTACCTCAATGAGTCCCAGTGCATTCTAGCTACTCGGAGTCCAGGAAATGTGAATAATGTTCCAATTATAGCCGCCCACACAGCAAAAGCAAACTTCAATACTAATTTAGAAGCAGGGCCTCTAAAAAGAAATAAATAAAGTACATTTAAAGCCACTCAGATTATTCGGTTATACTAATAAAAAATATGGATATCTTGTAAATTTTAATCTATATAGAAATTTATACATATTATAATTAATTTGTTAATTTAAATTCTTAACTTAATTTGAAATTATTAATAAATATTGTTTTTGTAGCATTTACGAGAATGGAAATTTGGATTGTTTTCACAATAATCATGAGATGATTTATAAAATTAATTAAAATACATACTTACACAGAAGCTAAACCTTGATTTTGTAAAAATTTTGAGGCATTATCATAAAAGCTGTCATATGCAGGGTCTACACCAACTTCCAAGTTCTTCTCATCCACTATTAGTACAATCATAGCAATAAGCAAAAATACACAGAATGCTACTATACAAGTTGACCTTTCTCCCATAGATTCTTCACTTGTAAAGTATTGCTTGGTTAAGGATAGCAATATTTTACTGAGAATACATTAAGGATTTCATATTGCCAACTTATTTGTTATTCAAGTGTGTTTATTGTATTATGGATTACATTTATTTTATTTAGAGTTACATCTTTTTATACAAAATTGTAACAAATTCCAGACAGTATCATATTTTTTATAGTAATAAGTAGTATTGCTAAATATTTGATATCTTATAAAAAATGTAAAGGATACAATGTAAAGAACTGGACCAGCATGCACCATACCATACTCAGATTGAATTCATCTTTCAGTGGAAATATTGATGTGTAAATCTAAAGTAAAAAAAAACAATTCAATACTTGTAAATCCATTTGGTCAGCTTATTATCATTGTACTAATAAAAGTAATATAACCTTTCTTCTAGGCAAATGTATAGATTTACAGCATAGTTTATACATACCTCAGACATGATATAAACAATTGCTGTATATAATGCAAAATCAACTATCCAAATGTATTCTGTATAATATCGTAAATGAACGACATCTAATGGAGTCACTGGAGCTGTTTCCAATTGGATATCTAAACTCCTAGGAACATGGAATGTTTCAGGTTTTCCATTTGATTCATTTTTACTACCTTTCCGTCCTTTTGGCTTATCCTTCGGCACTCCCGCCAAAGTTCTTAGCTCACTGTTATCTGGATATAAATACCGATATAAGCCTTGAGAACACAAAAGCCATCTTGCAAATGAATAATTTCCAAATTTTTGTATCACCGATACCATAACCAGTGTTATAACCAATTGGGCTCCTAGAAAAGCCTGAAATTGATCAAAATTTAATTTATAATAAGAGCTTCTTGTAAAGTTTTCACAGTATTTTTAAATAAGACATATAATATACCATTGCAATATATATTTCATTGGCGGTTTAATCTCATGACAGTCTAAAATTAATACATTATTTTTAATTTGCCCCGGGATCTGTGATCACAAATCTACAACCTCAATTCTTTACTCCCACACAAATGATAACTATTAGCTATTTATTTAAAAATGCATTTCTTATTGGAATCTCAAGTGAAACCACTATATCAGATATTGCCTAATGGGAAAGAGACAATAAAGGCAGTAACTTGTCAAAATAGGTTATTCTTAATTTTGGTGGATAATCACATATTTCTTAATGTATTAATTTTAAATGTTTTTTTTATATATTAAATATAAATAATCAATTACATATTTTTGATGACACAATTAATAAATATTATATAAAATATGAAATGTATATTTTTTGTAAGAATAAATGGTATTGTAACGGTCTTCGTAAACAGAATTCACTTTGTGGTACTGCGTTCATTATTTTATAACATTTTAACTAATTTGAAAATGAAAAATCTTAATTTAATAATTCTTTAACTACAACAACTATTAAATCATCTTTAATTTTAAGTATTTTAATATTAAATAAATATTATTTAATTACATCATCCACTATAATTTTTCTATATGACATCCCAAATTAAATGTCGCGTTGCGCACAGATGACGAGTGTTCTCGCTTTATAATCATATTGATCGATTTCCATTTATTTCGGCATCGTCGCCGCCGATGTCCGTTCGCATGCGGTCGCGACGGACCTAGATAAATTGGATTAATTTTTTGTGAACAGTGGTAGAAAAATCTGAAAAATGGGGTCGTTGTTTCGAAGTGAGGAAATGACTCTGTGTCAACTTTTTCTCCAGAGTGAAGCAGCATATGCATGCGTATCTGAACTTGGAGAACTGGGACTTGTACAATTTCGCGATGTAAGTATAAAACGCCCTTTTTGCCATCAATAAATACTCCAAATACCTATTTGCTGTTTATCGTATTCCGTTGTATAATTTTGCATTATGGATGTAATATCTTACTAGGTAATAGAAATTTACTGACCTCATTTATATATCTTTATAATTCGATTGTAAAAACTTGACAAGATACGTTTTCACCTAGGTATTGATTTTTCAAATGCGAATATCATGAGCTTGTCTAGACTTACATTTTTAGAAAGTGCATCAATGAACATGAAAACCACTAGAACAAAATCATTTATAAGTAAAACACCTATACTTGGACTTAAATTAAATTTAAAATTAGATTATATGCATTATCAATATGCAGGCTTGTGATTTCATAAAATAACATTTTATGATTAAGTATGTTATATATTGTATTATTTTATTTAACAAATTTAATTGATATTTAACATCTTTATATTAAAAAAAATACTATTTAATATTATGTATTATTTAGTTATCTTGAAATCTATTTATAAATTTTTACAGTATTTTATTGAATTTTGTGCTATACAAAATTACTCATATAATTAATTATTGTTAAATAAATGTATACATTATTTTGATTTACTTGCCTATATTAAATTGTCAACAAACATTATTTTTGATCTCATTTATTATTGAGGTCATCATAGTGTCTTTCAGTACTTGCAATGGTTGCTGCTTCAATCCTCATTGGTGAAACTAATTATATAAAAAAAATATAGTTTTTACCCTACTGTGGGATGAAAACTGTGGTATTATCATATAAATATACCACACTGTGCAATTGTGAGATTTCTAATCACTTTGCTATATATACCTATGTATAAATATATTCACATGTCAAGATGGATATGTACATATTTGAATAATAACTCTTAATCATGTTTATCATAGGGATAATTGACACCATTAAAATGTCTACAATCTGCCTATTTTTCTAGTTTTATTTGATGTCCATACCAGGAGGTTATAATTTTTTAATGACACTCTTTGGTTATCTTAACAATTATTATGCCTTACAAAACATTTTATGATATTTCTGTAATAAAAATATATATTATATTAGAAGAGTAAACTTCAAATGTTACTTTTGACTATCCATGTCCTTATGAGGGAGGTCCTATTAGAAGTTTTGAAGGTTCTTGCCAAAAAGCAAGGCTTTTGTTTAAATTATTACCACTTGCCATATAAAATGGTGTGACAAACTTTCCTTATATGATGATTTTCAAGGTCATATAATTTACAATAATTTTTGTTCCAGTAGGTTGTTAGGTATTCTATTTTAACTTTTTCTTAAGTAATCTTACTTATTCAAAGATTGTTAATAAGAAAATATTGTACTGAGAATCAATGGTTACTATGAAACTTATCCCCATGGGATACATATCCAATTGCATAATAAATGGCCATTGACCTTAAATTGAAATTATTATATTTTTTGTCTGTTTAATTTAAATTATGAAACGGTACTACCTAAAGAAATTGTACTACTATTAATCAGAATTAAATCACATGATTTGATTAATATAATTATGACACACCTAATTTTTATCATTATCAATTTTTGTTATCTAATAAAATATTGATATATGATTCTATTTTTGCTTTATGTGAATTAGTAACAAAAATAAATATAATAAATGCTATATTAAAATATAATTTAACATAAGATATGTGGGGCTTTCAAGGATTAGACACCCATCCCAACATGAGATGATCGCAGTTTTGCTCGCTTTCGGTCCCAGGATTGGTTTAAAAAATATGATTGTCACCCCACATGTAATTTTTTTTAGAATTATAAAAAATAGAATACAACACAATAATACAATATGTAAATATTTAATTATATGTATAAATAAAAGTATAATCCTACACAGATTGTTTTGTATGGTATGAATCAAACATATGAGTATCTTCACACGCGTGTTTGTCGTGATCGGCCAAAAAACGTTTCCAGTTATTATTTAATTGGAATTAGAGATTTAGATTTAGAGAGGATAGGTTATGAATAAAATTAAATTTAATATCTACAAATATTGTCGCATGCGCGCTTTGAACCTAATAAAGATCGAATTGTCCAGCAACGGAACAAATGAGTCATGCTGATGTTTATATTTAAAATAAGAATTTATAGTTTCTTTAGTATGTAGTAATAAATATCATAAGAGAAAATGGTCTAATTAAAAATTAATGCTTATCTTATATAGTTTGTATATAATATACTTAAAGATTTAAAGTTTACGTAACCACTCTAAACACTGAATGTCAAGGTCGGTGGAATACTGAATTGATCGATAGACGTGACATAATTTGTTCCAACGACAAAGTCTAATTCTAAATTGAAAAATGGGAAAATAATTACGTATTACGATTATTGTACAATATTTTACCAAAAAGGCCGGAAAACGCGATGGTCGTGGGTCCGGTTCCTTTCGCAAGGATAAGTTTATGTCCTTTTTTTGATTTGGTAAGGCAAATTACTGCGTTGAGTTTAGGTTAACCAGATTGTCTGGTTTTACCTAAAAAAAACTGAAAAAATATCGATATTTTCAAAAAATTTAAATATATATTTATTTTTCCTATAAATTTTAGGAGGACAGCAGTAGTTTATGGATGTTACGTCAATACTATTTGAAATATTACTATGTATGAACTACCTATTCTTTTTTATTTTAATATTTATGTGTTTAAGACTTCAATAAATAGCTATAACTTATTACGACTTCCTTTTTATTATGTAGTACAATGTTTCTTAGAATAATTAACATAAAATCCGCTTCTATAAAGGCTTTAGTGTCAAGTTATTTCATAAATAAAGAGTATTTATAAAATAACCTGGAGCTCATTTTAAAAATATAATAAAAATGTATAGTAAAAACTTCTTCAAATCTTTAACATCCGTTGCCGCAGATGAATAATAGTGAAATATTTTGAAATAGATATGTATCTATTACATTGTAACATTTTACCTTGTACGAAATATATTTCACATAAATCTTATTGCTATAGAGTAAACGTTAACTTTTCTATTTTCTTTCCAACAGTTAAACCCTGACGTAAACGCTTTCCAACGCAAATTCGTCAATGAAGTGCGTCGATGCGATGAAATGGAACGTAAGCTCCGTTACCTCGAGAAGGAGATCCGTCGTGATGGCATCCCCATGCTGGAAATACCCGGGGAAGTACCCGAGGCACCGCAGCCTCGCGAGATGATTGATTTGGAGGTATGTATGTAGTGCAAAGAATAGCGTCTTGACACTAAGTTCTCTCTCCTTACACTAAACCTCCTTCTCCTTACGCTGAATGAGGCAAATGATAAGTTTTAACAATTCCACCGAAGGTCAATATGGGATTCAACAAATTTAAACACTAATTTATTTAGGAATAAAAAATATCTTCAAATGATACATACATGCATATATTCAAATTTAACATTTCCAAACGAAGCAAGTGTGCACGTGTATCTGCTTTCTAACGCTATAAATACATATATTATTCGCAATGTTCGTTCGTAATGTTCTACAGGCAACTTTCGAGAAACTTGAGAACGAGCTGCGTGAAGTGAATCAAAATGCGGAAGCGTTAAAAAGAAATTACTTGGAGCTAACCGAGCTCAAGCACATTCTAAGGAAGACGCAAGTATTTTTCGACGAGGTAAGTGTTCATATAATATCACATGATTTGGCTTAATATTCATCGATATAACTAAACTTACAACATTTCTGTGATAATCTATATGATATTTATTGTTTACGTAAGCCACCTCGTAGTTTAGAATTATAAATTAATCGCAAGATAAGATAGCCTCAGCCGCTAACGTTCTTAGGACACGTGAAATTCATTATGATCGCAAAATTAATTTTGTTTTTGGCGTTACTCTACGTCAAAATATAATCATTTATTTAAGAACAAACTTGCATATTTTATAGAATGACATTACAGAACGCCATTAAAAATATAATCTATACAGTTCATAATGTGATGCTGTTGTAGAAAAAAACTAGCCCCAAGTCGATCAATATATTGCCTTCAATCTTGACGTTCTTTTGATCATTTGCGATTTTTTTTATTTTTTTTTATTTACTATCAATGTTTCATCAAGCAAGAGAGGACTTTGAACAGCCAAATGTAAAAAATGAGCCAAGTACTAAATATCTTTCGTTTACTAAAAACACACAGCACTGCCTCTGATGTTAACACTCTGTCTATTGGAAATGAGGTCGAGGGTCTTCTTAATATCGCTGTAGGATATTTATGTGAAGCGAAGAAAAATCTATTTCTTGCTAGGTTTTTTAAATTGTGTCACCAATGTACAAAGCCATTGTCACGTTGATTTGGAAATTACGTCTGTCATATTTGCAAGACAGCACGATAATTGAATTTAAATTTGGTTATGGGGCATCAGTATTAGTATTAGTTATCAGTATTACAGGCATTGACAGTAAAAATTTAAAAAAATAAGTTTCGAAATGCACTAGTTCGCGAAAAACAAAAAATGTGACATTGACATTGTGCGTTATTGACCTTGGCGCCATTTTGGCGCTTGTGTGCACAAGATGGCGGATCCGTCGCGCGAAGAGGAACAAGTCACTCTACTTGGGGAAGAGGGACTCATGGCGGGAGGGCAAGCTCTCAAATTGGGGTATGATTACATATAAATCGCTTGGTATATGCTACAGTGGCATAATTCAAAAAATCATCATGACACTGGCTCAAAAACATTATTAAAATTTTAATTTTTCCTGTATAAGTCAAAATTTTCATGTTGTTGATTGGGTAAAAATATATAACATAATGTAACAAAAATTAATTTAATATATATAATTTTAGCAGAAACTTATTTTAGCATCCAAGAAAGAAATTAGCGAATATGGTATAATATTACAAGTTTTTCAAAATTATCTTTTGACTTTTGCCACTGTTGTATTGTGAGCGAAATGTTCTCCGACGTGTCCTGACTCTAGTGTAACGCGTTACGGAGTCAGAGCAAGTCATGGATCGACATTATCTTTACAGCGCTTGTACTGTGACGCTGATTCGGGAGTCTACCGCTCACCACTCAGGCAAGCATTGGAGACAGCCGGTTTATAGTATATCAGATTAACACCTTTTTACTTCTTGTGTGATGGAATGAGCTTAGAGGCACCGACGTCTTAATTTTCAATCTAATATCAAGCTTATAGGTTAGAAATATCCCAACAATAGTGCTAATCAACTGCTGCCTGAGTGAGATTTCACTAACAGTTTTTCGGAAACGATTTATTTTTGAAGTCCATCCGCGGGAGAATACTTGGTCTTATTTACAACCATGTTCTGTTTACACCGTCATGCTTTCTGTATTGTCATATTTGCATGCCATTATGAGTTATCCATGTACGTAGCGTAATTCACATTATTTTACAATAGAAAAACACAATGTCTTGATCACGATCGAGGTATCTGACACTGAAACTAACAATGTAATCGCTTTGAATCCAGTAGACATTTGAACTTTAATGACACGTTGGCGCTATTTTTTTACTACAACAGGCAACAAACTTCATAGTGGAGTTTACATTATATGTGGGTCTCGCTTTCGGCTTGTGACGTTCGTGGGCGATGTCTGTCTACATGTTTGTTTGTTCGCTAGCACGAGGGTGGTGCCAATACCACTGAGTCGATGACCCGCGCGCTCATATCCGACGATCCGAACAAACATATGGGACAGGTCCAACTAGGGTATGTATACGTGTACATACGGCACTAGTTGATCACGCGACCTAAGTGAAAAAATAAGAGAAAATTTTATATGAACTCCTTTACAATCATTTATTATTGTGTTGATATTACATTTTTCTTTTTTTTTATATACAATTTGCTTTAACTACAATATTACTAATATGCAATTCTCAATCTAAGCAATGATTAGAAATGTAATATAAAAAAGAACCAGTCTGTGAATGTGGTGCATGAACTGAATCAAAATCTTGACTGCTTTTCACTAGTGTTGTACAGGCTAAAATCAAGTTCGGTTATCAATTATCATAGATTATCATAGAGATACTCACATTTTTTCTCGTGCCGACGACGTCTAGCCATCCATTGTGGTGTTTACATTAACTGACAGTTTTATTATTTGACTATACACATTATCACTTGCAAATACAATAGCGTCATTAATTTCTGTCACGTTGGTCTTATGCGTAAAAAAAATTAAAGAACAAGACTTTGATTAGTTCAGAGCCACTCGAATACTTTAATATCAGCAGAATTTATAAAAAAAATAAGTAATTAATCTATAATAATAGTTTTAAGTGCATGCAAAACCTGTCTACAAACAGTTCCTAATAAAGCAAGTGTGAAGAAGAAGATATTGGTTCTATAACATTTTTGATTTAGAAATCATTGTAACCATAATTGCAGATAATTATGATTACATTGATATTTTGATCAATAATAATAATATAATATAAAAATGCTAAAATATTTTGCTTGATTTACTCCCTAGTTTTCGGGATAAACAAGAATCCTTGGAATTCCTGCCTTGGTTAGTAGCATAATGTACATTATTTGTAGTTAGGTTGTATTGTGGGGCGACTTGGTTTGTGTTGGTGACTAACAATGCTTATTGATACTTGTGGTTATGATTAATCGCAATTTGTAGATCATTGATCATCGATCATTTATATATATATATATATATATATATATATATATATATATATATATATATATATATATATATATATATATATATATATATATATATATATAACATTTAGATAATATTGATATTTATGTATAAATTTTACTTTACCTAAAGTTCGGCACTACTTTGATCAAAGACCTGCAATCTGTAATGATCCATCATAATCTAGAAGCTGATTAACTTTCGGAATTGAATTACGAACATTTTACTGCTCGATCCACTGTGGAATTTAGTTCTATACTGAACACGTATAATGTACATACCTATATAAATTTTTGCCTTATTCATATGTTATAAAGAATTGTTTTCAATTTCGATAGTTTTTTTGTACATAAAGTAACATAAAGTAACATGCTTGCTAACATATCACTTATATACAATAGTTTCACTAAGCGTATATTTCATATTAGAGGTAATTTGGACTTCAAGAATAGATAACGGAATAGGTGCGAAAATTGTAAATTGCTAAAAAAATATATTAATTCGTAATTGCTAATTTTCTACCATTTAATAATTTATAACATGTACATTTTGTTTCACGTGATTTTTCTAAAATCTAAATTATTTCACTTGAATTATATAAGATATGGTGACAAGTTAGTGACTAGGTTGACTTAAATATTCTCATACTGGTCTTAGAGTGGTCAATCATAATCTTTGACCCCTCTCATAATGACTAGATCACCTTGTGTACTTTATCTTATTACTATGAAATTCAACTAGAATATTGTATTGAGTAGAAAATGTCATTACGAAATTATTTAATACCATACCTATTATTCGGTAAAGCCTAACAGCGTCTTGGTACGAGTGTCTTAGTTATTAATATCTGTTTACTTGTTTATTTTTTTTTATTTTCATAATTGACTTATGCTATTCATTTAGAGCGATGACGTTTTGATGATTACATAGTTTTGACTATTATTTATATGTAATCGACAATGGAATTAATTACGCAGATTTTATTTGAAATTTAATTATCTGTATCTAAATGGTTCAGTCAGACTTACTTGTATTCAGCTGTTAAGTTGTATTTAAAGATGATTAACATTATAAAAGCGCTAAAGACCTGTCAGTTTCTTATATAGTGACCGTGTAACAGAGAACTATTGCATTTATCTACGCCACGTTAGTCACGATATAGAGAACAAACGCTATAAAAATATATTGATTTACAATAGCTTCTCTTCTTCCCCTGTTTCATGAGGGGAATGCTTGATAAACAATATCCCTTAAATCTTAAAGGCAGATATCATATCAGTTTTTTTTTTCTTATGGAATAAATGTTAATAGTCGTCCACTTCTAAATATTTGATAATATAAATCTGAAAAATCATTCAAAACAATAACATTGACTCGTGTTCCATATCTTTATCTTAAGGGATAAAAATGATAATACATTTGATACTCTCGATACTAGAGATAGTTTAGTGATGTTCTTCTTCGAAATATTGTGTTCTTACTAAATTCTCTGTTAAAAAAGAAATGGACGGTATTTTTTATTTTGCCTAAAATAATCAATTTATATCTTCATATTCTGAAATTATCATAATAATGAAGTTATCATAATAATATGGTAATAGCTATTGAATGTCTCTTCGCTGCAGAACCAGCCTTCCGAGCCCAGCCCGTGGGAGCTTTATGTTCTTTCAACGATTCAAGTCTTTTTGAATTTGAATGGTCTGTTGTTATCCGAATAGTGGTCTTGGCATTGTTGAAAAGGCTATAGTGGATGGGCGATGCGATTCGAACAGTATTTTGAATGTATAATCTATATACAAACATTTTTTTGGTTGCTAAGATTTTTCTTCCCATGAAATTCTTCCCATGAAACTTATACGACTTTTCGAGTTCCCCATGCTGTGAAAATATTTTCTATAGAAAATTGTTAATTTTTTATGTTATTAACAAACTTATTATAATATCTTCATTTCCACGAATCAATAGTACAGTTATCAAACAAGATGTTTGGGTTTCCATAAGTAATGTTTGGAAACAAGATCCGTTACAGCGGACGTTTACCTTTAGTTCGTGTGTTACACATTCGCGAAAATGCGTCAAATATCATAAACGATTGTATTTTATACTTTGATTGTTATGTATAGATATACTTAGTCAATATTAGTTATCTATAAATATTTATGCGTCTTGTCCCAGTTATTTTTAATATCACCGTTTTTTTTATTTGTTTTTGGATAATATTGCATTAATGGGCGCGACATATTCAGCCATTGACTTTCAGAATAGATAAGCAAAGTGAGAGAGAGTGGGTTTACCTTTAAACAATATTGAATTAAGATCTTGGCATAAAAAAATGATTTAATTATATAAATAAAAAAGTTAATAATATAAATGGATGCAAATTGAATGTATCTATAACGAACATTACAAGTATTTTAATAGGTTTAACTTAACTAATAGTAGTCATTTTTTTTTAATCTGTTTGCCATTCAAAACGTGATATGTAATTAAAATAAATGAGGTACAATTATCTTGAATAGTTGATTCTATCGCTTCGTCACTTCTCTGCGGCAACCTAATTTTCCTTGACGTAAGTGTGGGTACTGTGTAGGATTGTGCAACCTCTTATCAGATGTCATCAAAGTTATCTGTGTCTTCTCATGGCACTCATGTTTGTCAGGAAATGTTAAAAAAAAATATTTTTTACTTGCTACATCTTCTTTACTCGTGTATTTGATATAAATTTCTTATTTTTTTTTCTATCATGGAGTCGTTTAAAACCTGTTACTGTTTCTTAATAAGCCGTTATTATAACGGTTCCTACTTGTAAGTGTGATTGCCTCATTGGTCTTGCAATTTGGATGGGTGATTTGTATCGTGAGATCATAGGTTCAACTTTCAGTTCGGGATGATATACATACATATACATTATATACATAAACATAGCCTTTTTTGACCGTTTTCCATAAATGGACTCAAATTAATTGAATTTAATTCCAATTGTTAAAACAAAATAAGACGCTAAATATTATGTACTAGCAAAGATGAAATTTGAAAACCACGTTGTGCTCTAAAAGAATAGCATAGGTGTGTATTTATGTCTAGCACTTTTTCGTGCCATACACTTACGTCGGAGACATCGATTGAGTAATATACCTATTGTTCATGATTATGACTTAAGATACCTATTTACTGTACTCAATTACCTAATTGTCTAGAGTTTAGACAAATCTGCGGGTTTTATCAATTACTAATTTTCTAAATGAACGCTATCGTCTCGTGCTTCATATACCTACATACTGAATACATGGTGGATCTCGATACACATTCGGGTGACGTTTTTATATTAACTTTTTTTAGAGAAAGCGCGGCTTCGTTGGATTTTACTATATTTTAATATGTTATAACTATGGAAACGGATAACTGGAGTGTTCTGGCATGTATATTCGTATTCGTTCTTTGACTAATTACAATTTGTGAGATTCATGCAAATGTAAATAAAATAAAGGCAAAATGAAAATTTCCTAGTAGGGTGCTCCAACGACGACAACGACACTGTGAATCTAATTTGCATTCTAATGGCAACCTTCAGCCGGCATATGTCATACATTCCAAATTGTGAGAAGACCCCAAAACTTAAATAAAACATTACGTACAGCAGACTTGGTGGTGTGCCAAGGCGAAGCGCCCCTTACATCATTTCAATGAAAACTCATCATACTAAAATGCACTTAAAAGCGTATGGATCAAATATCAATATTTTATAACTCATAACTTCAGACAGATAGTCAGGTTGTGAGAAAGAAATATGATTCTTAAATTACAAGAATGAATTATTATTATAGCCGTTGAAATTGTCGTGGTGCATCGGCGCAGCGTCTGACTGTAAACGCAACGGTTGTAGGTTCGATTCCTACTCGGGGATGAATTATTTTAATTTTCTCGTTGTGGTAAGAAGACAAAGCGCGGCGTTGAGTTCCGCCACGCAACACACGATGTCTCGATAATTGTGTTCTAACACAAGGTCATCGTGATACAGCGAGAAGTTAAAAAAATTACAGCCATTGTTGTCATCATTCCATATTATATCGATAATTATTACTCTCTATGCCTGCTTACTGCATATTAGACGTGGGCGATGTAGAGATAAATTTAAATAGAAAATACAAGGTTTTATTTCTATTCGTTTAGTGAAACCATAAATAATCTGGACGACTCCTATATATTTTGCATTTCGGTGATTTTTCTATCAATTTATATCAGACTTTTTCACTAAAATTTGTGATTTTCTATTTCTGCATACTCATTAATAACAAATCATAGTTTAATTTGTTTATGCTATTTCACTGTAAAAATGAATCGATTATATATTATTTCTTCAATTTTATGGATATATTTCCATACCGAGTTCATTGAATCGATACAGTAAGGGCATCGTTTGGCACAATAAAATATACATTTTAATCACAAATTTTCTTTGGGTTGAAGGATGATGCAAAATATAAATGCAAAATAAGTCTCGTGCTGCTCGTGCATTTATAGTGGCATAGCGCGTGACGTACGCAGATACTTTGCAAATACGACAGTTACTCACCCGTTCACGTGATATTAATATTACGTTAGTAAAACGTATGCCGGCTTAGCAACAACGCCATCAACAAAAACATTTGCTAATCACTCATTTTTATTGATGGTAATTATTCGTATTACATCGTGGCCAAGGCAGCGTCAAATCTACGATCATTGTATATCTCTCTACTGCCTGCGTTCTTGTAAATGCACTTTTATATTGCTTAAGATATAAATATAAGTAATGTTAATAATAATAAAGATATTCTGTCTTTTTTTAAAATCGAGCTCAGTGATGAGCTATTGGAGAGGCCTCTCTTCAGCAATGGGCGAAGACACGCTGATGGCGATGATAACGATGACGATACAATCTTTTTAGCTTTCTTAAAAAAAAGCTTGAATTGAATTCATATTATTATATACAGATTACCTGAAAATAACTCTGAACAGAACGTAAACAAAATCAAGAATAACATTGAATAAACACACCATGCCGTTTGTATGCGATAATAAAAGGAGTGGAAACTTTTAGTCGTGCCATTGAATTAACAGCTGGGTATACGTTTGATTTACAAACGATTTAACGACATTCTACGTTAGGTTTTTTTTTAATTTGTTACCATCTAAACAGATGGTATATGTTTGACTTTGCCTTAGGTATAAAAGTTATCAGCCTAGCGTAATATACTTATATTTATATGACTAATGGATAAGACCTAGCAAGGTTATCTTTTATATTTTAACCTTTACGTATACGTAGACGGAGAGAAACAAGAATTAAATCGTTTTTCAAACTATTACAATCATTTTTCTGCGTAACGAAAACTAATGCAACACTGTGGGTCGCGATTCTGAACGATAACATTTATGAAGCAAATATAAGTTATGACTTGTACTCCTTACTATCTCTTTAATTCGGACATGTTTCTACTGTGCTCGAACGGTAATCATCTGGTGTACGGAAAATAAATGCCTGTTATCACACTGATATAACTGTCGATTGTTAAGTTAAGTTCTATAGAGAACATTGTGTTGAAGTAGAACGAGACCTTGCATTATGTTCAGTCCTTAATCATTTTGCGAATCTGGAAGTTGCGAACAATGGTCTCGTCGGTCCCTCAAAATGCACGTTATGTACAAAATGTCGGACGACTGCACATATTGTTACGCAATGTCTTCATAATTTGTTTGTAAAACTAGTGGCATCGCCTGCATGGTCCATACTCTATATTACGTTTGTTCGTACAATTATGAGCATTTTGTAATTTCTCATTTTACCGGATTAACATTCGAAAATAAACAAAGAAAATGTATATATACATATATATGTATGTATGTATATATATATATATATATATATATATATATATATATATATATATATATATATATATATATATATATATATATATATATATATATATATATATATATATATATATATATATATATATATATCTATATATATATATCTATATATATATATATATAAATTTCCAGAAAAAAATCTATAATGGAAAATTACTTAACGTGATAGGTATCACATATATTGAATATATTAAGCTAATATATGTAATTGCTTATATGTAATTGCAAACGTCTTTCATATAACATGAGCGTAATTGATTAATTGAAATTGTTGCATCAAGATTTATTGGTCAGTGCTCGATATCACATATATATGTTAGATTTATATATTTAAAATTATGTCTTTTCAATATACATTACATATATAATATTTATATAACAATATTAATGTTAATGTAAGGTAATGTACTAATACTGTGATTCAATGGTCGGCTCTAATAGCTCAGGAAATTTGAAATCTATAAAGGATGTGGTGTATCTATAGCTTGATAACGTTGTGGTGCAGTTACTATAATGTGTTTGATAGAGCATAAGGTTCGTGGATTCACATCTCGCTCGGGGGAATGTTTTTTTTTAAGTTAATACTTAAGATTAATTACTGTTGAAATTTCAATTTTGAATATTATATTAATATTAGATAAGGCTACTTTGCGGGACGCGATTGTTGACAGTTTACCCTACTAGAACCCTACTTGCCGAGAAATAATTTATTTTAGTTTGTCCGCTCTGACTAGACATATCGCAGCGTTTCCCCTGGAAAGCAGGAGGGCAGAGTGTCTTGACACAAGGTTCTCTTCCATTTGCGACACGATGTGTCATAGTAAAAAAAGAATGTTAAACACTTAGTAATAGTAACACTAGCTCACATAAAATGATGAATGACGAAAAAATATATAAAACCGCTGAATCTTAAACATATACATATTGTTATTTAACGTACAACTAACTCATTATTTTTTTCCCACCTTTATTCAAACAATTTAGGGAGATTGCTGACAATGACTGGCTGTTAAAATAAATGTTGGTACGTACTCGTTCCAAGAAAGAGCATTGTTCAAATGATTTCGAATCTTGTATAAATACAAGTCTAGACGCGTAACGACTTTTATAAGTACGTACAATACATTATACTATAGTACTTCACGTAATCGTGTAGTGTTCCTGTTTAGATATGGCTACTTAAAGCGGCTCAAAGCTATAAAACATCAAAATGTATCACGAAAACACGATTAGTTAC
The DNA here is from genome assembly GCA_037127375.1 of Dione juno. Lineage (NCBI taxonomy): Eukaryota > Metazoa > Arthropoda > Insecta > Lepidoptera > Nymphalidae > Dione > Dione juno. The sequence goes on from JAXRJS010000043.1 coordinate 5,376,161, forward strand.
ATTGTTTTTTTAATTATCTACATAGAGTTTAACCTAATTGGTTAAGTTAAAGTTAATATTATAAATTAAACTTTACTAATATAGATATATTGAAAAGCCATTTCACGTTATTATAAAAATTATACCGCGTGCTTAATGAAATGAGAATCGTTATATGTCATATGACGATTGGTGATTGAAATCAGCTTCAAAGCCATATTATTACAAAACTTTGGATTTACCATTTACGTTTATTTTTAGCATTATAAGTTATTACATAAGGACACTTTATAGCACACTTGTTTGTACACGCTAGTAATTCAATTCTTATCAGCGATAGGATTCTCATTACCAACGCTATATGATTTTATCAATATATATGTTGATTTGCAATGGAAAAAATATGTACATGATTTATTATATTACAATCTGTTCAGATAAGATACTTAGGGTTTTAACGCCAGATTCCGTCACATAATCTCTTTGAGAGAGATTTAGAGGGATTTAGAGTACAAGAAATATTTCCATTGTACAAGGACGTATATTCATATTTAGAGTTGTATTGACAATGTAAAATATGACTAAAGCTATTAATATAAATTATGATGATATCGAACATATATATATATATATATATATATATATATATATATATATATATATATATATATATATATATATATATATATATATACATATATATATATATATACATATATATATATATATATATATATATATATACATATATATATATATATATATATATATATATATATTACTATATATATATTTTATTTCATACAAATGTATTAAAAGTGTAGTTTTAACAAACATTTTAAAAGTAATCACCTAGTTTTATTGTTTTAAAAATTGATAAAACCAGTTACAATGCGGGATTTACCCAAATGCGACGATTCATCCACAACGAGTGAGCGGTTTCCTTGTGTAAAATATAATAGGTAATTGAGTTCCAAGTAAAATGTAGGTTTATTTTTACTACTTATATTAGTACAGATAAAATATATTAAAAAAACATGTTTTATTGTTATTTCGATGTCTCCCGATGTATGCAATTTGCGAAATTGGCAACAACATAGTTATGAAAATTTATTATGGCAATCGTTGGACTGTACATTTCAAAAAAAAGTCCATACACAAATTTGCAAACTGCTATCTATACATAGTTTTGTTTTTACTTATAATTCTTTTTTTGAAGCCCCCTTTATTTTGTGAAAACCTAAACACTTGTGTAAACTTTGCTTCTAATGACATTGACAATGTTAATTCAATGCCACATTAGAGATATTCGTTACAGAACAGTTACAGAACATTAATAATGGAAATTAGTATTTCTATTGAAATTACCTACTCGATTTTTTTGTAATTTTAATTATTTAGTGTTTTTTTTTTCAAATCTTTAAATTTTTATTATGAATGGTAGATGGTACAAATCATGGTGAAATCTCCGTTATCAAGTGTTCTAACGTTATTTCCTGCACAGTTTCGTTGCGGGTGTGATCCTACGTGAGCGTATCCCGGCGTTTGAGAGGATGCTATGGCGTGCCTGCAGGGGAAATGTGTTCCTTAGACAGGCGGAGATTGATACGCCACTGGAAGATCCCTCATCGGTAAGTTGATTTTATCTTTGGATATAAAAATGTTTCAAGTTAACATTTAACCTTACTTTGGCGGTCGGGTTTCTTCATAAATACAATGTCCGCAAAAAGGAGTAGAAGTGATAGATTGGAATGACGTATTTATATTATAACGCTAGCTGTAGAGTCGGTATAAATAGTAACAAAAATGTTACATAACAATATATCTGAATATGTCGTTTCCATATATTATATAGGTTTTATGTTATGTTATTTTATTTTACCAGTTGATTTTAGTTATAAAAATGTTTTTTTCCGTACAAGTCAAGGTTCGTCTGACGTCAATAATGAATTGGTCATAGATTTCAGATTGTAACCTACTTTTAATTGAAAACTTCAATTCGTTTTGGCCAAAAATTATTTCTGTGGAAGCTTGCGTTTGATTACATGCAATGTTTATATTATTAAAAGTACAAAACACACTCAACTTGCTAAATAACAATCGCATTGATTTGGCTAATTATAGAGAGAACCGTGTATTATCACTGCTTTTTGTCTGTGACGTGAGATAGAGATGCTTGAAAATGTACTGAAATCTTTTGAAAACTTACAGAAACTCCCAAGTTAACAGGCAATTTGGCAGAGACGTTACGTTACGTACGTTAGAGTATTTTTGTTATGAAGACAAGTCTACATTTTAAATATTATTAATAGCTTCTTTTCTTTATTTTATTTAATATTCATCTTGGAGTGAAAATCCATCGCCACTGCGTTACGACGGTGTCATAGATAAATAATACCATAATATTTTACTGTATTGTTTTAATAATCGAGTAAATATATAATATATTGTGCATAGTATGTTAAGTAATCAGTTTCCAAGGTCAACGGATGATTCCTGCATTCAGTTCTCAACTAACGCTTAATAGATTTGTTTTATGTACTATATTTTTTTTAATATTACTATTTTATCTACATATAGAATCTTTTTTCTTTTCTTTTTTTTTGTCGTTTCATTTTAATTTACGACTTGTTGTTAATTTAATTGTTATATGTCGACAAAATGCTTATTAGTGGTGGAACAATATTTGATAAGGAGCCAATGTCATATTTCTTATAGCTTAGTTGCTCTATAGTGATTTAGGTGATCTTTTTAAATATACCTCAATATATTTTATATATGTCCTTATTTATTTATTTATCCTTTATTGCACAATATATATAAATTTGTAAAGCTATGAAGCATTCTCTACCAGCCAACCTGTCATGTGGCATGTCATGTCCTCCTCACGCTTAATAGTATCAAGCAAAAATCGATCCTGTAGATGCAAAGGATCACGCTCGTGTTCAAACATTACAATTTTACTATTTTATTTTATTATAAATGAAAGTGACTTAACTCCAATATTCCGGTTCAATTTAATATCTACATAAGCCATAAAATATTAGAATAATCTTATGATTATTTTATATGCAAAAATTTAAAATTACAAATAATTTTGCATAATCTACACATATATTATATATAAACAGCTAAAAAAATATTTGGTTGTAGCTATTTTGTCTGTGTGACATACTCACTTAATAATTACTTTTCATATTACAGTCTGACCAAGTATACAAATCGGTGTTCATCATCTTCTTCCAAGGAGATCAACTGAAGACTCGCGTGAAGAAGATATGTGAAGGTTTTCGGGCTACCCTCTATCCTTGCCCCGAAGCGCCAGCAGACAGACGGGAGATGGCCATGGGGGTTATGACTAGGATTGAAGATTTGAATACGGTAAGAGTTTTATTGATTTGTAGCTGTAGTATGGTTTACGAATACCACGTTTCATATATAATTCTGGTTAAATGTGCAATTATGAAGCAGCTAGCATATTTATTATATGGTTGATTTATTACTTATACTTACTTAGTAACTTTGTAAATAAATAAAATAAACGAAATATTTTGATTTGAACGAAATATTAAAAATATTTGCTACATTATAATTTAAATATATGTAGGTCTCTATTTAATTAAATTTGTATTCTCATTCAGTGGAACGTAATTTTTTTTAACAAAATAAATTCTTTAACTGTATTATATAATTATGGAACTATTACATGTCGCTCTATTATTTATTGTTGTCACTTACTCCCGCTGTCTGCGTCTGTCATTGTAAGTAACACACTTGTCAGTCTGCTGGCAGATATCCCTACAGATTTAGAGCGGAATGCTCCGACTTTCTTATCAATAATTGTTTTTCTTAATCATCATTAAACCGTAAGATGATAAACTATCTTGACCTTGACTCTTGGAACAAAATAAAAACAATTTCAACATAAACGTTCGTCCTAGTTTCTTAATTTTTTTTTTGTGATGGGATAAGGATCTTAGCGCTTTATAATCGTCGCTCGTCATCGTTAATTCAACAGGTTTTTATGTCGTTAGTAAGTTTGCATGTTTTTTATTTGTTTTTTTTTTATACAACCATAGCGCCGCTATCTAACCAACCAGTAACTATTTTCCGCTCTTTACATTTTTTTTTTGTTAAATCGTATGAATTTTATAAATTATTTTTTCTGCACATCTAATATTATATTAGATTATTGAAGTTACTATATCAAGTTACACCAATACTCAAATACCAACGATAATTTCCACCAAATGTTGTCTTGAAACGTATTTGTGACCATCGTGGGTACTGATAAGCCAAGGTGCGGCGTTGAGTTCCGCCACTCAACACGCGAGAATTCAATTCGAGAATTAGGGCGGGAGGCGAAGAATGGAATATCTTGTCACTAGATTTTCAACACTAAATTATATTCTTATTGTGATAAAAGGTATTGTTTTAAAATTATATTTGAAAAAAAGACACCTAAGTTAAGTATTAAAATTTTATAATGTAGGATACCTATTTAGTAAACATCGGAAGTGTTCATGTTACCGGCTTTAATTTATAATGTTTCATATTTCGAGTTGTTTTTGTTTTCTGCCTAAAACCCTTCAACATTTTATATTTTTACAACTTAATTCTGTAAGTAACTAAGCTGTAAAAATGAATTTCTTGAAGTTTTAGTTTTAGTTAGCACACACATACTGCGGTATTTTGAATAATCTCACCAGGAAACTCTAAAGACATTTGCAAGAGATTAAAACGAAATTATCCGCCGCAATGACTCACATAAACTAAAGTATATGGCGATTTGTACGCGATAAAGAAGTCTATTTGTATTTTTACTTAAAGTATTTGAGAATTATACCTTTACGACTAGGATAGTGTTGAGAGCCGCATTGCGGTTACGTGGATCATATATGTTTATGTAACATCCGGATTTTTCTCATGATACGGAGATTTTTTCTTATTTAATAAATGTTATATTAGTAGTTTGTATAATTTCAATAGTTAGTTGCTTATTTGTAAAGGAGCTCCCTTATATAAAAACTATCAAATTGTATGATTTTATTTCGCGTTGTAATTTAAGTTTAAAATATGTAAAGATTTTTTCACATCACACTTAGGCATACATATCTGATGTTAGATATTATAGTACCGGAAAACTGGCTGCATTTGCGGTTTGATCACTCTGTCGTATTATAACTTATTAGTATTATAAATAATGTTTCTGCTTATTGTCCACGTTGTAAACCGTTATGTTTTAGATCTTTTTGTAAAGTACAAGGTCACTTAAAAGACATATGGATGCCTTGGAGTGCATATATGAAGAGGTTAATGACAGTGGGCAAGACGAAAGAGGTATAGAGGTATAGAGGTAGGGACCGTAGAGTTTGGCGCTCTCTCTCGTTCTCTCTGGCTACCCCGCTAGGGATAAAGCGTGGAGCTATGTATGTATGTATCGTCATAGTAAGAAAATTGATCGGTAGAACTTGTTAATCTCAGAAACTACTGATTTTTAATTATATATTTTTTTACTGAATGTATCAGGTGTCATACGCAACTCTTGTTCATTTCCATTTCACAACTCGCGCGAATCCGCAGGTAGCAACTAGTCACGTACGAGTATATCAATACACGTCCGCGTCACAAAATGTTGTAGTCATAAGTTTCTCATCACAATTTGCGATATTATTTAAACGGCCCGTTTCAACACATTCCACGAACAAAGGATTCATTAAATAAATAATATAACAATAACTGAAAACATCTACATACATCTTGTTTTTATTAAAGCTGACAAATAGAACTGAGCCGCTATTTATAATTTATCTACAGCTACTATAATAAAGCTCTGACAGTTGTTAGTTAGTGGTTATATAATTTCATATTAAAATATATATCGACGCCATAGTGACTCATTTAACAGATGGTTAATATGACAGTAGTGGGTTCTAACTAATTATTTTAGTTATTTATTTAGGCCTCTTTACACACACACATTAAGTAGAAATTCACACTAAACTAAGTCCTTTTCAGATTTTTTTTTGTTATTTGAATGAAATTATAGATTTGAACAAATTAAGAAGCAATCAATGCGTTTTTTGTAAAACTTCTGGTTAATGTATTCTTAATGTTATTAAAACAATTCGCATTTACATACGATTTGTAAAGATTTATTTGTAAACATATGTTTAACTGGTTGAACGTGCTGTTTCTAATGGACCGTAATGTGTAGTCTCACGATGTTTATACTTATATAGTATTGGTCCATTAATCAATGTCATTGTAACAATATCCTTCTTTAACTGGAAACGGCTTCCCATATGTCATATTATAGTATACTGTGTATATATGTACAAGTGTACATATTTATATAACTATAGAGATATGTGATTACTTTTCTACTCTAGCTAAGTATACTATATTAAAACTGCTAAGCTGATTTCTTTAATTGATTATTATATATTATATAATTAGTAATTTTCACAGGTCCTAGGCCAGACCCAAGACCACCGGCACCGTGTCCTGGTAGCGGCAGCAAAGAACATCAAGAACTGGTTCGTCAAAGTGCGCAAGATCAAGGCGATCTATCACACATTGAATCTATTCAATTTGGACGTTACACAGAAGTGCTTGATCGCTGAATGCTGGGTGCCGGCGCTGGACATGGAAACTATACAGTTGGCGCTCAGGAGAGGAACGGTATGCATTTTGTTTTATATAGGGTATATATAGGCAAGCTTTTCTGCACGGAGAATTTTTTACAAATTTCGGAAATTCATTATAATCAATCATCATTTCGGAATTGAGAATGAACCTTGTGAACATATAACTTCATTCCGGCAATTTAGAGGCTTAGAGATTTAATTATTTCTATTTTAATTATTGCTATGTTTTCTTTACCCAGACAGAACTCTTTCTACTTGGCTTGGTGTTTAACAAATAGCGTATTATAATTTTATATCATTTATTTTTTTTAATAGGAACGTAGCGGCAGTTCAGTCCCGCCCATCCTGAATCGTATGGAGACGTTAGAAGACCCGCCCACTTACAATCGCACTAATAAATTTACTTCGGCCTTCCAAAATCTGATATATGCGTACGGTGTCGCCACCTATCGAGAAGTTAATCCTGGTAAGTTCTATTATCTTGAAATACATCTTCCACAGGGTTGATGACGACAATTTCGACGAAAATTTGTAAGAAAATCATTTTACATTTTTAGTGATTTTATATATTTGAGATATTGCATGTTGAGTGGCGGAACTCAACGCCGCGCTTTGTCTTACCAGAACGAAGCATATTATGGAGGAGCACACAGTTACTGTGACCATAACCCTGTTACCGTTACCGTTACCGGTCGTTCCCAACAGCGCCGTACACGATCATCACGTTCCCGTTCCTGTTCGCGGTGATGTTCGGCGACCTCGGGCACGGCGCGCTCATGGCCGCCTTCGGCTTCTGGATGTGCTACAAGGAGAAGCCGCTGCAGGCCAAGAAGATCGACAGCGAGGTGACCACGTGTTATTATTTATTATTCTTTAATAACAACATTTGTGCCATAGTGAAAGTGCAGTTTGAAAACGTCCATGAAAAGAATGTTCTTAATGAAGATTAGAAGAAGTTAATGTTGACTAATAATAATAGAACTTTATTGTGGACATTATTACTGTTAACTTTGTTATATCCCTACAGATCTGGAACATATTCTTCGGCGGCCGCTACATCGTGCTCCTCATGGGCCTCTTCTCGATGTACACGGGACTGATGTACAACGACATATTCTCGAAGAGTCTCAACATATTCGGCTCGTCGTGGAACCACAGCTACAACCAGTCGACCCTCATGGAGAACAAAGCTCTGCAGCTGAACCCCGACTCCACTGATTATTACCAACAGCCTTATCCGTTCGGTATTGACCCGGTGTGGCAGGTGGGTTTATTTCATTTATATTGTGTCTTTACTTTACCCTGTGCGTCTGTATCCTGTATAAAGCAGGGTAGGCAGAGGGAACTTAGTGTTAGGACATTTTGTTTTCAATTTTCCCCTCACAAACTGACTTATTTTTAATAATATACGAGAGATTATAATTTTATTATAATCTCATTATAATAAAATTGAGACCACGATCTATGATTTCGAAAATTAAATAGATTTTACTCTTTATAGTTTAAAATAAATTGCAGTATATTAATTAAATATTTTTTCTATCAACAGTTGGCTGAAGCAAACAAAATCATTTTCATGAACGCATACAAAATGAAGATCTCCATCATCATCGGCGTGTTCCACATGTTGTTTGGTGTCTGTCTGTCGCTCTGGAATCATTTGTGAGTACTAAAACGCTAGCTATTTTGTTCCAGCTTTATTTCTTTTCCCTAGACCCAACCCCTCCCGGGTTGGAATCTCGCCTTTAATGATCTGATCATATCACACGAAATTTAAATATTGTATGTACTAAAAAATAATGAATAATATTGTATGTCCTAAAAAAAAAAAAATAATGAATTTAGAATTATCACTTTTGTTTGTTAGTTAAACAATTAAGGACGAGCAGCACACGGTACACAGGGAGGGAGGGCCCTCCCTGAGAATGGAATTTGCAATAGACAAATGTTTTTAAATTAGATTCTTTTCATGAAATTAGTGCATTCATCCAAATGAACTCTTCACCTCTATAGTATTGGTAACAGTTGTAGATTTAATATATAACATGCTATGTTTGTTACAGGTACTTCAAGCGTCGCATCAGCGTGTACGTGGAATTCATTCCTCAAATAATGTTCCTCCTGCTGCTCTTCTTCTACATGGTCCTGCTCATGTTCATCAAGTGGACCAGCTATGGACCGACTCCGGGACATTTTGGAGACGAAGGTTGGTGTGGATTCGATTTTCCTCTTACATTTGTAGTTACAGTGATAGATGTATGCTAATATAATAAGTGCGTGCGTGTGCAGCGTACGTGAAGACGAGCGGGTTCTGCGCGCCCTCCATCCTCATCACGTTCATCAACATGATGCTGTTCAAGACGGACGCCAACACGCGCCCGCAGTGCGACGACACCATGTACGCGGGCCAGCTCGCACTGCAGAAGGTGAGTATATTGAATATACTTGTACTGTTTTTTGCTTCGATACCCGTTCGTTCTCCATATTCCTCGGCCATGGAATTCTCGATATTAGCGACTTTTTATAATTATGATTAGTAAAACTTTGTATCGATCATAAAGCTGTTTATGTTTATATTTATTATGTGTTGTGTTAATTTTTGTATTTCGTTTAATAATTTTTAAATATATAATTTTTTCTGTATACTTAGGTACTTAAGACTTAGATTTTTGATCGTCAATAACTAATTTATATTATTTTTTTTCACCAGTTCTTCGTGATCTTGGCCCTGCTATGTGTGCCGGTGATGCTGTTCGGAAAGCCATACTTCATCATGCAGGAGCAGAAGAAACGTGCTGTATGTTATTACAATTTTTTTGTAATATTATATACTTAATTGTATCAAATATTTTCTCACTAAGCCGGATAATACGACCGCGGCCGATGCCTCGCCGATAGTTTAGAAGCGCAATGCTCTCCGAGCAGGCAGCCTGCGACCCGGGTCACCTGACGAGGGTGGACTCCGAGGTGGTAGTGGGCTTCGATTCCCCCGACCGACGTAGACGAGGTCAAAATCTATTCTGAAGGACCTTAATCCCAAGAAAACCCCGCGGCCTGATAACATCTCTAACAAGGTCCTGAAGATTTTCCCGATTTTCCCTACCTACCGAGTGGAAGGAAGCCATAGTTATAGGTATCCGCAAACCTAAAAAGCCAACCTTTCCTCTAGTTACAGACCTATCAGTCTCATCAACTACCTAGGGAACGTATACGAGAGAATCGTCCTAGTTAGAATAAAAGAAATAGTAGAGACGGAAAAACCGCTCTTCAAGCTCCGCCGTATGGCAGTGAGAGTACCTGTCGAGTCGTACGTTCCGCTACCGTACAGAAGGGACCCTCTCGTCGTCCCGTCCGCGCCGGAGTCCCGCCAGGCTCCACTCTCTCTCCCCGCGCACACCGAAGTCGAACTCGATATGTATGCCGACGACTCCGCGCTATACACCACGGACCACTCCGCTTGGATCCTAGCCGAAAGACTGCAACTTGCGGCCGACGCGGTTTGTGGTTAACCCGGAGAAAAGCGTAGCGGTTCTCTTTCCACGTAAACGATACGAGACTGTCTCTACTATCTATTTGCAGAGTAAACTGATCCCCTGGAAACGCCAGGTTAAATATTAAGGCGTCATCTTAGACTTCTCGTCTTTCGTTCCGACCTCACATTACGCACGTGAGAAAAAAATTCACGTTCATTCTGAACAGGCCCCTTAACAAGCTGACATTATATAAAACTTGCACCCGCCCCGTCATGACATACGCTTGTGTAGTGTTCGCACACACCAAGATGGATCTCCTTCAGAGAGTCCAAAATAAATTCCTTGGAGTGGCATCCGGATGCCCTTGGTATATTCATAACGTGGACCTACTTAAAGATTTCCAATTGGAATCGATAAAAGAGTTCTGCAAAGGCTTAGCCAAGCGCTACTACGAGCGCGCTGACTCCCACTACAATCCCCTCATAGTTGAAGCATCTAAATACGCTCCCCATCCTCACCCATTACTTCGACGCCCTCGTAGCGTCCTTCTAGACCCCGATGATCCCATCACTGTAGCCAACCGTCACTACAACGGAAGGTTACACTCTTCTGTCCCTAAGACACGCCGCCGCGGCCGTAACGAGGCCGGGGCCCGCCCGTCGATGACCGTCCCATGTACCATCTTCTGAGCTGCCACAATGCTACAATTTGTTCTCTGGCAACGAGTCACACTCTTTTTTAGCTTTTTAATCATAGGTATAATAACGTGTTCACAGAGCCAAGGCCACCAGAGCATCGAGGCGGCGGCCGAGAACGGCACGGCGGGCGGCGCGGGGGGCGCGGGCGGTGCGGGGGGCGCGGGCGGCGCGGGGGGCGCGCACGGACACGACGACGACATCACGGAGGTGTTCATACACCAGGCCATCCACACCATCGAGTACGTGCTGGGCAGCGTGTCGCACACGGCCTCGTACCTGCGGCTGTGGGCGCTGTCGCTGGCGCACGCGCAGCTGGCGGAGGTGGCCTGGAACATGCTGCTGCGCAAGGGCCTGCAGTCGGCCGGCTACCAGGGCGGCATCTACCTGTACGTGGTGTTCGCGGGCTGGGCCGCCATCTCCGTGTCCATCCTGGTGCTCATGGAGGGGCTGTCCGCGTTCCTGCACACTTTACGTTTGCATTGGTATGTTTGCTTTTTTTAAAAATATTTATTGCTTGTAGGCTCATTCCTTTTTTTGGTGGAAATTTAGCTCATAATTTAGTGATCCACATACATTTTCATATTATTCTTTATTCAAATAGACTTTTACTAGCACATTTGAATCGTCGAGTGAACATGTCAATACCACCGGTTAACAGACAGTTAATAATTAAGCTAACTTAGTCACCAGTAGTATATTGGGTATACCTTGTATTTAATTATCTAAATATGTACTATATACTATATATAATAAGTATATACTATTGTACTACTAGTAAAATATTTAAATTATCTGAATTTAATTACAGGGTTGAGTTCCAAAGCAAGTTCTACTCGGGCGAAGGATATCTTTTCCAACCGTTCTCCTTTGAAGTGATCCTCGACTCAGCTGGAACGAGTGAAGAGTAAACAAAAAAGCTATAATATATTGAAGTTCTAACTATATTTAAGTCGAGTGAAATTTAAAAATAAAAGCTCAGAACATCTTCGTTTGGGATTATTATTAATACTTTTTTTATTTTTAAAATAATACGTGATATAAATTAGTATACTTTTTTGATTTTAATACACAAAACAAGTTTTGTAACAGGTTCCAAATTTTGGATACAGTTTTCATAATGATGTAACCAAAAAAATAAAAAAAAATTCGAAATTTATAATACATTTTATTGTACAACAATATTTATAGTTTTATAGTTTTGGCTATAGCCAAAACTTCTTAAATAAAAGGAATAAATACATTAAAAATATATATAGAACAGTAGCTTTCGACTTAAAAGTTAGAACTTTCTATATTAAGCTTATAGTGTTCCAAAAGACACATGCGTATTTATATGTAAAAGGCCAATATGTCTAAAGGCTTTCTTCTTGCTTGAAGTCAATGTTTGTAGGGAGTAAATGTTAATATTTAATGCAATTATACAACTTACTAAATATTTAAAAAGTTAATGTTCTAGTAGGTTTAGACTCTTTTGTGTCAAAATGATACTGATTATCAAGTTATATTTAAAAAAAATAACATAATTGTATAATATGCTGTATAATATTAATTTGTCTATTTTTAAAGAAACATACTACTTCCATTCTGATAATTGAAAAAAAAAAGGTTTTTATTTAAATTTATTATATATTTATTTCATTGATATATATTAATAAAGTTGATAATGGAATAATATGTTACTGAATTTAAATACATATGTATATCTCTATATAAAGATTTCGTTGGCATTTTGGCACAATTAGATGTTATTGGATTTGTAGTGTCTCATCGTATTAGAAGTTAAGACTAAGGAAAGCTTATTTTAGATGAAATCTTTAATTGTTCCTTTAAACTCAGTTGTAACAATGATTTTTAAGCAAACGTCGCCATTTATATGTTTATATTTTTTATTGTAATTTAAAATCTTAATAAATAATAATATATAATGAATATCAGAATTTTGTATCATTTTGTATGATTTTTATAAGTTGAAATGTACTTAAAGTTTTTTTTTGAATTCGTTTTAACCGAGGCTCTCTTTATATGTAAAATTTTCATCCTTAGAAGTTGTTAGTCCGTGGACATTGTAACCAGCTTAGAGCGTATTAGCTTCAGATTATTGATGATAATAAATGATTTTATCTAGCACATGTTGTTGGTTTTTTTATTTATTAACGTTGGATTTAATGATTTGGGAAAAGTTAAGAATCTAAATTCTAAAAGAATGGTAAGACGGTATACCCAAGAGGCGCAGGTTCGAGTCCCGCTAAGTTGATCTTTTCATATATTATTAAATAGGTTTTACAATCTACTACATTTTAGTGTGTGCTTATATTGATACTTAAATATATAATGTGTAGCAGTATTATTGTATTATACTATAATTTATAAAATGAAATACTTAAATTATATTTTGAAAACAATAATAATAAATCCAATAAAAAAGGCGTACCATGATACAATACATAAAATTACTTTTAAATCGGCAATTTAAAGCCGTTTCTGAGATTAGCGTGTAGAAACGCACAGACAAATAGACAAAAAAATTAAAAAGTTGTTTTAAGTTCTATTACATTGATAAACTATCCTAATAATAGATTTTTTTTAATATACTCCATGTGCAGACAGCGATAAGCTACATTTTTTTTAATATATGGATGTTATACAGGCAGTCATGGCGTAGTGGGACAGCGTCTGCTTGAAAACGTGACGGACGTAGGTTCAATTTCCATGAGGGGAATTAAATATTATTTTTTCTCCCTCTTGTAAGACAAAGCGCGGCGTTGAGTTTCGCCACTCAACACGTAGTGCCTTGTATTCGGGGGCAAGCGGAGAACGGAGTGCCTCATCGTCTTTCACTAGGTTTTCTCTACCCTGCTACATGCAGAATGCATGTTGTGATGTTGAAATAAAAATTCTTAGTTATATTTTCTGTTAGCCTCCTTAGTTCGTATAGAAAGTGTTGCAAGTATAATTATAAAATAATAAAAAAGTAAGAAACGACACAATATATAAGCTAATATGTATATATTTTTCAATTTGTAGTCAGTCGTATTCAGCTCCGATAGTGATGCTAATGTCTCCCGGAAGCACATTTGTCTTGTGGTACCAGCGATTTGTATCCACGACCACTGGAACATAAAAACACTAAATAGTTAACAATTTTGTATATAATTTGTGGCAAAAAACATAATATATTGTTTCATAACATAATATATGTTTTCTTTTCATAATTACATATTTCTCCTGGTTCCACAGTGAATGAGATCCATTTACAAGAGTACAAACATTCCGGAGGTGGCGCCAGCTCCCACCGTTTGCGTCCCTTCACTTGGGCCTGCCACGACATATGACGCACCGAGTCTACCTGTAAATATAATATTACACTTTTTATTATTATTAATAAATTTAATATAAAAAAAATATTTTTTAAATAGTATGTGCTAGTAATGCCAAGAATTGTGATTTAGCCGAATATCGAATAAGAACCTAGTGTTAGAATGAGTGATGTGATGTTAGGAGAAACTTGGGCAAAACTTTCAGAACACAGTGCACCGGGAGGTCTTCGTGCAAAGGCTAATGACCCCCTAGCGGAGGGACATGTATGAGTAGGTTGAGGACAGCCGATGAGGCAAAAGAGATGAGCAAGGACCGTAGCGTTTGGCGCTGTACCGTAGCTTAAACATATTTGATGAATACGTAAACGAGTATAAAAAAGGAATTTGATCCTAATCAAATTCATTCAGGTTTCTCAAGACTATGATATTAGAGATTAAATAATTGCCACGCTATGTTAGATATATGTTGACATACATGCATATGAGCTCCTTGCCCCGGTCCACCCATAAATATCCAATCCACCATATCACTTTCAGCAGTTGTTGGCAAAAAGTATGGCCTATTGTAGTATTTTCTCAAAGCTCTGGTTTCTTCCTCATAGCAAGTACTCCAGCCGACGTACCAAGGATCACCGGACAGGTTGGCTCTGCTCTCCTCCATGCTGAACACTTCGTCCAATGAATTCAAGCCAGATTTGTAAGCGAAGTAGAAGCAATCGTTTATCTTTCTTCCTAACTTATTGTTTTGATAGAAATCAGCGAAAAAGTTGAAACTGAACTCCTGAAATTAAATAAATTTAAAAAAAAATTAATAATTATTGCGAGTGTAATATATAAGTATATTGAATTTATATAAGCATTATGTGACAAATGAAATAATTATTTATTTATTTTGTTTCACGCTGTATCCCACAAAATGTAAGGTAGGCAGAGGGAATCGTAGGTTGAAGGAAGACCTAGTGTTAAGACACTGCGTTCCTCACTTTCCGCCATTCGAGGCATTGCGTGTTGAGTGGCGGAACTCCCCAGAGCGAAGAAATGAAAACAATTCATTTTCCCCGAGTGGGAATTGAACCCACATACCGTCGCGTTTACAGGCAGACGCTGTGGCTCTGCGCCACGACAGTTCACAATGAAATAATTAAATTATTAATTAAATTAAATTATTTTCACTTGTAAGAATGGCGTGTACCTTGTAAAGGTTTTATTACTCAACAAGAGTGTTGAATAATAAAACCTACAGGGTACATGCCATCATGATATTAGGAGCACAGTGGATAACGTAAAGCTTCAACACAAGCTTATCTTTGCCCTCTTCCATGCGAACGTTAATATTAGGAAAAAAAAAATGGTTACTCGTATAGCTCTCCAATGGTAGGTAGCGTCTGTAACAATAACTGGTTGTGTTGTATACGCGTACAGATCTTCAAACTCCTCAGCGCTGATGTTGGAGAGACGTGTGACGTCATCAATGCCGATACACATTGAGCAATCTTCTGGGGATCGAAAGAGGGACTTCGTGTCGAAGGGCAGAGAGATTAGGCAGCGCTATGCATACAGAAAATATATATTTATTATTTTTATTGTTATAAGCATAAATACTAATACTTCAATCATAAAATTTCAATAAACATACATACGTCAAGTGTAAAGAACAGTTACATAAGAGATTTGCGGTTTTACATTGAATAAATAAGTACCTACAATATATGAACAGTACAATAGTACTTACAGTAGAAAAAGGTTCGAAGAATATCCACCACAAACCCACTACAAGAAAAATGGTGCCAAAAACTAAATACTTCTTCAGTTTGCTGTTTAAACCGCGAAAATTCCATTTTTTATTGCTTGCTACATGTAAATGTGAAAGATAATAATTATTTAATTTAATAGTATCGATTTTATTTATAATTTTGTTAAGTCTCAGTTCGGCTGCCTTTAATTTTTTCTCGCAAATTTTAGTACGTTCCACGGTCATTTTAACTAAGCGGTGGCAAAGATGTGAATGGGAGAGCTTGCTCCTCTTACAAGAATTATATAGTAACGTTTCCATAGAGTTGATATCTTCAGACATGAGCTTGGCAATATTTTACAAATAAGTGCAACTGATATTGTATGATTGGTGACTGTTTATTAGTAATAACAATAAAAAATTATTACAAAAATATATAGTGTAGCTGTTAGTTGCCTAACAATTTACATATATCTTTAAGTTTATATGAGCTCTAATTATAATAACATCTCGTTTGTTGGACAGATAGGCAAAACACTATTGTGAATGATTACGTACTCCAATTTTCATCTAAATCATTTTTTTTTAGCTTCACGTTTGTTTTTTTTTATTTCTATTAAACCAATAATTATGAAGAAAGATAAACGACTGCTTCTACGTATACAAATCTGGCTAGCTAAATCACTGGACATACTATAATTGTCATATAGAATGGTTGGCAGAGATAACCTGCGTATGTTGAGTGGTGAAACTCATCGCGGCACTTTATCTTGCCAGAGTGGGGAAATGAGAATAAATCACACCCCCAAACCTCAGGCTTTACAGTCACAGACGTTGAACCACTGCACCATGATGGACTAATTTGAATATATATACATAATATTTCCCTATTTTGGTAATTTTATAAGTCTTTAACAAGTAACAAAGTTTAGTACGCGTGTTAAACAGCAATGTGGGTGCAGTTGGTATGAAATTGAAATTCATTATCTGCCCGCGACACCGCAACTGCGTCCCTTTATCCCATTTAACGTGTTCACGCTTCAGAACCTATAGGTACATATATAGGCATCACTACTTGGCTTCTGTCGATTTTCTTTTCTATTTGTTACAACATATATATATATATATATATATATATATATATATATATATATATATATATATATATATATATATATATATATATATATATATATATATATATATATATATATATATATATATATATATATATATATATATATATAAATAAATAATGTTCCACTCGTGACGTCGCCTGTGCGGACTATACCTATCAATTCCCTGTTCATTAATGAAAATTATATTAATATCTGTCATATAGTGTTAAGAATTAAATCGATGACTTTGGTTAATACTATGCACAGAAGATTATTTAATATTTCGATATAAATTATATAAAATAGGCATTATAACGATAAAGTTACAGTACTAAAGATAAAATGAAAATTATTAGAATAAATAATATATAGAATAAAATCTAGGAAGTATGTAAAGGCGAATGAAAAAAAATATAAATGCTGCGGTAAAGCGTGAACCTATGTATGTATGTATGTACAGTTTCTGTTCCTGCGTTTGTTGCATCAAATTCCTCTTGCAAAATTGGACACATACTGGGTTATTACGATGTGTAGAAGCGAAAAAGATTGTTTTTAAATAATTCCTTTGTGTTTTAGCAAGTTATTTGTTTTAAGTTTTTATTGTGCTGAAAAAGTTTAAATATAGACACGTCGACTATTGTTTCCTTAGATTAATTGATATATGATTATTATTAATGTGTGCACGCTTTATCCCGTACATAGGAGGTTAGGCAGAGGGTACCGACTACCGTGGGCTCAAGGAACCTAGTGTTAAGACGCTCCGTTCCCAACTTTCCGCCTTTTGCCATTGCGTGTTGAGTGGCAGTTATATGTAGATACAGATATATACATAAAGACACACTACTCGTGTCCTACCGAATGTTGGGTTTCGGTTTAATTTCGACAAAAAAATTAGTTTCGGCTTAGTTTCGGTTTCGGTGGCAAAAATGCCGAAATTACGACCAAAACTGAAACTGGATTCTGGAGTTGCCGCGCTGTGCTCGGTCATGATCGGTGCGTTAACTTGTTTGCGTTCGCTGCGTTTTGATTTTTTTGTGAGTTTTCGTATGTTTTATTTTAAATTAGGTAAATTATATCGTGTGATATAGTACGAGTTAGAGTTGATTCGATAGTACAGTCAGATTTAAAATAACTATCTAAATATTTTGTGGTTATTTTAACTCATTCGCTAATGTTATACGTAAACAAACATTAGTTAGGTATATTTTAATGGTTTTTAAAGGCAATTCACATTTATGTGTTCTTGTTTCCATGAGACGCGGGTTCTAATCCCGCTGTGTTCAAATTTTCATGTTTTCTTTAAGTATTCTTTCTATCCTTAGTGTGGATTAACACTTCAAAAATAATTAAAATATTTATGTTCTTTGCAATAACCTTTGGATAGCGGAAACTTGTAAAAATCTCCCTGCAGAGGTGCTAAGGAAGTAATAAGTTGTATAAAGCATATCAGAATATCGATGCAGCGTGAGGAAGAACCCACGGCTTAGTGATCAGAGCGCTTGGACGGTTTCCATGAGAGACGGGTTCAAGTCCCGTTGTGTTCCAATTTTTATATGTTTTCTTTAAGTATTTTTATTGGTTAGGTACTTCACACTTTCTATAGTTCATTAGTGGTGATGATATTACTTTCTATAGTTCATTAGTGGTGATGATATTAAGGATATAAAGCTCCAACGTTCAATTTATTAATTATTAACAATATATCCAAGCCACAAGTACAGTTAAATATTTTTTTCTTTGGCAAATTAGCCCGCTTACAATGAAATGAACGGTACCTATAACAATTGTGATATTAGTTAACAACTTAAAAAAAGATTTATTATTTATTATGTAACGCATTTTTAAAACTATATGATTTAAAGACAAATATTAAAACTGACTTAAAACATGACATTTCGGTTAAAATTTCGGTTTCGGCTTCGGTTTCGGCCGAAACTGCCGAACCTTTGCCGAAATTCGTCTTCGGTCTCGGTTTCAGTCGGACACTAAAAGAGAGTTTATATGTAGTAGTACGTATAATTTATACAACGAAATTACCACCTGTTGTTTAGGAGAGAATTATTATTAATTATTACATATTTACAGTCGTCAAACGTCAATGTAACGACATAACGGCACGGTAACAAGTTACATCTGACGTTTGACAAATTGTGCACAAAATATTAGCACAAACGTCAAAGTAGTTTTTGTTTCCAAAGAATCAAAAAAAACATTTAAGTTATCAATTATCAGTGAGAGTATGGATTCTTCCGAAAACAGACACTACTAAAGTTGTACTTTAATAAACTATACATACATTTATAGAACATGGCTGCCATACTCGGAGGCGGATTAGGCGGCCTGTCTACAGGTTATTATTTGTTAAAAAACAACATAAATAAAAATAATAACTTAAAATTGTTCCTTTTGGAGGCCACTGATTATTGTGGAGGATGGATCAAATCCATAAAAACAAGAGATTACATTTTTGAACAAGGCCCTAGAACTATCCGGCCTAAGGGTACAGCCGGCCTAAATACATTAAATATGATGCAAGATTTAGGCCTCAGTGAGCACATTGCTGCTATCAAACCTGACCATCCTGCTGCAAAAAATAGAATGATATACGTAAACAATACTTTGCACTTGTTGCCTTCTAGTTTAAAAGGTGTATTTCAGAAAAACGAACCATTTTCTAAACCACTTATATTTGCTGCTTTCAATGACTTAAAACAGCCTCATAAAGAAATGAAAGATGATTCTATTTATAATTTTGTTGAAAGAAGATTTGGTAGAGAAATTGCAGATTATGCCGTGTCCCCAATGATATGTGGCATATGCGCTGGTGATGCAAAAGAGATTTCCGTCAAATTTCTAATGAAAAACCTGTTTGAATATGAACAGCTATATGGAGGAGTCCTCAAAGGTGTTATGAAATCATTTTTTAAAACTAAGACTGATCAAACTTTGGAACTATGTGAGTTAGCCAAAAAAGCTCAAGAAGAAAAATGGAATGTTTACACTATAAAGGGTGGCCTCGAAACATTTCCTACAGTTATGAAACAATATTTGATGGAACATAATGTTGATGTACATTTAAGTGCAAAAGTCAATGAAATAGAGTTTGTAGACTCAAGTATGGTTAAGTTGAAGAAAGAAAATGGTGAAGATATATCAGCTACACATGTTTATTCATCTGTTCCCTCTCATGTTTTAGCCAAATTAGTTATAAGACAACATCCAAAACTATCAAAACTTTTGAATGAAATACCTTTTGTGACAGTTGGTATTGTAAATTTATATTTTGCTACACAAAAACCACTCATTACTCCAGCATTTGGATTTCTAGTGCCGCCTATTGAAAATTCACCTATATTAGGAGTTGTGTTCGATTCCTGTTGTATGCCAGATCAAAACGGCACTGTGTTGACTGTAATGTTAGGTGGGAAATGGTTTGAAGAGAAATTTGGAAGTAATGTGACCAAAGAAAGACTGTTAAATATAGCAATTAAAGAAATAAAATCTATTCTTAAGATAGATGAGGAGGTATCTGCACATAATGTAAATATATTGAAAAAGTGTATTCCACAGTATATTATAGGACACTACGAGAGAGTGGACAAAATAAGAGATTATATACAAAATCATAATTTACCTATTTCTGTAGTCGGAAGCAGTTATGATGGTGTTGGTATAAATGACGTTATATATTCTGCAAAGACTCAAGTTCAAGAAGATCTTGTTAAATAAAAATTGGTATTTTAATTAAGGGTTAGTATTGATAACTGGGAGCTTTATTATAATATGAAATATAATTTGTTGCATTTGTAAATAAATGTTTATTTAAAGTTAATATGCAGGAACTTTTTATTTGTATGTATAATATTCATGCACCTTTTATTTTTAACCAAAATGAAACACTTTGTTCTATACTTTCTGTTCAAATTCGAGACATTCTGTGGCACTTGAATTGACACTGCATTTATCTTACTAGAACAGATTTGAAATTAAATAAACCCTAAGATTAAAATAAATCATGTTTTTGAGTGGGAATTATGGGGAGATAATGTATATGAAAAATTTAAAAAAAAGTAGTTTAATAGACACTTTATTTAGTAGTTATAAAATAAATAAAAGCTGCGGTTACATGAAGCTTATTAGAAAAAATAAAATGTTTGATTTAAATATACAACTTGCTTTATATTTCTTACAAAGATAATAATATAATTAAGTCACATCAAGCTGCATTTCAATGGTGAATTTACCAATATATATATTTGTGTAGAGAATACAAATGACATATATATAATTATAAAATATAGATAGGCAAAAGAGTACATGTCTAAAGCAATTTTTAATATTTTTATAAGCTATTCTTAAAGATAATTTTTTTGAGTAACCCATAAAGTATAAATAATAACAGTTATATATGTATATAAATGTCTTTCTTACAAGTTACAGCACAAATTCAAGCTTATATTATTATTTTTATTATAAAATATTCAATTATCAAACAAGTTACATGCACAGTTTTTAATGCATTCTTTCGAAATCAGACGGAAGTGATTACTAAATTTTTACATATTGTAGTTGATTATAAGCCAGACTCAGCCTCAAGAAAATGGTAAAGAACACAACAAAAAGAACGGAACTGGAGCTTAAAGATAAAATTTTAAACTCCTTTTAATAATTATTATAAAAGCATCGAAATTGTGTGCGTCTTGCTGTATAATATTTATATGAAGACCTGCTTCTAATATGCATATGTTTTTTGACTGTGTCTATAAAACATTTATAAATATTCTTGAGTTAACTTGAATATTGGAAATTTACAATGTGATAATTTATTTGAAAAATAACAAAAATGTTTTAAACTTATAATAATAAGCATATAAATTAATCTCTTAATAAATAACAATCTACACATATAAATCTAAAAGAGTAAGTGATAGTAATAATACTTCTTTCCCTGCAGTAAAAATAAACTTTTTCAAATTAAAAAAAATTTTTAGAAAAGCTTTTTAGAAAAAAATAAATGAATTCTGTATTTAAACACAAGTTATTTACAAACTTTGTGTTTAGTTTATATAGGATATAGTCTCTGTTATATATTAATAACATATCTACCTGATAAATAATGTGTTGTATACACAAAAATAAAATAATATCACTCAAGAAAACATTAGTGATTTGTGGAAATTTCACATCCTCAGTCTAAATTTCATTGAAAATAAATAAATTTTAAGTAAAAAACCTATTTTATACTAACTTACTACTTATTCTATTAGCGTAAACCTATTAGAAGATATGAGTTTATGTAAACTGCACACACATGGAGTTTGGTATGAAATGTGATTTTAAATATATATATTTTTTTCATTTATATGATTAAAAAATAATCCCTGCTTTTAAATGTAAGTAATTGGAGTTTAAGTTATTCCCAAACTTTCTCAAATCAAATTGTTTCTGAACAAATATTATGAGGATATCGCCAGGTTTACCTCTTTTAACAGTTTGCTTTAGCCAAATATTAAATTGTTAGAAGCTAGTTACATTATGTGAAGTATTATTTGTGTAATAATAGTGACTATTTCATATATATTTTAATAACTAAATGGTGGTTGGTGAAATGTTATATTGATAGAATTTATATAAACGTATATCATGTTATATAATGTATTAACACATATGTTAATGTCACATGTGTAGTGACGAGTTGTTTTATTATTTTTTTAAATAACTTAAGATAAAAATCTTATTCACAAATGTTTCATATCAAAATGCCAAAAAAAAAGGCAAAAAAATATCGTTTTCGCTACATTTGGAATAACTAAATGAAACGTGAAATAACATGTCTCCCGATATCGTTATTCACAAATGTTGCCAAGCTGCAGGAGCACGGTGGTGTAGAGCGTGTAGTCGCGCTGCGGGCCGGCGGGGGCGGAGGCGGAGGGGGCGGGGGCGGGCGGGGGAGGGCGCCACCGTGTTGCGGAACGAGTACTGCAGCGCGAGGGCCGCGCGCGCCGCCCCGCCCGCCGCCGCGCCCGCCGCCGTCGCCACGCGGAGGCGCAGCGCGAGCTTGTTGGACTTCCTCCAGACGATTATGCTAGAAACGGTATTAAATAACAGCTAATATTATTTTTTTTAAAGGAGTTATTGTCAGAATTAGAATTGTGCACAACAACGGTGCATTTTATGCCGTTCTCAGAATATAAAAAAATACATTATGGATTTCTTTGGTCATGTTTTATGCATGTTGTATATATCGTCAATTATACTGATGAAAGACTGTGAGCGATTAAGAATGTTTTGGTAATATATAAAGTACTACATCAACTATAGAGTATGGTAATTTGAGTGAAAGTAGTGACTTTATATAGAGTGTATACTGTATTTTAGCATTACATAATTTGACCCTAGTTCTGATGCCGTGGTGTTCGCACGGCGCATACTTACTCGCTGCTGTCCTGCTGCGGGTCGTCGTCGTACTCGGCCGCGTCGTCGCGCTGCGCCAGCGTCAGAGTCACGTCGGGGACGCACACCTCGCTGCTGGACGACAGCTGAGGTTGGCGCTGCAGCGCTTTTGTCCATGACATGTCCTGTTGGGAATTTAAGACGGTGCCGATAGTTGAATTTTTATTTTGTTATTTACCAAATTCAAACAAAACAAACTTTAAAAAAATCGTTTTCCCTGCTATAAAAATAATATTTAGCGAAGAAACAAAAAAGAAATTCTACTAACCTTCTCCAAATTAAGCGACTTCTCCAGAGATTTCTCAATGGTCTGACCCCCTTCCTCACTCTGCGGCTGCTCCGGCAGGTCCTGGGGCTTCAGCAGCTTCACTTGCATCTCGTGCACCGTGGGGTTCGTCAGTTTTATCAGGAGGGCCGAAGTGCTCCCCGGCTTTATCGTCTCGTACGATATTATCTTTACTTCCGGTACGTGGTAGCTAAAAGGAGATGTTAATTATTAAAATATTAAACTACGCAATATTGTCGTCTATATTAGGAATATAAAGTAAGTCCCGGCGCGCGCACTCACTATGCTAGGAGCTCGATCTTGAACTTGACGGAGCCCGGGTTGTACTCCGGCTTGGTGAGGTTGTGGTCGCAGGCGCGGCAGCGCTGGCTGCGCTTGACGCTGAGCGGGCGCGCCACGGGGTGCAGGCGCGACACGGCGCGCGGCTGGCGGCCCGGCGACGCCAGGCGCTGCGCCATGGTGGTGGCTGTGGCCGGCCACACACACAGTATACGTGATATATTTCGGTAGCAGAACACATGTAACTTACACCTTAATCATTTCAAGTTTGTTTTATGCGCTTACTTTGTCTCAAATTAACTTCTTGCAAGTGATAATCTTCAGGTAGTTCTTCGACTTCCGCGCTGGCCTGGCTCGGCACAAAGTTGGCTATAGCAGATGACAAACTCTCACTGGAAGGTAAGCCCGCTATGTTACGTGCCATGGCTCCGGTTAGTCCTGTCTTATCCTGGTAAATTATTTCATTTAAATAGGACTTTTAAATTAATTTTGAATATTTGAACAAAACATTTTGAAATAAATTTAACGAATTTGCAAATGGCCAAATAATGTATTTAAGTAACATTACCAATCCGGGTAGCAGTACGCAAAGAGAACCTAATGCAAAGAAAGGTTAATCCATGCCTTTTTATGGAAACAGAACCCACAAGCATCATATTTACAGTTAGACCCTGTCCCAATTTGATGCATTGTATAAATATTTCAATAAATATATTTTAAACTTTATTCATTGGAATGCATTTATAACCATTTGTATTTTCAATGACTGTTTGGATTAGAGTACTTTAAAGTAATAAGACGGAAATTAATATGTTAATGAGATTCCAACAATAAATTTGTAAAATTATTAATACTGCAATTAGTTTTGATAGATACAACAAATATATAACAGTAACTTACAGTAAGTGTAATATATTTTCCTCTAATGGCAAATTTTTTCCTTTCCCTATCCAGCTTTTCTTGTTTTTCTTGTTGAGCTATCGCCTTGTAGTATTCCAATAATTGATTGAATCGAGTTGCATATCTATTGGTTCTTTCAGGCCATCCTCCAGATGCTGTGGGTAGTGTATTAAAGTGTATTTTAGTGTTAAATAAAAAAGAATCTATTATATTCTTCTTATAGGAAATATCCTACAACAACATGAAAGTAAACATCATCGACATACAACACGTAGTAAACAATAAAAACATTTGTCTTTAATTTTAATTTTTGCTTCTGCGTGATTCAAATTTAAATAATTTTATATAAAATAAGAGTATATGAATAATTTTTTGAAAATCAAAATTATTACCACCAGGTCACTAAGTTTAACCTGGCCTGGTTTAAGGCCTGAAAAGAACCAGTGCAAGAAACTCAGCACGAGTTTTTTTTAAAGTCACTCACAATTTTACAATTATTCATTGTTGATAGTATTTTAGATTAATTGTTTACGACATAAATTAACCCAGTAAATACATTTTCCTCATTTATTTAGTTATTTTAAAAGCGGTATTGGTCCATCTTCTACTGATCAGTCTGATCTCAACTTGATACCTAAAGTGTTTTGAATTGTATAAAACATAGGATTTTTAAAGATGTTCAACATGATCCAGTTATACATTAAATAAAGCTAGAATTATATGATTGCTATTTTTTTTCAAAGATATACTTACATCATTTTCAAAATAAGCCATTTATATATTAATTTATTAATCTTACCAACAGGCTGATCAGGTATGCCAACATCTCTAGAGGTCCAGCGACAATTAAAACATGACAGATAATACATTTTCTTAGGCTGCTTATTTTCAATCTTTGCATCCCCTGAAGCAGCGTCCTGACGTGGCTGGACTAGTGTGGCTCTAGTAGATAGGGTATGAAAACAACTTGGACAGTCAAAACAGCTGCTGCAGCGATTTTTTTTTAACCTAGCTTCGGATGATGGCATGTTTTCGAGACAATTTGCACAGTAATGGGAATCAACCTGAAAGATATTATTTTTAATAAACATATGAATAGCTTCCAAAAAAAAATATGAATCAAAGAACAAAAATAATATTTAATCATAATTTGTCTTAAATAAAGTAAATATAATCTCTACAAAATAAATTCTAATTTAAAATAATAGTAATATATTTAATACAAAACTTTTAAAAAATATCGAATTACCTTACTTAAGTTATACTTACTTCATGGCAAATACAGAAGCCGCAGCGAATTTTTAAGCAATGTCGACAGAAATACAAATTCGTGATAGGTTTAAGTTGTCCACAAGAGCAGACATATTTTACATAATCTGGTTGCGTTAAGTAAGCCATTATTCTAAGACTTATTTTAATAAATTGGATTTTTTTATGAGATTCCAAAATCTGATCTGTTGAGTGTTGACTCACATAAAGAATATGTCACTGTCTTCTGTCATTGTAAATGTCAATCATATTGTACATCTCAATATTTTTGTCTTCTATAAAACAGATAAAATATATATGTGCATACTGGTTTTCTTTATTTGTTTTATTTGCGTTAAAGTTTAGTTTTTATAATTTACTTTAAAAAGGCATATAAAAAAAATATTAATACATTATCTTTTAACATAAAAAATAATGATGAAGGATAGAAATATTTTGCTTACAGCTTATATTTATTAAACAAATCTTCTCTAAAAAACTTGGTTTTTATAAAGACGTATTTAAGAGGATTAAAAATGACAAGAATTTACAAAAAAAATCGTCTTGTTGATTTTTAGTTATTTAAGCTTTATGCGCCAATAAATATTACTTGTTTATTTTTAAAGCGTTTGCGTCAGAAGTTTCTTAAGTTTCAAATAAAAAAAATATTTCATGATTACGTACGTACGCACGCTTATGCAAAAGTATATGTCATAACTAGTTCATACATTAAATATAACAATATTGAGTTAATAAATTAACACCCCTGTAAAATAAAGTATATTTATTACTAACCTACTCCAATCGCATACGAATCCACGGGCGCATTGCAGTCGTGGCACGCCGGTGACGCCTCCTTACGTGCAATCTGGTACAGGTATTTAACAAAGCATCCGTGCCCCGTCAAAAACTGCACCAATCTAAACGTCAGGACCCCAAAGTTCCTCTGAACCCAACGTTTCAAGTGGGGGCGAACAGCGTCCGCTAGAAGGGTCGCCGCTGTCCATGACACCGCACGGTAACCTCGGATAGCTCTTATTGCTATGACCCGCTGCGCTTTTCGCAATTGGGTCCTGTTCCGAGCGGTAACAGAATCTGCCCAAACAGGGGCACCGTACAATGCCATGGATCTCAACACGCCGACATACAGCAATCGACATGGAGAATGTGGTCCTCCGATATTCGGCAATAGCCTGCCGAGGGCCCCGGCGGTGTTCACCAGCTTCGGCACAAGCTGAGTGAAGTGCGTCGCAAACGACCATCGACAATCTAGGGTCAAGCCTAGATATTTCATTTGACCCCGTACCTCTATCTCCTGCCCCCGAATATGCAGAGTGGCCCCACGGGGAGGTCCCTTGCGCGGGCCGTGAAATAGAAGAGCCTCTGTTTTGGATCTGGAAACCCTTAGGCCCAGGTGTTACTCCAGGTGTTACTCCTGTATCAGGTCAATGTATTATATTTAGGCAATATTTAACAAAATTAAAGTGACTGGATACAAAATATGGAATCGATTGGACCAGCGGAAGTTGTTTACATTCTTTTATTTACTGAAAAAGAACTGTTTATTTTGAGACATCTGAACATATTTTCTTGAATCATGGCTAAGACCAGTCTCAAAGAAAGAGTTTCAGTATGAAAGTCACATTTAAACAAAAACAATATTAGTTCATCCGTCCGGGAGCTTATGACGCCACAGACAATAACATCCCTCTCTTTGTGTATGGAGTTAAAAATACACGTATAGTTATATAATTATGATAAATATAGACTATAAAAATTTGTGTAATCATACAGAATCCAGAAGCTTAAAGTTCTCAATCAGTGAGAGATCACGTTTTTTGTAACTAAATTCAATGGTGTAGTACTCCTAAATAAACGAGATAAATGATTATTTTTTAGATAGACCATAACTCATAATCATCGCGTTGAAACAAGTACATTACGTACCAATATTACGTACCATATATATATACCAAACACTTTATTTTCGTGTATTTACATTACATTATATTCATCATCATCATAATCAGCCTATATCAGTCCACTGCCCAGCAGTAGGTCTCCCCCAGGTTACGCCATAAGGCACGATCTTTCGTTTTTGCCATCCAGTCACTACCAGCCGCCTTTTTTATATCATCTGTCCATCTGGCCGGAGGACGTCCAACGCTACGCTTGCCGAGACGCGGTCTCCATTCGAGAACCCGTTTGGTCCATCGTCCATCGTCCATCGGTAATACGGCAGATGTGACCAGGCCACTGCCACTTCAATTTGCTACATTTCCAGACTATATCTGTCACTTTAGTCTTCTGGCGGATAATGTCATTTCGGACTTTATCCATTAGCGAGATCCCGAGCATAGACCGTTCCATAGCTCTCTGAGTGACATGCAGCCGGTGGGCCAGTTTTACTGTCAGGTTCCACATCTCGGCTCCATAGGCCATGACTGGCAGAACGCACTGATCGAACACCTTGGTCTTAAGGCAACATTACATTATCAGCATATAACAGTCCACTACTGGACGTAGGCCTCCCTCGGGGTACGCCATAAGGCACGATCTCTCGTTTTCGCCATCCAGTCACTACCAGCCGCCTTTTTTATATCATCGGTCCATGTGGCCGGAGGACGTCCAACGCTACGCTTGCTGAGGCGTGGTCCCCATTCGAGAACCCGTTTGGTAATTTTCATGTATACCTTCTTCAAAATAAATGTAACTACGTGAGAAGAATGACTAATTTAAATGAGCTAATTCCTATGCTATAAAGCTAAATGTAAGGTGATGGACCCGGGGTGAGATTTCTGCGGCGCTTCTTTATTGCAGTGAAATTCAAGCCATTCGTTTAAAATAAATTAAAATGATAGTTATTGCGGGAACCCTTTTAACCTTTATTTGAATCATAAATTTTCATTGAATGTTAATAATAATTTTATCTCTTTAGCACTATTTACATAACAAAAAAGTTGATCCTACAGAGAAAGTTTTGTATGTAAAGCAATATATTTTTTGGTCACAATTTTAAAACCAGGCCTTGGTTACGTAACCGATTGACATGATTCCTATAAAATACAAATTTTATTGCGTAGTCCACTTTTTTCCGTTCCATTTTTGTTTTTTTTTTTAACTTAGCTTGGTTACCGTAAACGTCACTAGGTACTCAAAGTATACAAGTGGAAGCTACATTTTGCTTAAAGCTCACAATTTCAAGGGCTCGGCTAGGCTAGGCTGATTAATGGATCTGTATGTAGGTACCTACAGTGTACGATGATAACCTTCGTCTAACTACCATTGTTGATAAATAAGTTTCATATATAAATTAAATTTTACAATAAAAGAAAAATAGCCAAAAATGTTAAAACAAAAACTAAATTATTTGCTATAATAAGTTGCTAAATTATTCAGGTTAGTAAGACTCATGGTGCTTTGTTTATAGGCGTCAGCCACTTTCTGCCTTATTCCCCAAACTTATGAGAATTCAAGATGGTCCACTAGAAACTATATTCTGCATTGAAGAATATAAATGAATTTTAAGAAACATATACGTAATGTCACGAAGTGTATTGCGGATCTAGATAATGAAAGATTTTTTAAAATATTTTAAGCCGAACAAGATTTGAATTCCAAATAATGGTGTCATTTCTCAATTGCATCACAACGATGTGTTAAATAAGTTAAAAGGACTTTTTTTCTTTTGACTGGCTTACGGGTAGGCAGGGTAACATACTGTTGAATAACATGGTCCCCCGCTTTCCAACCAATTTTATTTCATAACTTAGTTCGTCGGTCATCCTATTAAAATTAAACGCACGTTATTTAATACTGTCGTAATGAGCATGTAAGATGTATCTGAAATTCGGTTTTATTATTAGTTGTCACGGCACGCGTGACCCAGTGATGTCGAACTTAAACAAAATTAACGCCTCGATTCATTACACGAGTTACGAATGCTTGTGATGGGAATTATAATTTTTTTTTATTTAATGGCGATGATTGCCATGTTTTATAATTTACCCTATTATATGGAGACTCGTTGCTATTTTTGGTTTCTTTAATAATTTATATGGGTTTATTTTATTTCAATATATTTCAAAGTTAGTGATTAGGACGAGTGTCGAGTTATTTTGTCATTATATAGGTATTCCTAACCAACAGTAATCTCATCGGTATTTTAAATGATTTTTCTTTGATTATTTAATGAATAATTAAATGAATATTTATTTATGAATAGTTTTATTTAATGAATTCATTAAAGTTTTGCTTCAGTCTTTACTAGAACTAGACTTCCTTGACAGTATATACATAATTTGCATTCTTAGTAGGGAGAGAGTCTCATCGGTTTGTGCATATATTATTAGGTGTTTAGTGGGATTTGATAGCGTGTATATCACATATTTAAATTAAATGTCCACTGAGCCATCAAGGTATTTCCAAAATAAGTATATAACAATTCAAGTATTGAACAATTTATCTAAACATGCAGCAAAATTAAAAGAAAACTTTTCAGGGTAGCAACACTAAGTTCTTTTTAAGGTATGCCAACAGGAACGGCGGACAGTCGGACAGGCTGAATGGCTTTCTAATGGCGTAATGTATTGCGAAACGAGGGATCCAATTATGTCACCAGTATTAATTACTCACGTTTTTTAATCCCGTACAACTTTTAGATCGATACTGATATTTCTATATTCATATGTTTATCTTTTATACTTACGAGTACAATCTCAGACTTATGGTAAATTGATATGGCATAAGACAGATTAAGACTGTAGTCAAACAAAATAATAGAATATTGCATCGCACAACACCATTAATAGTAGCTTTGTTGAAAACATGAATAATATTTTAGATACATAGAGTCGTGTAGAAAAAGTACCTAAAATGTAATAGTTTAGTAAAGCCACGCCACGTATAAATAATTTTATATGAGCAGAGAATAGATAACGGAGTGACTTTCATTATTGAATATGATACAAATTGATATAATATACCTATCAGTTGTAAGGGATACAATATTATAATTATATACATATATTAATAATAAAATATATTTATTTATTTTATATAATGTGTTTATTTAGAGCATGTGATGTTGTAATAAAAGTACCTATAATAGGTAGGTACTTAATTACAACATCACATGCTCTAAATGAACAAATTAATTATTATAATATTATATTTCATCCAAAATTAATGCTTTTTATATTACGGTCAAAGCATAAAAATAAATATAAATTATTACGGTAATCTTAAAGATTACGAAAAATGCAGATAATATATGAAATATGTATTATATAGTATAGTACAAGCCGACCTAATATTGCTTTGTCAAAGTACTCTTGACTTATTTACTAGTTTATATAATGTATATTTTTTTTGAACATCAAACATTTCATTTATGACGGACCTTTTTAAATATTTCATTTGTCCAAATATTTAAATAAATGCCACGACTCATGTATATAACTTTCACATTCTCATAATAATGTACACTTTACATAATACATGGTTTGCGCGCAGAATTAATTTTCTATGCTACTTAATAATTATTTTTAAGTTCTCCATGACGCGACGGATGCTTCTGCGGATAATTTTTTTAAATGGATTCATATGTCGATTGGAAATAACATTGGATAAAGGTATTTGAAATAATATTGTGTATTTGTGCTATTATAAATTAATAACGCATATTTTGAATTAGTTGAATATATCAATTTTATTAGATTCTACGTAATGTTGAGCTCATCGTGGCGCAGTGGACAACATTTGACTGCAAGTACGATGGGTGTGGGTCCAATCCCCACGGGAATTAATTATTTTCGTTTCCACGCTCTGGTAAGTCAAAGCGTGTTAGTACCACCATATTTGAGGGATACAGCGTGCAGTAGAACGAAAATAAAAAACTGGCTTAGTTATACTTTAGCTAAAGTACAAATTTATTATACATTTAAAGACAACGTTACTTTTTCTACATGAATTCCGTTTAAATATGTTCTTCTATTGAATCTCAATGTACAAGTACTCTAGGGGCAAATATCGAGAAGTTTACAATCGTAGTAGACACTCACAATTTAAGTTCACTCATAGTTTAAAGTGCATGATATATTTTACACATCTGTAGGCCTGTGCACTTACCCATTTAGTGACTATAGATATACCATACCTTCATTATATGTTAAGGTAATATTTTAAATACAAACATAGTATCAATAACCCCGAGTGATATTAACTTGTGATCACCGTGTTTATTCAAGCTCATCTCAGACAATTTACGATAGTGTCAAAATTTGTATGTGTAAGGTATACCCAAATATAAACACTCCTTTATGTTTAAATTATAGAACAATTGCAAGCTATATCTACGCATATATGTATAAAAAAATTACCAAAATCGTTAGCTTTGGTTTTTTTGGTTTTTTTGGTTTATATTAAGCGGATGCATTTATAATGTAAGCAGGGATCGATGATAATACAATAATTTCAAATATTCAAAACGGATATAGTCAAATACATATATTACGTATTAATTTCTAAAGCCAACATAACTTGATAAACTTAACCTCGTTAATAAGCATTATGTCATGATATTTCTTGAATATTTCTAATAAACGTTGATTAGCGAGTCTTTTATTTAATTATAAATTCGAAATAATATTCATATACCAGAAGAGTATCAACTAGAGCACACAGCTATTTTTAATTACCAACATTAGTACTATTTAAATTTTTATGATTTAACGGTTTTATTGAATACTAGCGACCCGCTCGCGGCTTCGCCCGCTTTAGTTAGCTGAATCATGATTTTCTCGTCGTCTGTTTTGAATCACTTTTGTCTATTATTAAAATCACATACATACTATATATATATATATATATATATATATATATATATATATATATATATATATATATATATATATATATATATATATATATATGTTTCTTGCATGTATATATTAAAACGTAAACGTATATGTAATTAGCATTTAGTCTAAGCAGATTATGTTCTAGCTTTTCTATCATAGCGTAAAAAATATAATATCCACTTCCCACACTTGAAATTTATAATCCAAATAATACCAACATTATTTATTTTTTATTTAAAAGAAGTAAAATGAATATTTTTTTTATTTTACATCGCGTTCTTCGCGTTCTTTATTCTAGTCCTGACAAATGTACTACTACTATCTTCTAATTCAAACATCGCCAATGTTT
Organism: Dione juno; assembly: GCA_037127375.1. NCBI lineage: Eukaryota > Metazoa > Arthropoda > Insecta > Lepidoptera > Nymphalidae > Dione > Dione juno. The sequence goes on from JAXRJS010000043.1 coordinate 5,409,503, forward strand.
AAAATAAAGTATTATACTAAAAAAAAAACGTTAGTTGAATTTAAAAAATGCTCATATTACAAATAAATTTAGTAATTTATTCGACAAAATCTATTATATATTATAATTTAGCTTCACTTGCTAGTATCGACGTAATTAAAATATGTCTATTATTCTTTACGGAAACGTCATTGAATGCCAGGACGACAACTGTTCTATATGTTGACTTAAGTCAAAATGTCAAGTTGTCAAAATTTATTCATTCTTTAGTACATGCAGTAATGAAAAGTAATTCGTCTTTATCGGTAATTATTTTTTTTAAGAAAACTGTTTCAATGTTGAAATTCATCAATTTTCATTTTTTTGGCCAATAGCTTTTACGTGGTTCTCGAATAAATAAACAAACATACGGTTAAAAAATCCACTACGTAGTTTTTTAGCTTATATTTCAATAACTCAGAACAACAACTTCAGAACAACGTCAGAGAGACAGACAGACAGACAAAAATTCTGCTGAGTGGATTTCTAGCTTCTATTATCGATACATATATTAACCAACCCATCAATCGAATATATATATATATATATATATATATATATATATATATATATATATATATATTATATATTATATATATATATATAATAAAAACACTGGAGATAAAAGACTTAGTAAACATGCGTAAATAGTAGATAGAGTACATACCAGCACACTATAAGTCCTAATTTTAATTAACTTGATTGGTGATCTGATCAATGGATCAGTTTATTCTTCTCATTTCTGCATCAGATTTATTAGATTTTAAATAACTTCGTTTATGTTAATTTCGCATCCATTTACAACTTGTTGTCATTGAAATTTAAACGCAAAATCATATCGCCATTGCTACGTGCGTGTATTACTAGCTTATGTTTTTATATTATCACATTGAGCAACATAGTTCAACGTTAAACACTTTAGATATTTTACTTTTATGCACCAATAAAAAAGGCTTATCAGGGCAAAATATTTTTCGTAGATTTTTTACACTAGACAGCCTATAAGACAACCTATATCAAGACAGTCAACAGGCAATAGTCTCGAACTATTGCCTCTTGACTGTCGGAACTCCTCGGTGCTTTTTGCCTCGACATCACCCATACACCTACATCTCAATATTGAATTTTATTGAATTTGACCTTCTTGTGTCAACGGAAACCGTCCACCATAATGATCAACTTATTCTAAGGCGACATTCTATTATTTCTTACAATTTACTATTTTGATTCGTTATCACATTTACTTCATAAGATATTTAGTTTTGTTAAAATGGAAATGCTAATCACGTATGTTATTGAACAACTTTTGCTAAGGATGCATTTCATTACTTCTCATAGCTTAGAGTTACCTACAATATACCGTGTAGTTGTATGAACAGACAAACAGAAAAAAATATACATTAGTAGATATTATTCTAAATCACCCTTTTAATTTTTTTAACTATTTTATTATATTAATGTACATAGATTGAACTCAAGTTTACTAGTAATAGTTAATTTTATTTATTTATCTTATTATTTTGAAATTTATACCAACATTAATTTTACATAATAGAAATCTGAGGTTTATCAATATGTTAATCAATTAGAAACATGTAATAGTCGTAATATTCATATTAGTTTTTCAATTTATTTAACTGTTATATGTATAATTTATATTTAATAAAATTTAACATAGAAAGTATTATAAAAATATCTAAAAGCACTGACCAATAACGAGATTCTGTATAACATTGTTATAATTGTGAATAACGCAGTAATATAACTCATATTTGAACTACCTAATTAAAAAAAAAATAATCAAAATACTTAACTACCTCTCGTGCGCCAAGAGGGAGTTAACTCTTAACTCCCTCTTGTCTCCCTCTTGTCACTAGACACAGTAGTTTTAGTCGTACTAAAAGAAATACTTGTAGACTTACTTATATACTTGTAGTATAATCATATGTCTAGTGGATTAGACAAAGTGTTGCGTGCAGTTTCGCCAGCCAACGAACAATATCTCATACAAGTTGCAGCCCGCCACTTCGATTGTGTGAACAATGAAAGTAAAATCTTCGTTTATTATGGATTTGGATGGATTTGGATGGATTGTTATTAGTGGAAAATATACCAACGGAGTGACTTGTCACTGTACCTACAGTATACGGCAAAATGTGTGAGCGGTATGTAGGTAAAAAAGAGTATTACGCAATTTGCACACGCTTTCTTTTAGTTTTATTTTTATTAGATTCATGAAAGATGACAATGCTCTATTAATTTATGTTATTAATATACCTACATATAATTATGGGATCTTTTTTGTTTTTGCCGACGGAAAACGTTCAATGGACGTAATTAATTAAAATTTATTATTTAGAGTAATAATTAATTGTAATGTCTAATAGACGAGAATAATTTCAAAATATATAAATCTAAATCAAACTTATAATAAAGATTTCATTTACAACAACAATCAACCTGTAAAAATATTTAAAAAACATACACACAAGCTAATAAAAAGAATTATTTTTAATATTTTAATGGAACATTGATCTAAAGTCATTCTCTTTACAGTCCCGAGGTGATTTTGTCAGATTAGTTCAATATAAAGCAGCATTAGTTGTGGGCTTACCTTATTATGACAAAACTCAATACCGTGCTTTGTCTAATAACTGCTTCAAAAGATATAAAAATAATTTTAATTAATGAATTTTCCGTTAAGCTCTGCAACAACAAGCAGCAAACAAAACTAATTCAATAAATAATTATTGTTGTGAGCCTAGAGTGTATATTTTAGTTCAAACGATATTTTATATTGAAATTAGGGAAGTTGGGGAATAACAGGGCGCTAGACAAATAACCAATAACCAACATTTTTCTTATATATTAAACCACCATTTCCAATAATGGAAAAATGGTGAACATGCCTAATTTCCATATTACGAAAGCCTACTGAAGACCTCATAGTGCCCCATGGTAGGGGCATTATAGGGTACCCAATTTGGTACGACATGTGCACGATTATTTTGCTCGCAGATTTTCGTCTATATTTCGTCATCATCAGCACGTGCGATAAGATGTGCCAAATGTCAAGTTGACAGATCACCTAACGCTCCGAACAATTCCTCGTCACCAATTCTAACGTCATTATCAGCTCTTTGAGTTGTCCTAGTTTTAGATACCCATTATATTTCAGTTTCAAAGTTTTTAAACAATCAGCACCAGCTATATTTTTAATATACATAACGAGCTCATTTTCTTTTTGTTTGGTATACTCGTATTTTATGAGTTCGTAGTTACCTGAAATTGAGTTATGAGACAGCTCGCCCTTCCTTATTTTGGTGACAATACTTTCCAATGTGTTGTTGTTGTTGTTGTCTTTATATATGGCGTTTCGAGCGTGCCAGTGGAGCACAAATCACTTCGCCAATGTCACGTCGAATGGAGAACACACAAAGAGAGTGTACGGTAAAAAAGAGCTAATATTACACTATAGAAGAATGCATGTTTTAAAGAGATCCAGTTTAAATCCTTCACCTATAACAAAATTAACAGATATCTACAATATGAACAGATAACAAATAAGGTTAGTAATAAATAATATTTTACATGAGTGTTAGCTTATACTTTAATATTATTATATTTAATATATTTACATAAAAATTTACACAAAGGACTAAACACAAACATCAACAAACACTGAACATTAAGGGGACGGGGGACTTTGAGAGGAAGGGCATCGTATAAGGGACGGATTAATTTAGGGCAAGAGAAAAGGATATGGGAAAGGGAACCGTCGTCCAAGCCACATTCACACAATGAGTGGTCCCTGACCCTGATCTTAGCCAGATGCACAGGTGTACATGCATGTCCAAGACGTAAGCGACAAATTGTAGATATAACCCTCCGTTCAGTAAATCTTTGATAGAAGAACCAAGGACGCTTTGGTATATCCGGCTGGAGAAATGCATAATATTTACCCTTGTGAGATTTAGATAAGTCCCAGTATTCAGACCAAGACTTGTCCAAGTGAGTGGCTGCAAGAGACAACAGATCCTGAGCCGAATTAGAAAAGTGATCCAGAGTACCACACTGGATCGCTAATTTTGCGCACGAGTCTGCAGATTCATTCCCACTAATTCCAGAGTGACCTGGAATCCATACAAGAGTGACCTCCAAAACCCTTTAGATGACATGAGAATAATTCTTCACGAATCCTTAAAACAATTGAAGATCTCAATTTACCATGAAACGGGTTGCCCTTAATAGCCATTAAGCAGCTAAGAGAGTCAGTAAATATAACTGTCTGTTTTACGTTGTGGGAGAGCGTGAACAGGATTGCTTCTAACAAAGCAACAGCCTCGCCTGTAAACACTGATGATTCGGGAGGGCACTTAAATTGTAAGATAATTTTGAATTTAGGTATCCAGCAAGCTGCACCAACACAGCTTTCTTTAGAAAGCTTTGATGCATCAGTAAAGATATGGAGATGTTTAAACCAATTTTCATTTACAGCCTTTTGGAATTTTGTGATGGTGCCTGGATCTCCCTTGGTAAAGCCAAGGTCTGTTATGATGGAGGGATGATAGACCAATGCTTTGTACGGTGTACAAAACAATGGATTAGAAGGGAGGCGTAACAAGGGATGAGGTAAATTAGTGAACTTCAGGAAACTGTGTAGCAGGTATGGTAATGGTTTATCACGGGGGAGTAGGTCAGCTAACTCAGTTAACTTAGACCATAAAGGATGGGAAGAAAGTTGTAACATTTTACCCACAAATCGGTCTGCAAGGAATTGTCTGCGGATAGGAAGAGGAGGATCAACACACTCCACTTGGAGTGCATTAGTGGGAGTAGACTTCATTGCCCCTAGAATTATGCGTAGGCATTTGTACTGAATCCGATTAAGCTTTTCTGTGGCTACTTTATTAAAGGGGTCCAGAACATATAAAGCATAATCCATATGACTGCGGATAAGGGCACCGTACAGGAGTTTTTGAGTATAAGGATGTGCACCCCACCACACACCGGACACCGCTCTTAAAGCATTAATGCCCTTTTCACATTTTCTGCTGAGATATTCAGCGTGAGCAATTCCGTTCAGTCGCTTATCAAGTATAATGCCTAAAAATTTTACATTCTCCGCTACTTGGATGGGAATACCATTATGTTCAATATGAAAATTAGGGGTACTCCTTTTTTTTGTAAATACTACTATCTGGCACTTATCAATGGACAATGTAAGGCCATGATCAGTCAACCACTGGATAAGATAGTGCAAAGCAGTATTAAGGCGGTAAGTTATGTCCTCCACAGAATTTGAGCTGTAATAGAGGACGATGTCGTCAGCGTACTGAAGGATGTTACAAAAACTACTAACAGACAATTCGAGGTCATGTGTGTAGATGTTATACAACAGAGGACTAAGAGCTGAACCCTGAGGAAGTCCTTTCCAGACATGTCTGGGGGAAACAGTAAGAAGCGGATGTTTAACAGATACCGTTCGATCGGTTAGCAAATTACATATGAAACTGGCCAACCTCGGCGGAATACTCAGCTTATGCAGTTTCTGCCTGAGTACCGGAAGAAGTACATTATCATATGCAGATGCAACATCTAAAAAAACACCCACTAAATACTCTCCTTTGGCAAAAGATCGTCGAATGTCTGTAGTTAAAATGCTGAGACTATCTGCAGTGCATAGCCCCTTTCTAAATCCAAACTGAGAGGGAGCTAAGATATTTCTGCTTTCCACTATCCATTCCAAACGGTTTTTTAAAAGTCGCTCAGCAGTTTTTGATAGCGTTGATGCAAGGGCAATGGGTCTGTAGGAAGAAGGGTCAGAGGAACATTTCCCTGGTTTAAGGATAGGGATAACAATTTGGGATTTCCATGCATCAGGAATATTGCCAGATTGAAAAATTTTATTTATTAAATCTAAGCTTTACTTCTTAGATTTCTCGTTTAACCTCACTATGAAAGAATAAGGGACACCGTCTTCTCCAGGACTAGTGTCTTTTAAATCCGCTAAGATGCTTTTGAGTTCCTCAAAGGAAAAGGGGGCATCCATTTCCTCTGAAGATTCAATCGGCATGGTTGGGGATAAATCAAACGGCGGTACAAAAGGTGGGGCCAATTTGTCAGCAAAATTGTTAAGCCATAGCGATGGATTGTTGGAATTTGGACTAGGGACATTATTAAGAGACCTACGAAATCTCTTAACATTAGTCCATACAATGAAGGAAGAGGTACGAGGATTAAGGGACTCGCAGAAGTTGACCCAACCAAGTTTTTTCTTTTTCCAAATTAATTTCCTAAATTTTGCATCATTGCGTCTGTAATCCATATACTTCTCCATTGTCATACAGGCTGCGTACGACACCTCGGCAGATACTCGCCGATCGACAGAATCAGAGCATTCCTGATCCCACCAGGGATTGGAAGGCACCCGATTCTGAATGGAGAGTTTTTTGGGGATATGTAAGTCAGCTGCAGATAAAATGGCAGAAACAAACCGATCATAACAAAAAGTGACATTCTCATAATTAACAGACTCAGGAAGATCATTTAACCTGAAATCCACCGAGTCAGCATACTCAGACCAATTAGCTTTTTTTAAATTGAACTTAAGGAGCGGATGAGGATTATTAATATGAGGGTATCTATTATTTAAGGATAAAAGAATTGGGAAGTGATCACTACCATGGGAGGAAGGAAGAACAGACCATGATAGAAGGGAAGCAAGAGATGGAGAAGACAAGGAAAGGTCAACAGCAGTCCTAGGATTCTGATTAGGATTAACCCTACGAGTCGGTGAACCATCATTAAGGATGCAGAGATCTACATCGTCAATCAAGTCCACCAACAAAGGCGAGAATCCATCACAGTAATAACACCCCCACAGAGTGTGATGAGTGTTAAAATCACCCAGGACCAGCACTGGAGTAGGAAGCGAAGAAATGATAGACTTAAGCTCAAGGAAAAGGGAAGAGGAAGGATGAGGAATATATACAGAAAGGAAGGAGATATTAAAGGCCCTCACAGCAACAGCATTAATCTGTTGACTGTGAGAAGGGAGAGGAATGCGAGAATAAGGAGAGGAGTGCTGGATAAGGATAGCACTACCTCCATACCCGTCACTCCTGTCCTCCCTCAAACAGGCGAAACCTGACACCCTGAACGGGGAGTCTGGCACCAACCATGTTTCCGAGAGGGCAACAATGACAGGATTGTGCAGGGAAACAATATGCAGTAATTCATGCTTTTTAGCACGAACACTACTACTATTCCACTGCAGGAAGGTCAGTGGAGCCATTATTGAGGATTTTAAATATTGTTAATAGGTTTTGGGCAACGTTGGACGGTAAAGGAAGTTCATCACAGGTGGATATAATACTCACAAGAGTTTCTGTTAGAGCCACTAACAGATCTTTTCTTCCAACTGTTGGATTATCAACACCTTGATTGAGAGCGTGACCATTAGGAAGGGAAGAGGAACAATTACCAATCAAAGCTTGGTGAGCCTGTCTATCAAAACCTTTAGCAAGAGGAGCGCGGGGACGGGGAGATTGCAATACAGTTGTGCGATAGGATTTGGTAGGAGTTGTTGGGTTATGAGTTACTCTGGATTGTTGGTATCTAGGAGAAGTGGAAATTTGAGGGGAGAACATTTCCTTAGCAATATTTGCATAGGAACGTTGGGCAGAAGGGAAACGAGAGGATGCTTCAATGTATGAGATACACTCTTGAGACATAACAATTTTAATGGATTGTTGTCTTGCATACTCAGGACAGTCCTTATCTGTGGCAAAGTGCTTACTGCTACAGTACAAACAATTTGAGTTCTCCTTGGCTGTGTCACATGCATCACCAGAATGAGACTGGGCACACCTGTAACACCTTGGCTGAGATCTGCATTGTGATTTAATATGTCCAAACGGCAACAATTAAGACATTGGATAGTAGGGAATTTGTAAGGTTCGACGGGAAGAGAGGAATGATACGAAAAGACCCTATCAGGCAACTCTTGTCCTCGGAAAGTAACTACAACCGACTGGGTCGGGATCCATGTAGTCACCCCCTCACTCACACTCTTTCTGTTAAGTCTTCGCGCTTTCAGTATTTGACCATAACCTGAGGGAAAAACCAAAGACTCCACAAGCTCGTCTAACGAGAAGTCAACTGGCACCTCTCTAATTATACCCATGCGGGTAATAACAAATGTAGGTATTACTGCAACATACTTACATAGACTTATTATTGGGTTGGTCACAAATGAATTCGCTGCAGCAGCATTTGAGAATTGAACGCTGATCTTATTACGACCAACGTTCTTAACACCATCCTTGGTGATACAATTTATTTTGTTTTTGTGTAAAAATTGACCAAACTTAATCGCTCTAATTGAGGTACCAGCAGCTGGGTCAGGAACTTCCCTGGACACATATACAATGAAAGGGCCTTTATCAGTATCAATATAGGATTTAGGACCATCGGAGAGGGACGGGTGGACATATAAGTTTTGAATAGAGGGTGTCGCAGTAGATGGATTTATAATTGTTTTTTTTGCAGCAAAATCATTAATTAATGGTGAATCATCCCCTTGCCTCTTTCTTGACATCGCTTGACCATCAACTTTACCACCTCCGGTATCAGGAGGTTCAGGAGGAGGATCACCATCCATTATAAAATACGAAAATACAAAAAACTAACCTTACCTTATTTATACTACTTAATATACCGTTATTAACGAAACCAACACTTGCTACAACCAACCACCTTGTTAAAAAGGGACCTTTTAAAACTTTAAAATATCTCCACTATAGAACAATAAAAAGAATTAACACTAAAATAAGAAACTCTCACTAACACGTGTGTCAACCAAAACAAACGCTAGCGAAAAAAAAAAAAAAAAAAAAAAAAAAAAAAAAAAAAAAAAAAAAAAAAAATACTTTCCAATGTGTATGGGGAACGTCATAAAGCTGGGCTGCTTTTACCTAGCTTGATATTCGCTCAAAACTTCATAAAATTTCATAGAGTGCCTGTTTCTTTTTATTGACCAACTGCCTCTCAAACTATTATTTTTATACCCTCACACCATTTTTTTATAATAAAAACCAAATAAAAATAAACATATCAATGATATAAAGGAGTATCTCATCGTGCCCCATATTAAAATTGTTGAAGAAGAAAAACTAAATAATAGCTAGACTGATTTTGACCAAAGCATATAGGAAATAAATCTTAACTTCGCTAGAAACACATACCAAAAAATAACAGTAGTGATATAAATGCGTACCTTTTTATATAAATATTTTCATAATTACATAAAATTTAATGAAAAGTCGTCGAAAAACGTATTCAGTTGTATAAACGAAACGAGTGTAGTCTACTCGCTGGTCACCAGCGGCTAGTTAGCGTACTTACTTGTACATGTAGGTGGTTCCGTTTTCCTCATAACCCCGTTATTTCCTAAGCACCTAATGAATTAATAAGAAATGTTATCAAAATATTACAATATTAGTTGGCAATCTTCAAAAGCTTTCTTATTTAAATTAATATTTAAAAAAACTGCGTAATCTGTGGTATATATATTTATAAGCGATTAAAACGGTCTCAGTAAAAGCTTGCTCTACTTCACACAGGTACATGTATGTACTGTATGTCTGAGAATAAACTTCGATTATTTAATTAAATATATTTCTCGTCAAGTGCTCTACTTTGTATTTCTTTTCCATGACTTCATTCACGTTTTAGTGGCAATGTAAGACTGAATTTTACTAGAAATAATTATTCGCGGTATGTGGTGTGGTGTAATATTATTCTTCATATTTTTTCTTTCAAAAATATTGAGCGTTAGACAGTGGAACCAAACATCGATAAAAATTATAAATTTATTTTGTACTAAATTTGATTTTAAGTCGTTAATATTATTTTCAGTGTAGTATATAACAACTGAGATAGACAACGACAGCGTAATTCATTTACATATGTTATTATGAATTATGACCGTCATTAATAATACCAACACGTGAACTTTTGGAAAGTTGAAGTCACTTTGAAGGGTTGACATGATTAATTAGATTGTATATGTAGAATCAGCTATATGATCGGTAGCCTTTAATTATTGCTATGTCTTTAATTATTGCTATGTCATATTTTCTTCATTTCTTATTACTTATAAATAATATCTACATTATTAAAAGTTTAGTATTTGTATTGTAAGTGTTTAACAATATGCCTCAGTAGGTACCGAGCATATATTACATTGGGTCCCTTACCCAACATACAATGATTACAACTTACATGTAATATACTTATTATTTATTTATATTTTTATAGCATCATATTATTTATATTTATTTTATTGCGATAGTATTGAAGAATAATGATAGATATAAAAGATATAACGTCTTAACGATGCATTAGATTTTAGCATTAGCGCGTTTTATTTGGTGTCAATTATACGAGTAACATGACAGGTATTTTAGCTCACCTTGTAATTCTGCTTTGGTAGTGCGAGCATTTAAAAAAAAATGCAATAAAACTTTTTTTAGTAGAGTCTACAATGTCCAGCTAACCAACCATGCTTGAAGGTTAAGACTGAAAATGAAGAAAATGTAATATAGCTGGTATAGTATTAGCCACTTTTATTAATAAATATTTTTGGCAAATACTGACGGTTATTTGATATTGATATATTACCGGAGTGATCTGTTGATTGATTAAGTATAGCCAGGAGGGGATATCCAAAGGTCGTGATAGTGCTATCTGTTGAGTAACAGAACGCGCGCGGCGCACTCGCGCATGCGCCAACAGTACCCGCCAGCGGCTGTCAGTTCGTAGTAGTACATTATTGAACAAAAAAAAGAAAACTTAATTAATTTTATTTTATTGTCATTTAATTTTTATATAATTGTTAATGTTATATTTGAAATTATTATAATTGGTGAATAGTTTTATTTGTTATAGAATTTTATGAAAAGATCATTTATTTTAAATTATTTAAATTAAAATAGTGCTAGAAATAAATACCAACCAAAAAAAGTTTGTCCTGTACAAAAGAAATACGGCGATAAAAAAATAAAAAATAAACTTTACAAGCAACAAACAATAAGTTTTAATAATTGAAGAGTTTTACATTTAGAAATATTAAAAATATATTATTGAAATTTTGGATTTATATACCCATATGTTTAACTAAGTGGTGTGTGTCGTGATGTGGTCACCATGTGGGTGGCGGGACTGCTGTTGTTGGTGAGCGAGGTCCTCGCGTACAATGTCAGCATTGTAGCTTTTAATAATGTGGTAAGTTATAATATCATATTTTTACTATTTTATTACAATATATGTACTATTTTAAAACTGTCCCCCTACACTGTGTCCCCCGGCTGTGAGTTGCATTTACGCCCTCTATATGTAATATACCTATATAATTTAATTATTATCTTACAATAATTATAATTTTAAAACCACTTTATTCATTCTTATAAATAATACTTATATTATTTTAATTTGAGATATAAAATATTTATTGCATACGTATATTATATAAGCTTGCAATATATTTTTGACATTTCTGAACCAAATTAAAAATATATATTTCATATATGTGATAATTCAGAACGAATGCAAGCCAATTCGATAATCATTATGTAAGTTAAATTAAAAAGTACCGTACTCTGAACATGATCACGTTAAAACTTTTGCTACAAAAGTATGTATTATTATATTAATGTTTTAAATAAAATTTTACAGGTAATATAAGATATTTTACAGGTAATATAAGACAGGTAATATAATATAAGAAAAGATATATATATATATATATATATATATATATATATATATATATATATATATATATATATATATATATATATATATATATATATATATATATATATATATATATATATATATGGATATATATATACATATATATATCTTTATATATATCTTTTCCGTTTAGTTGTTTTTCATTTCTTTGTATAGTTGTTTAAGAAACTGAAAAATTAAATTGTGCCACCAGATTTTTTATTTTAAACTTGAATGTCCTCTAAAGTGAGCAAACCCCTCACTGTGACCTCGAATGACTAATTATATTTAACTGACATTAAGTAAATAATACCTACCTACTCTTAGTCACATTGTGCTTTTCTTGTGATCGTATTCTAAAGTTTCAGACACATGAATTAATGCTTAATTGACACATGTAGGTACATATGTACTTATTTAAAAATTTCTGTATTGGGAGTACGACAGTGTTTTTATATATTTTAATCTTTAAATATGAACTTGCTTGAGCTCAGCACTTTAACTTACCTGTATTTACTGGCCGCGCGAAAAATATTTAAGGGAAAGCAACTTTGTATTATGTAAATTGAAGTTAATTAGATTAATACAAAATTACGTAATGGCTCATGAACAGAGGATTCTTTTTCATATTAAGTAAATTACTTCAAACCTATATGAATATAAACTAAACATTGGACAGTTGCAATAATTTTTGCGAAAATAATTCTAGGTACGTCTCGCAGTTTTTCGCCCTTGTACAATTTTGTTTAAAGTACCGTCATATTATTTTTACAAAATTTTAAAACAAATTTTAGTTTTACGATTCAAGATAAAATATGGCGCTCAATTATGACACTTTACATTTACAATGTCACTCAATCTAACTTGCTATATGCAGACAAAGCATAAAACTGAAAAAATAGTTTAATAATCTTATGAGTATGACTGACATTAATATTAAACATTTACGATTATCTACAAAGATATTTATAGCCATAATATCTATTAACGAGCTTAGGGAGGATCTTTGATTCAATAGATCTATAGTAACACATCTCTGCAACTTCGCTCTTAGAAATATTAGATTTCGGGTGGCAGAAATATAAACACAAACGTGAGTGGGATGACCCTATAACCACTTCGCTTTAACAGGGCAGTATGGCGTCATGAACTGATTTTTAGTATAAATATTGACAACTTATCTAAGTGTAAGCTCATGCAGAGCTTTTGCGTTACAGTAACACTCGATAACTAAATTCACTTCTCAGTAGGTGCAGTATTTCGCAATGGCGTCTGTATTCCAATGTTATTGCTGGCCTTAATCTTTATCTGAGTAGAACACCATCTATCATTCCTTTTGCATAATAATGATTTCCATATCAGATGGTCCAGATTTAAGAATTTTCCAGATTAGCTGATCCCGAATCCTAGTCTTTAGAGTCTAAAGTCCCTTATTATACTCGGTTTATAGGCTAGATGTATAATAAAAAAATTACATTTAAATCTATTAGGTAATTAAAAACAAAAATCATAGATTAGTTGTCTGAGTCTTTAGTTGTATTTTAACATTTAATGGTACGCATTAAATAATTGAATACAGGATAATTAAGCGAATTTTCATAAATCTCCTCACTATATATAGATTTTGTGGTGCAATTCATATACATACATGTCTGGCAAGCTTTGAGCACGGGCTTGAATTTCTTATGAGGAGAATTGATTTAAATACAATTTACAATGCCGTTGTTAGACTGTTAGTGACTAGAAGAGAGATAGTATGGGAAAAGTGTGAATCAAGTCAAATTCATTATATACGTACATTATAGTCAGCCACCAAAAAAATATACTTTTTAACATTATATAATTTTTTTTATTAATAATAACAGATACTAAAAGCCCACAGCACATTTAGCTGTTTAGCTCAATCATAATTTAAACTGTGCAAATAATCAATGATACTATCTCGTTAGTTTGAATCGTGAGAGATAAGTAAATAAATACGTGGCGAATAAAGGAAATAGCAAGTGAGAGGTACAAATGGGCTGGTCATTGCGATGTGATGCCTCAGCCATGGTACTTTATACCAAGGAAGTTATTTGAACACCATCTGATTTAACACGGGGTGACTCGTGATTACTGATGCTAATGAGTTTCTATAAAAATATTAGTTTTTCTATTAAATATATAATAATAATAATAAAACGTCCATACTAAGAATCTTTAACATAATTCATAAGCTTGGCTTGACAAGTACTTGCCTACTTTTAGGTGTACCAATACGTTAGAGTTATCTTGGGTATATTATTTTATAAAAATAAAGTTGACATTTATATTTAATTGATTTCAAAGATTAGACGTAACTGTATAGGTGCAACATCCATTTAAGCACTCAATGCTGTGTAAGCAATTTGTTTAAAACAACAATATACGGAGCAATAATATGGTTTTCAACGAAGTTCATATTTAATAAACAAATATCCGTTTTATTTATAAATTCATATATTTTTATTAATGTAATTTTAAAAAAGAATAATTAAAGACAACAGGTGAATGTGGTCGACTTATAATATTAGATGATTACAATAATTACTTCCAACACACACACAACGCACACATTAAGTGTATCCTAAATTTCGGCTTTTATTTTGCACACAAAAAGGCATTAATGATAGTCATTAATTCATTAAATTCGTTCGTAACACATCGTGCTAAGTGGCGGAATATACTGACGCACTTTGTGTAACGGAATCAAGGATCATCGATCCATACAGACTACAGATGCACTTTAGTCACAATATTAACGGTTACGATTTTATCTTTCACAACACTTAAGATTAGCCCCATCCTAACTTTCGTTAGCCTTGATGTGACTTGCTCAACTGCGCATCATGCATGTAACAAGCGTATGGCAATAGCCTTATTTACCGAAAAAAATATGTTGAAAAAGGCATAAACATGACCAATTTGAGCGAATATTTACTTGATGTTAGCACATTCTTTGAAATTTTCCTTTGCAAATCGTGACTAAACATATATTACAACTTATATTCTTATTATTTATGTTATTTGTTTCATTCCTGTCGTTTATGGCTAACCGAAGTATAAAAGCAAAGAGTCTGCCCACATATTTTTGTGTAACAAAAAAAATATTCCAGTTGCTTCTATTCCTTCACTACAAGTAGAGTTAGGTTAATATTAATATAATTCAAATTCAAATAATTTTATTCAAAGTAAGAATACATGATTCATTTTTTGAACGTCAAAAATATTACCACTGGTTCAATTCGCCGGTAATAGGCTAATAGGCTAATAGGCTTTGGTAGATAAAGTGCACCCTGAGTCTAACCACTCAGCAGTCAGCACTAGATACTAGACCATCATACCTTAGAACGAGTTCCATGTCATAATATATTATGCACAATTTATATACATAAAAATAGTTATATACGTATTTAATTTTCACTTTTGAAATAATTTTGTAGGACAGACGGACGTATTCGTAGACACTTGAGGTCCCTATCGCGCTGTGTTCCGACAGTCGCACATTTTGCATAATAACTCACTTTCCCGATACAAACCTGTCAATCGCACTTTATATGGCGAGCGGATTCATATAGAGAGTTAATTGTTTCACTAATAACTAACTTACAATGTTGTATGTAGCGATTTTCTAATTGTAACTTTTAGTTCGTATTTAAAAATAAACCTGAACTTAATAATTATTGCAACTAAAAAATATTTGCTTATTTTCGATATGTTTCCTGCAGAATTGTTCTGTAATTATTAAATTTTATTAATTAAAATAACTTTGCAATTGGTCTGACTGCAAAAGCGGTGTTGGTTGGTTCTCCATTTAGGGGGCATGAATTATTTAATTTCACCGCTCTGCTAGACAAAGTGCAACCTTGAATCTCGCCACTAAGCACGCTATTAAAATTCTTTTTCTTCTATTAAAATTGTTATGTCGATTTATCTTATATTTCATTTCCATTAATATGTGTATATATATATATATATATATATATATATATATATATATATATATATATATATATATATATATATATATGTACATACATATTATATGTAATTCGTGTAGTATTATAAGACATTATGTATGGCATTACGTGATATAGTTTTATACGGTGATATACAGCTTTTATCCGGCCACTGCGTACTGTTGACCAACTTACATCATGTAACCCGTTTAGACCGCTCAGCTTAATTTTTGTCGGTTAATCGAATGGACTATTATCCAGATTCCTTGTGAATGGGCTGTGTTCTAGCTTTATTACTTGTTATAGGTATTAAGATTTAACTGAACTAGTTTTTGTTTGAGCTAAGCTAAATTGGATATTACATTTATAAAACAATGAATAGATATAGGTTAGACGCCTAGTATTTATAAAAACATATAGCTATATATTTTTCATGTTTTCACTAATGGACAGTGGTATTCAAGAGAAAGCTTTATATTATTTATATAATACGTGCATATTATATCAGAATACCGCCGGGAATATATAATATTTGTAATGGCATATCGCTAAAAACATACGAGTATTGTGTGCGCTTGCCCGCCTTAAGTAAATAAAGAAATAATTTCGAAAATATTTGATTCTACACTTCCACCTATATATTTTGCCTGAGATCTACAAACGAGCTTAAATTTACTGGGTAAAACACTTATTATTTTACAAACTTTATTATAAATTCATCTGTTTACAACTTGAACCCATAAAATGACCATACTCACTGACCAAAGTGTATATTATAATCAAATTTATATTAATTGAAATTTTATGATATTTTTTTTAATTTTTTAAATTTCATACAAAATGTGTGGCGCTTCAGCTGTTTCGTAGTTTAGCCCGAATGACAGACACATGGACAGCCATTTTAAAAATGTGTTTTTATGTGTTATTACGTCTGTTTTTCCGCTTGTCCGGTCTAATCCACGATCAGCTGAGGCGATCTCTATGAAACTTTCGTCAGAAGATAGAGGAGATAATGGAGCTTTATACTCTTACGGGAAAAATCTAGATAAAATGTTGCATATAAAATGATCATTTTTAATTTTAATTTATATATGTACATTTTTTATAATTTTTCACAGACAAAGTGATTGACAAAAGGAAAACCTTAATATGTATGTGCTAGTTATCTATAGAATTTTATTCGTGGAAGCTACTATTTCTTATCCTGATTAGGCAAAATATGATGTAAGGTTTTCTCACACGGATAGCAAAACGGAGGGAAAGTTTACAAACATGATGCGTCAATAAGCTCTCTCTTTGCATTGACATTTGAACGTAGCGGGATATGAACCCGCGTCTCTTGGTAGCCTCTTGGAAACTGGAAAGTCTTGGAAACTTTATAAATTAATAAATAATATTTTATCAATATTTCTATATTAAATATTTATCATATTGTATATTCTGGTAAAGTAGTGACTGGTTAAGATTTTGATTGTCCTTGCAATCTGTATTTGTGTTAATATTATTCAATATAACGTTTCGTGTTTTAATGGGTTTTTTATTCGAATACTAAGTTAAAGTTTCACATTTTGCATATTAAATTACATTAATTACAATTGATGATATGCATGCATCACAGACTGCGAAATTATTTGTTCATATGTTATTAGCTCATAAAAAAGTAACTAATTAAATTATTAAACTTACAACTAATTTCTAAGGCGAAAGGAATTTTCACAACCAATATGCTATATTTCCTAATACGAAGCCTCTAGAATCTAGATGTATACAATTGCACGTGTATTAATTAATAGATATACTATACTTGTAGCCTGTACGTCAGTTTTTATTATAGATTAATTAAGTGTTTACTATTTTTTATTGCCGTAATCCATATGTAATAATACTAAAATATTGTAGTAGCGTTTATTTGTTTGATTTATACTAGCTTCTTCCTGGTTTTCCTACGGGATATTTTCTTAAACGGGAATCGTAAAATCGCATAAATAATTCAATATCCATTTAACTTTATGTAGCTCGTCAATTTTTTTCTATTTTTAATTTTTTTATTCTTTTTATCGCGCAATCTAAATTAAATACATTTACTATTATATATTATGATATATTTTTTAAATATATGTAATCTTCTCAAAAAATTAAGTACGAATTATGCTATTCCCATTAGTAAAATATACCTGTCTATTAAAAGTAATAACGAACGAAATCCACAAGATTTACGATAGGACCCAACAGTTACGCCATTACTACAGCGATTGTATATAGGTGCGCGTGCGCACCGAGGTTACTATGTTAACGTATAAATTCACGTTTGAAATTTTAAACACACTTATTAAATATCCTTATATTTATTTTATCTTTTATAATTGTATAATAAATTGCGTAGAAAGTAAAAATTTTAGACGAGTAAAAATTAACAGAAAATGTTTTCTTCGAGTGTATATATTTCTGTAAAAGTACCAAATATGTTATACGTGTTTTCAAAAGCAGCATTTTAGTATACTCCATGATACAAGTTCAAAATCTTTATTATTTGTTACAAAAACAAATTTAAATTTAAATTACAACTTTAAATTATTCATTGTATACATACGAGTGCATTGTTTAAGAATGTTGCATTTGAAACTTAAATCGGCCATAAATCATATGTAACCATACTTAGCTACACTAAATCGAACTCTTACACATTTTACGACTTCAAAATTGTGAATGGTCAATGAGCATAGAAATACTTACAATGTATTTTATTTGTCAACGAGTTTCACGCGAAAAGCTTGGAAACTTAGTTCCATGCTAATTAAACCATCTAGCTATCTTTATACTATTATATAAGATATCCTACACATTTGTATAAGTATTTGTGCTGTCAATTATTATTAAGCTAAATTTCAATAAGCTGTTTAAGTTTATTTAATACCTGTTTTACGTGGTATAGCAGCTGGAACTTACAATAACCTGATTAAATTTCTTAAGTAAGTTTATATTAAGACACATATATAAGAAAATATATATATATATATATATATATATATATATATATATATATATATATATATATATATATATATATATATATATATATATATATATATATATATATATATATATATATACAGACTACAAACGGTGTTAATGTGTTATAGGTTCGATACTTACTAGTGGGATGATTATATTGATATTATTTTCATTTCCCCGCTATTTAAAGGAGTGAGAAATATAAAAATGAAGAGTACTGGCGTGGATTATTAATAATATTGTACTCACTTAAGGCATCATGTTCGTCTGGTTACATTTGATTGAAATATGTATAAAGCTATATTAATTATTGAAAACTATACAAACCTTTTTTGTATAATAATAATAATTATAATATTAACATCAAAATGCTACTTTATGCTCAGGAAAACACTATAAGCAGAGATTGAATGAAATGTAAAAGAAAGAGTTTAACAACTTTCAACATTTTAAATTGGAAAATATAATTTATTACATTTGTTAAAAAAGCAATTTAATTCATTGTTTTTCTATTTACACGATCTTATAGATTTTATGGACGCAAGAATCTAGAGACACATTTATCTGGTGGTCCGTGCCCACCTCATAATCGTCTGGTCACCAGATTTTTTTATAAAAAATGTCAAAATTTTTTTTAATTTTTAATTATACTTAGTGAAAAATTACGTTAATATATAATTATATAATATTTAATGTTGACACTAGCTTTCGCTGCTTATCGCTATTTTTTTGTCAAGGTAGGGCAGGCCCCCTCTGGATAACAACTCATCCCAAATCATAGATACGTTAATCTATAAATTAACCATACATACTTATCAACGGGAACTCAATACTACAAAACCATATTTGTACCGCTATTAAGATTTAATTTAAGGTAACATAAAGCAATATAACGAGATGCGCTCAAAGCATTTACTCCACTTTAACATATACCTGACATTTTCATGTTCATTAACAAGTTATGTAAATTATATATCTAAGCATACATATCATAATAAGTTCATTCACACTGACAAGTTTTGATCGACTTAAGAATGCTATGTTATGTACGTACGTACGTATTTACGTATGTGCGTTTCGTCATATTAATGAAACTTTTATAGTCACCGGAAATGTGAAGTAACAAGAAAGGTTGGAGTAATAAAGTAATATATATATATATATATATATATATATATATATATATATATATATATATATATATATATATATATATATATATATATATATACATGTAATTTAATCGTTATCTATAAGTAATAAGGTTATTTTGACTTATTACCTAATGTTACAATAGTAGTTACAATGAGTATGGCATTTTTTAATCAAATTCGTATGTGATGCCAGTACTTGTCTAGATTCCAGTAAAATCGGAGCAACCGGAAGAAAATACTATTGTACAGGTTATTTAACATTAATACAACCTACAAGTGCTTCACCTTTGCTATGTACAGATGTCAAACAGGCCTATACTACCAAATATTATTGTTTTTTACATAAGGCTATTGTTACCTCTGTAGTGTCAAAAGTCACTAGGTAATTTACATATGCGGAAGTTATATTACGTTTTGGGCGACAAAATACATTATATTTTGTAAAGAATATTACATTTTAATAAAATGAAAAGCAGGCTCGTGATCGATACTGTAACTACTTACCGCTTAATGGCATTTGAGTCTATACCAATGTACATAAATGTACCACCATTTACACTAGTCAAAGTGGTCCGTTGATAAAATGCACATGGCGCCAGAATGTCTAATTGCTTTGCTTAGCTTCGTAGTTATGATTTCAATACAAAAGTCGCTTACCGGAAAGCTGTGTATATTTTTAAAGTAGCGTACAGTAACGTACAGATTACTTTTTATAATGTATTAAACAATTCAATATACAACTAAACAGAATAAAAGGTCTGATAAATCTTATAGATTACTTAAATTACACTTGTTAAACATTGGATAGCAGTCCAACAGGGGATTTTAGTTCTTTTTTCTAATTAGGGTTCCGTAAACCTTACGTAATAACTTACAGTTAAAAAGGAGAAAACAGATGTACCCAGTCAACATTTTTGACAAATAGCACATCAAACTCATAATGGTATTTTGATTAGTATTAGTATTAGTAGGTAATCGGTACCTTAAGTGATATGATGTGATACTTGCTCCTACGGAACCCTCTATAGGCGAATCTGATACACACGTGCGTCCTCAAAAAAAATCTTACCACAAGCATTAATATGTACCATTATAATTATCACTTTGAAACTGGCATAGTTAGTTTACTAGCCTCTGAGCTAAAACGACATTTTTGTGTTATCTACTTAAACCGGTTCTTATGCAATATAATTAATTTCTTTTCAGATTATTGGATTTTATAATCACTCAGGTTCAATTATTTTAAATTTTATAATGTATCTGTATGTAGGAGCTAGTTGTTCTTCATATTTTTTAGCTTCATATAGCAGACCGTGAGAAGCTAATTGTAAGACATCTCCCATTTTCCATTAGAATTAGAGATATTGAGCGGCGGAACTCAACGCCGCGGCTTGTCTTACTAGAATGGGAATGAAAATTATTAATTCTCCTGAAACTATCACGTATACACTCAAACATTGCCCCATTGCAACATGAGTTCCTTTTTGTAATTTGAATACAATTTTACGTTATTATCACTTATCTATGTAAAATTAAAAAGAAGAATGTTAATATCGATATTTTACCCTCATGCGCACTAAGAAGTGTCACTTCAAAAACCATTACAAATTTATATGTGTAGTTCATTACATCTTTTCACCGCAAGTTTAAGTTTGTCAACTCTTACAAGTTGTATGTTTCATTATTGAAATTGGTACGGAAGTATACTCTGGATGCGCAAGTATCACTCGCCTGTGATCGATTTTTTGCTATGACGAAACTATTTTTTATAGAAAAAATAGATTTTTTTTTCTACAAAACTACATTTTAGGTATTTTATGAACAGATCACTTACGTGTAAATATGATGTTTTAATGTTTTCCTAGTTATAGACACTTAATCGCTAACGAGGCATCATTAAGCCATTCACAGATCGACTATATACAGCATGTTTATTTGAACGTTAGATTTATTTTCATAGTCAATATAATGTTTAAGTATATACTATAGCTTAGATTTTGCAATGAATTTTGAAAGATAGAGTCAAGCCATGGCCCAATGATGTTGATAGATATGTATTTGATATGCTGTCTATGGCCTCGTACCACAATTTACTAGCAAATCATACATTTTTATTTTTCTTATTAGCATAGTATATAATTTGTTTCGGAATTAATCTCCCAAGTATGTTTCAAAACTCTACATAATTATTTATGTTCATATGGTCATTAATTTCACAATCGTTCAAGTTACTCAATTTTCTTATTTCATTGAAGTATTTATGCTTAATAACAAACATTCTTCACTTTTTGTAACGTTTTAAGATGGTAAAATTTGTCTATGTTTAATAAGTGAGTCTTGTTATTGAAGATAGCAGGTTAACTGCGTATTTTAGGTCTATAGAAGAAAACAAAGATAGCAGCTATCGTTATAACAGTATCAAAAGTACATTTTACCTTTGAATATCACAAAGTTATAACAGACATTTATAATACTAATTTAAATCTATCTATCTATATATCTCCAAGAAGGTCCTAAATATAAACAATACGAACATATTTTTTTACATCATAGGCTAGATTTGAACCTTAAACTCAGTTACTTTAACCATGCCACCTAAAATCGTTAAATAATTTTAAAACACAACAAAAACATGTAAGTTACTTATCCGAAATTGCAGTATTTGTATGTGGAGACTTCTTAGTTAATAACCAATAGTGAAACGTGGATGTAAGAGGTCAACTTATTGGTAATAGTTATAACATATACTTTATATAGCGTCTAAACGCTAGTGAGTAATAAACGGTAAACGCCTTACGCACAATTTATGATGCTAGTGTGTGTCCTAGTCCTTTTCACATAGTATTTTTTTCCTATTATATAAAAGAACTGTAATTTCCAAGACTTTATTAAACCTGGCATTTGATGTCATAGGGTGTAATTAAAACTTGGCGCACTTTAATCACTTAAAAGTTGTATCAGAATCATTCTCTGGTAAATAAACGGTTTGATATTTGCGCTTCGTCGGTCTGTGAGGCAAATTTGGATTTTACTATTGAAAATTCAGGACACAGTGTCAACGCCTTTCTCTGTGGACCTCGGTAGATCGCAGTTGCTCTGCTTATTATACAGATATGGTTACAGCCTGACAAGTGGGGGGGGGTAGAATATGAATTTTGCATTGCTTAAGACAATAATATTATTCTGTATTTCATAAAACATCAATCTATACAGGTCAACTGTTTGAATGTTAGTAATTACAGATGCATTAAGTCCTAATTAGCATACTGTAATAATATGTGAACCACAGAACGAATTTCGTTACATTATATATTAAAAACATTATGTTGTAATTTAAATCAAATGACATCATCGTCGTGAAATTGGAGTGTTTTTTTTTAAATATATATGTATATGTTGGGTCCGTAGCGTTTGTCTCTCTCTATCTCCGGCTACCCCGGTAAGGATATAGCGTTGATCTAAAGATAGATAGATAGATAAATAAATGAAAGCATAGATAAAACTCATTAAGTTTATAATTTAGAATAAAAGCAAATATAGATTTGATTACTACCATACATATTACATTGTCTCTCTGTCCAGGAAGTAAAGAATTAAAACAGTAATTGGTAGCAACGTTTTATACCTTAGGGTGTTCCAGGTTCCAACCAACTATATAAAATAATATAACCATATATATGAGTATATGTATTGTAATCATACCATGATACCATATACTTATCTAGAATGAACTTTCTGGTTATTATGATTTAAATTCAAGCTTATGGCCCTATATCGTTAAGACAAATGCTTTATATATCCTTGTCTACGATTGTAGTATAAAATTTGATTGACATAATCTTAAGCGATCAATTTAAACCTAAAATGTTTATTTTATAAATATGTAAACAGGTAATAAAATAAAAATATGGTATAGGTGTTAACGTAGTAGAGAGAGTATTTTTATTTAATTTATCTATTCACATACATATTCCCCATTTTTGGTAACATAGAATAAATATATCTCTTGAAAAAACTTTCATACTCAAAAGAGCAACGTGTGTTTTCTAATAGCTTCACTAGAATAACGCAACAGAAACAATTACCCAATATAGGAATCGAATTTGTAATCTTCACGTTAGAAAGCACCAATAAGTCACCCTGTTATTGCGCCACAGCACTCTTATCGTTTTTATTGCATTTTGGTTATTGTTCTTACATAACTTAACGACTGTACTAAAGATGAAACAATTAGAGGTGTTCAAACCGCTGTGTATGGTCACCGAGGTGGTTTTCTTATAGCTCTAGCGGTACGTGACGCTTTCTTACGATGCTTAATGAATCGCGATTAGGTGTCGAGGTGTCGTATATATGCAATTGTAGTAGGATTTCGGTCGTCGTGCTCCTAAATTTGTTCTGGGTCAAAGCCAGTATAACACTTCCTCACTTGGGATTGTCTAATGATGATTTCGTGACTTTTGATGCTTTTTGTATGTGAAATAATATGTATATTATGTATGTATGTATGTCGTTACCTCATTCTATGAAACGTGAGTTAGATCAAACATTGTTTCTCAGTTATTGCTAAACATTTTTTATGAATTATATATATATATATATATATATATATATATATATATATATATATATATATATATATATATATATATATATATATATATATATATATATATATTATTAGGTAATGTGTGAACCTAATACGTACTTACAGTCATTCACGGTCATATTTGATCATGATTAACTTTCGCACATTGTGTGTATTTTGGTGTTTGGTGTAATTTATGCCAATGACCTGTTGAGACTTATATCTGTGATAGTACGGTATAACCCACTTGGTTCGAATTCAGTGGTTCTACTATGACTGAAATTATGTAACGTTTTGTACGTAAATTTGTTAAATTGTACATAAATACTATAATAAATTTGTTATAAAATACTAGTTATTATCTAACTAGATTTATTACATATAGTGGTCTCAGTGTCTTAATGTGAAGCGCGATGGTTGTGGGTTTGATTTCCACTTGGGAAGAATGAAATTCCTTGCTCTGGTAACAGGACAAAGAGCAACGTTTAGTTCTGCCACTCAACACGCAATGTCTCAAATATGGCGGAATGTGGGGAACGAAGTGTATTAATACTAGGCTTCATCTGGCTACCGTGCTATATGCGGGATACAGTACGCAAAGAAACATATTATATATAAAATTAATATATCAATTCCATTCTTAATATTGGCGTTAATTACGTAATCACATGGTACGAAGCTCTAACGCAGTACTTCTAAATCAGACCAAACGAAAACCAATTAAAATCCTGATTGAATAAAATATACTTAATCCAGGAATCCACAACCATCACTTGCAAAGTGCACCTTGGTCATTTTTTGTGACATTTAATCAATAATGCAGTAGAATTTTAAGAACCCACTAACATTGTCAGAAAACAAGGACAAGAGCAAACCATCACGTCGCACGTTCCTGATCACGTACCATTGTTTGCATATACGCGCTCGGGTGACGAGCGTCGTCGCGAATACCGATGGCACTTGCATAACAGTTCCTCCTATCAACACTTTCCTTATACTTTTATATCCACTTTGAATAAATATTAGATTAGAATATATGTTTAATTACCGCTAGAATATTCTATATTAGAAATAAAAGAAAATTCTTCGGGAAATTGTGCGGAAAGTGGGCGGTGGAGTATCTTATTGATAGGTTTCTTCTGCTAACCATGATTTATGTGGGGAAAAGGGTGTAGCTGTAAATAACAGAGTTCTTCACTATTACGCATTTGTAACTTTAAGTCTACGTGAAATGGCCGGATTTGGTTGTACATTTAATTTTTAACCAGAATATATAGTATTTGTTTATTGCTTGTGTTCATTGATTTATTCATGCTTGAAACATGAATAAATAAGTTAAGAAGAACAATAAAAGATCTTAAATTAAAATTAAAATTTTAATTTCAGAATAAAGTAAATTGCAAATCTATGCACGAATTTACTACATACACTAGTACATACTTACATATTTATATATATTTAGTATTTAAAATCCATTATTTTTAGAGTCAGTGTCCACCAAAACTATAACTAAAAATAACTTAATAGACAACTACTAAATACACTAAGAAAAAAATTAATAAAATTAATTAAAAAATATACCCAAAATGGGACCGACTTCTTCAAAAATAATGGAACGTATATATATCATGGTATAATTTTAAAGTAATAATGTTCTCGTTCATTTCTGAATGTACTACTAAATATTATAGAATCGATATTATTAATGTACAAAAATTATAACAGCTCTTACAACTACTTACAATGTTATATAAAATAGATATTCAAATTATCAAAATATCGCATATGTATAACATTTATATGGGATCAGCCCTAAAACTGGACAAAGAAAAGTGTAATCAAAATCCATTCATACTTTTGGGAGTAATTGGTAAACGTACAAATAAACGTACAATGGACTATTAATAATAATTATTCTAAATCACTCCTCTTTTTTAAAGTCGGTTAAAGTTTAAGCTTGCTGATATTATTTTCAACATTAATCTACACCACCATCATCGACTCAAGTAAGGATTTCATACATTTTTATTTACTTTATTTATTAATGTTTTATGCACAAGCTAGAAGCTGGAGCTTAGAAATCGTACCTTCCATGACCTTGCGTGCATAATACAACTAGGCTTATGCAAGTCTTTATGATTTGTATAATTTTTCTCATAATTCTTAACTAATGAAGGGTCATATCTCTTGCCATCATCAGGTCAGTAATTTTTTGATAATTGATGTCTATAAGCAAATATATGGTTTTTGCAAGAAATTATATGAATAATAAAAGTGCCTGCCTAGAAAATGTGAAGATATTCGTCTATTTTTCTGGGGACCGATGGTCAGATCCTGATATGCTGACAATGGGACTACCTCGGAGGTACCTACGCTCTTTCATACAAGAAAATAATTATTCAAATCAGTGTACACAGGACCGAAAAATCGAGGGTCATACGTAAAAAAATAATACAATTATCGAACATAGAACCTCCTAATCCTCCTCCTCCATTTGAAGTAGTTTAATAAAACATTTATAAAAATATAAAACAATAAAAAAAACGTATATAACGTCACTTACCTAATATACAAACTTATTTCAAAAGTTATAAATGCATATTCGTGTTGTTTATGCTTACACAAGTTTATAATTGCAGATTTGAGCTTTCAATACTATTATAATTGAATACGTTTAGCGTTCTAAAAACTTTCGCAAACACAATAGATTTTTTGCCAACGAAGACATTAAGATGTAAAGCTCCTTTCGCAATATAAACTTATGTTTGTTCGTGATCACTTGATGATTACATCTCAATTGTGCTACTTACGCCCTTGCAAATGTAATTGGCTATTATTTGTACAATATTTATGTACTCCCATCTATTATAGTCTATGAATACGTACCTGTCCGCTTTTAAATATCTAATATACCTCATATCTCGTATCGGGTACTAGAATTAAATCAAAAAGCTCAAGCAAATTTACAAAGTGAGAACACTTTTAAGAAGTAATTACATCAATTAATGTACTTTCTATTTGTACCCATATAGGTACATCAATTAGGATAAAGCGAATTAATTACGATATTAATAAAGATAAAAATGAGGTATATATCCTTTACATTATACATTTTTCTTTACATTTTCTTGAGGCCATCGTGGCGCAATTTTGGATTCGATTCCTATATAATAATAAATCATATTTATTTCTCTCGTCTCTGGTAAGATCAATTGTGGAGTCCACAACTTAATACGCACTATTTTAAATTCTGTCAGAGGAGTACGGGACTTCTAGGCACTAGGATCTCTCTGCTTACCCTACTCTCTTCTTCTTCTTGGCATTAGTCCCGGCTTTTACCAGGGTCTGCCTTCCGACTGAGCCTACTCCACTTTGCACGGTCTTTAACATCCTCAGTGGATAATTTATTGGCTCTCATGTCTTGTGTCACGACATCCAGCCATCGCTTCTTGGGCGTCCGGGTGGTCTAACTCCAGGGACAGACATGTCAAGGCACTTCCTTCCGACATAGTTCTCAGATCGGCGCATAACATGGCCATACCATCTCAGGCGATGCTCTTGGAGCTTATCCGCTACGTCACGGACCCCAAGACTACCTCGAATGAATGTGTTGCGTATGCGGTCGGACCGCGTCACGCCACACATCCATCTCAGCATCTTCATCTCCGTGACGTGAAGCTCCTGAGTGTGCCGAGATAATGTTGGCCAACATTCGCTGCCGTATATAAGAACAGGTCGGATAATGCTCTTGTATATCAGTCCCTTGAGCTTGGGCGGTATTCTGCTATCGCAGACCACACCAGTGACCTCCCGCCATTTGGCCCAGGCAGCGTTTATACGGGCATG
The DNA here is from genome assembly GCA_037127375.1 of Dione juno. NCBI lineage: Eukaryota > Metazoa > Arthropoda > Insecta > Lepidoptera > Nymphalidae > Dione > Dione juno. The sequence goes on from JAXRJS010000043.1 coordinate 5,437,894, forward strand.
GATGTCGTGGTCGATGCCTCCAGACTCATGCATAACGGCTCCAAGGTACCTGAACTTCTCCAACTTAACGGCTGGCTCAGGCCCGATATGGATGGTGCTCGAGTCCGGGCTCCCACAAGCCATGTACTCGGTCTTCGACACATTCAGTTTGAGACCACCGTTTTCAAGCGCACCCTTCCAGGCGTTCACTTTACGCTCCAGCATCAGTCGGTTCTCATCGATGAGTACTATGTCATCGGCATACATCATCAGCCACGGAGGCTGGCATTGGATGTCAGCCGAGACAGTATCCAGCACTACATTGAATAAGAACGGACTAAGAGCTGAGCCCTGGTGAACCCCTACTGTAATCGGGAAGGGCTTGGTGTCGCCAACAGCGGTCCTAACCACTGAAGCGGAGTCGTTGTACATATCTCTGATAACCTCAATATAGGCTTCAGGGATCCCCTTGGATCGCAATGCCCACCAGATACACTGACGTGGCACACAGTCAAAGGCCTTCTGCAGGTCCAAAAAGGCCACATGCAGAGCTCTCCTTTTTCCCTGTAAGCCTCCATCAAAGTTCTGAGGGCAAAAAATGGCATCCATAGTGCTTTAAATTTTTTAATTTTTTTTTTCCCCCCCAAAAAAAAAACCCCCGGGGGGGGGGGGTTTTAACCCAAAAAGTCAAGGACTTTTAATATTCTAATCCCTAAATGGAAATTAGCTGCTTTTTTCCCTATCACCCCCCAAAGACTATATTAATTTTTTCTTAGTCCCAAAACATAGCGACTTAAATTCGTACTTCCTCCTTTGGTGCAAATAATGGCCCACCCCTTTTATTGAAACCCATAATTCTTAAAAATAAGGGGTCCTCTTGCATCTGGGCGGTAATTTGAAAATTGAGCCAAAGATTTGGTTTAAAAAAAAATTATAGGAAAAATCGGGTGCCTCCCTAGAAAAGTAAGTATTCCTTTTTCTCCCGGTGGTCGGGCCCGATAGGGAAAATGGGCTCCTCGGAGCCTCGCCCCAAACAAGAAATATTATTCAATCATTGTACACAGCCGAAAACGATCATCGATATAAAATTACGCAAGAATCCAACCCTCCTCCCCCTTTTTGAAGTAGTTAAAAACATTATACACTAGATTAAGCACACAATATCCAAATTTTTTTTAAAAGGATAAAGCTACCCGGGGTTTTATGTTAAAAAGGGGTTTTTGCGGAAAGCTTTCAAACTAATTGAATACTTTACCTTCTAAAATTTTAAAAACCCCTTGATTTGCCCCCCAAAAATTTAATGATTTTGGCAAATAAACTTTGTTGGGTACAGGAATTCACTCTTTTCTTTTGAAAGCCCTTCAAAGTTTGGCAAAATTTGTCCATATTTGACCCATCTTTAACTATGAAACGTACCCCCCCTTTTTTAAAATACCATATCTCGAGGGTTCGGGGTTTCAAAACTTAAGCTAAAATAGAAAAATTTTAAATCCCTCTTAAAATAATTTTAAACCCTTGGACTTATTGGATCGAATTAATTACGATATTAATAAAGATAAAAATGAGGTATATATCCTTTACATTATACATTTTTCTTTACATTTTCTTGAGGCCACCGTGGCGCAATTTCGGATTCGATTCCTATATAATAATAAATCATATTTATTTCTCTCGTCTCTGGTAAGACCAATTGTGGAGTCCGCAACTTAATACGCAATATTTTAAATTCTGTCAGAGGAGTACGGGACTTCTAAGCACTAGGATCTCTCTGCTTACCCTACTATACGGGATTAATTGTGAATGTGAATGTTAATGATGCCTCCTAACTGAGCTTCTGTAGGTAATTATTATTAAAATTTAATGTTCTTCTTCCTGGCATTAGTCCCGGCTTTTGCCAGGGTCTGCCTTCCGACTAAGCCTACTCCACTTTGCACGGTCTTTAACATCCTCAGTGGACAAGCTATTGGCTCTCATGTCTTGTGTCACGACATCCAGCCATCGCTTCCTTGGGCGTCCGGGATTAAAATTTAATGTTGAAATATAAATTAAATAAATTACAATGAATAATTATTATCTGGAATAAGCGATTGATAACAATTTATTTTTAAGTCGTCTTACATATAATTGTAATAACAACAATTAAATATAAATGTTGGTTATCTCACTCTATTTTCATTCTTTGACGCCAGCACAATGTGTTAAATATCATAAGGGTATTATTTTAACTTAAAACGTTTTAAAAGCTTCTTAGTTCGTTTAGCAAATTAATAATAAATAATATTTATTTATTTATCCCGTATAGTGTCCCGTTATTTCCCGCACATCGCAATAATTATAGACTCCATTCCATACTTTCCGCCCAATTTTGAGACATTGCGTGGTGAGTAGCGGAACTCAACGCCGCACTTTGTCTTGCTACCCAAAACGAGAATTAACACAAAATATATCCTTGATTACAGTGGACCATACATTACCCACAACGCAAATCCAACGTGCGTCGTCAGCGTACTATATCACCCGCCACACCATTCCCCTGTCAGGACTCGCTATCCTGGGGCCGCAGTCGTCAAGTCCCCACATCTGTGCACAAGCTAAGGCCAGGTGATATAGACGTGGTTGCTGCGATTGGAGACTCGTTAGTGGCTGGTAGTGGCGCCTTAGAAGAGTTTGCCCTTGGAGCGCTCGTTGAATATCGAGGTGTATCTTGGTGTGCAGGTACGTTTCTGTGATTTAATATTTACATGTTTTATTTATTTTTTTAAATTGGCTTTAGTGGAGCATAGGTTATATAAAAAAATAAACGTCGACAAAATTAAAATAATATTATATTATTCATTTTATAAACTAAGAAAGCTTAAGTCTAGTTTCATAACTGTATTTGATTGTGTATTCCGGAAATGGCATGTGCGACCTGTGATGGCATGAAAGTATATTCACAAAAGGTCTCTGCTAGCATCTAACTTACTAGTATATACTCCATATAACTCATAGAAAAACACGTAAATCCATTGTATTCTAGACTTATACTTGATGCTTACTTGATTTAGTACCACTGATTGCTACTGAATGTGTATTTAATGTACATTGCTTAGGTATTTCACCTTGTTTCCTGATCTGTGTCTTAGTTATCCAAAGGCTATGATTATGTTGTTCTTTTTGTGATTAAACTTAATGTCATAGTTTTTATATTTTAAAAAGAGAAAACAGCATTTTTTTTGTACTCACAATATGAGTTTTTAGTTTAGAATTGCTTAAAAGATTAAGCAAATTTGGAACAATTACATTAATACTTAAAGAAAAAATATATATATATATATATATATATATATATATATATATATATATATATATATATATATATATATATATATATATATATATATATATATATATATATATATATATATATATAGGTATTTTTTGTATATATGCTTGGCTTGGGTTCAAATGTTTATATGTTTTCTTTATGTATTTTTTTCTATCCCTAGTGTGGATTATTAACACTTTAAAAATCATAAAAATAACAATAATATTATCTAAACTATACTAGAATAACAAAATTAATTATGTATTTTGTTAGAAAATACATTTTATAGAATCCGATCTTTCGAACACTTTTAAACAGGCCGTGGTTATATATAGACAATAGGTATAGGTGGCATTCATCTAACTTGTAAAATTTCGAAATTACAGGAGGCGACAGCTCGTGGCGGGAGTACCTCACTCTACCCAACATTCTTAAGGAATACAATCCGAATTTACGCGGCTACTCCACAGGAACCGGGGAGTGGCTCTCGAAGAACTCAAGGCTGAATGTGGCATTTCCTGTGGCATCAGACCAAGATGCTTACAAACAAGCTAAGGTAATATTATTTTGCTAACTATTTCTACTATATATATATATATATATATATATATATATATATATATATATATATATATATATATATATATATATATATATATATATATATATATATATATATATATATATATATATAAAGATGAAAAATCTGTTTAAAGAACAACAATGTGATTTTCTTATAATGCTTAATATAAAAAACTTCTCACAAAACTTTTAAAATAAAAAGAATATTTCATTAAAAATATTCATCCTTCGCAGTTTTGAATCTACTACTTACAAGTGTTGGAAAATTTATTACTTTTACCTTTTTATTTTTATGTATATAATCGCTATTTATAGTTTCAAATTAAAATTAATTGAATACTATAAACTATTAATGTAATGTATCGAATTTCTTACATTTGTTTTAATGATGAACGCCATCAGTGTACAAAAACTAATTTCATTTAAAAATTATAAAATACACCTCCTGCTTTCTTTCAATTAGTTTCCACTACTCAGCCGTTTAATATATATTATAGGCTGAATATAAAAAAAAACGGGAAGCGGATGTCGTCACAAAGCGTATCACTCATCTGTTTTAGACGTTAACTACATACATGCACACCAAAGCCTTACAAGGAATATATTTTGTTCGATTGTGTTTCGATTAAAAAAATATTTCAATGTTTTTAGTTTTTAAGCAGTCAGATGTTTGATTTTGTATATATTCACATTTTTTACTGCACGAATAATATACTGATATCTGTGAGGGAAATTTTGACCCAAGCACGCTATAGGTGTAATAAATAACGTCCTAGCTGAGTCTGTACCGTGTCTTACTCGTGTTATGCAGTAAGCACACGTTATGTTATTTGAGCTTTAGTGATGGCCCGTTCACTTTTTGTTGTGATGAAGATAAGAATCGCAAAAACTCTTAAGTACTACTAAAATTATGTGGAATATTTAATTAGAAGCGGTCAAGATTCTGTACAGGTACTGTTACATAACATCATTTGTATTTTTTTTTGTATATTGATTATAGTGATCTTCAGAGAGATTATAATGAGATTTATTATAGTGATCTTCATCTCTTTGAAGAGATTTCTTTTAAACTACTCGTGGAAAGTAAAAGATGTAAATGCAAGGAATATGCATGAAATGACTTACTAGTGTGACTTTTAGAGGGAAAAAAAGTGTGTCAAATCGAAATATTTCGTGCATCATGACGGATAACCAAGGAGTCTTGTAAACTAAGAAAGATCTAATATAACAACTTGTCTAGACATTATTAAAATGTATTTAAATTTTAAATGTAAATTATTAATTAAGTATTTGCTGATTACTCTATGAAGCCGTCATTGTTGCGGGTTCGACTCCCATGAGGGTAGAATGAATTATTTTTGAAATTTTCTCGTTCTGGTACCAGGACAATCTACAGCACTTAGTTCCGTCATATCGATAACTAACTAACTAACTAAACTCTTTGTGGGAAAAAAACAACTCTTTGTCCAAGACTGTCTCCAAGATGGCCTCGAGTAATTATAAGTATAATTATTGCTTATAAATTACAAATCCCGAATATAATATTTTTTTATTACATACAATTTGTAATAAATCAATCAAAACCAACTCAACAGATTGATTTCATGTAATAGTGATATTTATATATATACTTATATATAAATTAGTGTTATAATGACTTCCTTTACTTGACCCATTGCGTTTGTAGACCGCGACGGTTTTAGTACCTACATAGTATGAGTAAGTGTAACGAAAGTTAATTTGGTCGGTATTGCAATGATGTTGTTAATTATGTCCATATTGTATAGACAGGTCAATGTAGGTACAAATTTAAAGTACTAATTATATAGAGTGTTTACAAGTATGTATAATAGGTTTATAATTCACGTAGGTATACTGTATAACTATAATAAGAAAATAATCAGCCATTAAATATATTCATTTTTATCCCAAGTTATTGTTTTACTATTTAAATTATCTAAAGTGGAAAAAATTATATAAGTTACCTCTAAATTCTCCTGTTCGTCCCCATAACGAAAGTAACACCGCGATATCACAGTGGCTCACAGTGATCTCAACAGTTATAGTCTTATAGAGAGTCACATATACATCTATTATTACTTGTATAATGTTATAACCTGCTTATATAATAAACTTATAAAAAAATGAATACCGCATCCATGTAAGTTAAATCTTCACACTCCGATCAATTGTTCATTTATCAAATGGCTTAGCAAAAAACTCGTGTGAACCATGTCATTAGGCGATGGCTACGACTGCGCTCACAACCGCGAGATTATGGTTAAAGATAATATCAATATCTACCGTGTAATTTGCTTTGAGACAAACGAGTATATTTGTTAGACGGTACTAACATATGTATATGTGCATACATATTTGTTATTATAGCTGTATTAGAGGTGTTGTGACGTAGGCTGAAATCATTCAGTCAGTCAATCACACCGTTCTTTACTTGCACCGGTGAACACACAGAAAATATAGCGCATTTTATGAAAATATTTGATGCTTTATGCATACTGCTAATTTTCAGGCTTCTCTCGTATATGCTTTTATTTTAGGTATGATTCATTAATCATTTATATAAGTTTAATATAGTAGTCAGAATGTAGTATATTCATATAACTTTATATAACATAACATCAAATAAAAATTAAGAATACAAATAGTAAATACTCTACAGTATCAATAAATGAATAAATATGCTACATGTTTTAATTCTACCTTTTAGATACTAGTAGCTCGAATCCGCTCATCGCCCGACATCGACGTGTCCCGCGACTGGAAGATGATAACAGTGTTCATAGGTGCCAACGACCTGTGCTCCGCGTCCTGCTTGTCGCCGGTCTCCTGGTCTCCCACAGCCCACGCCAGGAAATTGGCGAAAGCCTTGGACTACTTCCACGCACATTTACCGAGGACTATAATTAATTTAATACCAGTTTTGGGTGAGAATTTTGATTTTTTTTGTTATTTAGAACTTTTGGTATTGAGGTCATCGTAGCGCAGTGGGACAAGGTCTGATTGTAAACGTGACGTTTGTGGGTTCAATTCCATGCTGACTGAATGATTTTTTTTTCTCTTCGCTCTGGTCTGGTAGATGAAGAAGTTTGGCATTAAATACTCGCCACTTAAACTCTTAAAGGCTTGTCCAACTTGGCTTGATAAAAAACTTAAACTTTATGTGGCTAGCCCGCTTGGTAAGCTTACAAGAAATGTGAATTCGTGTTACTAAATATATTTTTTTCCTTAGCGTTTTTCTACTGTGTTGTCAACAACACTGTAGAAAAAGTTGGAAATATAAATATTGTTTCTGTAAAATTCATAATTTTAATACCGAACAAAGTAATGCAATGTAAATAGAAGCTTCTCTTTTACGAACATTATATTGCACGAATATTCCCCATTTATCTTTTAATTAATACCATAATAAGCTACAGTGCTCCATTACAAGTTTATCTCACTCTCTATTTAAAATCATTAAACAAGTTTGTTCAGAAAGCTAATTAATTGAATGAATAAAATTACAAACGAACAGTACCTATTATTTATTTTATGGTAACATTTTGCATAATTAGTTTTCAATGTATGTATTACCTATAGCTCTTAAATTGTAGTAAAAGTATTCAATTATACAATCACTATAGACCTACTTGCGTATTAAGAAACAAAATTAAATAATTTTCATTCAAAATAACAGAGCCGTTATGGTTTGAACGATGCATTGAAGTGGGTAATTCACGTGCCAATAATCGATACTTACTTTGAATATATATTACGGTTTTTATTCGTTACTATATAAAGTTAGCGTTCTGTAGAAAAATGCTTATATAACTTAATAATGTGTACATTGTGGTGCAGCTAGTTGTGAATACTATAACTACTTAAGGAAAAATGCTGTAAACAGACAAAAAAGGCAAGCAATTTTGATTTTCATGAAGTTCTTCTATCATATTATTAAAATGTCAGGACTTGATTTGAATTGGGTGCTAATTCCTAATTTATTTAGCTATTTCAACACATTTCGTATTGAGTGGTGGAACCTAACGCCGCAATTTATCTTAACAGAGTAGAAAAATTTAAATTATTTATATAACTACATTAGTAAAGACCGACTTTCACGTTTACAGTCAGCCACCGTCCCTCTGCGTCGCGATGGACTCGAGACCTTTTCGCCGCTCTATCATATAGGTATATTTATTACACAACTAGCGACTCTTTTGATAGATGTTCGCGGATCTACTCTAATATAATGTACACATAAGTATTTTTTTTTTTTATTCTATGAAAAATAATTAAATATATACACAAATTAAAATTATTATATTATACGCAATGTTTTATTTGGGCTGAACTCACGTGCGAATAGCGTGGCTTTTCCCGTGTAAATCCCGTTCCCGGAATAATCTGGATGAAAGCTGTTCTGGAGATAAGCCCGGACAAACGGAAACGGAAAGGCAGACAAACAAAAATTTTTTAAATGTTTGTTTATGTTTTAGTCATGTGTAAATAACTATATTATGTACATAAATATAGTAATTATAAATCACAAATAGACACTTATTTAAATGTATAGGTTTTTTTTCATATAGATAATACCATAATGACTCAGTGGGATGGCGGTTGACTGTAAAGAGGACAGTGCGAAACGGATAGTCTTTATACTAGGTTATCTCCAGCTGACTTAAAAATTATAGCAACTAATTGACCAATGTATCATACGTGTTTATTTTATTAGACGTATCAGTATCAGTACGAGTGTTAAGGCCACTAATGTGTCGGCTCATGCACCCGCTGTTCTGCACGTGCTTCCACCGCGGCGGAGGCGAGCTGGCGGAGCTGGTCAAGCAGGCGAGGCTGTATCAGGCTGCGGAAATGGCACTTGTGAGTCCAGTTTATTGTTATCTAAGAACTATACGATTATAATGAATCATGTCAAATATAAATGTTTATCTAACGTCCGTCCGTCTCGCATAGGAAATTTTCAAATACAGTAATCTTTTTTATATCCAGTAACATTATAAAAAAATAGTGGTGATACGTAAATTTAAAAAAGGTGAATTACGTACATTTAAAAAGATTTACATCTTTCACAAGGCCTCATTTTATGATAAAGATTGCAGAATATTCAAGTTTTCGATAGTTTTCATAAATCGTTTTCATAAAGTAAATCTGTACATTTTTTACGCTTTATTCCATTAATACAGTCCGTGCGATACATGCGATATACATGCGATATCCAACCCGTTTTGGCCCTCGTGGCTCTGCCGAGGTTCTGGATAAAGCGGGTCTATCGATTGTCAGTCTGTGGCTACAATCCATAGAATCGCTGTTGGAACTCGATTCTGATCACCGTCCTGTAGTTCTGAAGATAGGTAGTGAGAGCTCCTCTGGCTCTGCTATTAAGACTGTTGTCGACTGGAAAAGTTTTTCGAAGCTTCTTCGGTTCAATGAATCACCACTCCACGAGTTGATACCTGGAATTACCGAATCTGTAGAGTCGACACGACTCTTACCCCCGACCTTACCCGACTGACGAAAATCGTAGGAAGCTGTACATTCTGAGGAGGAGAGAGAAACATGACATTTCGCTCCTCCGTGGTGATTCTGGGACAATAAGCTCGAGAGACTTTCGCCATCGCACCAGGCTTTCTGGGCTTTGTCGAGAGTTTTTAGAGTGGATTGCCTCTCGGCTATGCCACCCCTGACTAGGCCCGACATGTCTATAGCTGCCGATGACACCGAAAAGGCGGAATGTTTAGCAGACAGTTTAGAAGATCAATGCTCTCCAAGCAGTCAGCCCTGTGACCCGCACCACCTGACAAAGGTGGACTCCGTGGTTGCAGAGTGGGCCTCTATGCCCCCGACCGGCGAGCCACTTCGCCCGACCTCTGTCGACGAGGTCAAAGTCATCATCAAAAATCTGAAAGATAGGAAGTCCCCGGGGCCTGACCGTCTTTCCAACAGAACATTAAAATCCCTTCCGGTCCAGTCTATGTCTCTGTTAGTGTTGATATTCAACTCACTGTTGAAATTTTACTCCTTCTCGGAAGAGTGGAAGGAGGCCATTGTCATTGGCATACCCAAACCCAGTAAGCCACGTAATTTCGCATCTAGCTATAGGCCTATCAGTTTACTCAGCTGTCTAGGAAAAATTTATAAGAGAATAATCTTGCTTTTAAATTAGCAATTTGGTTTTAGAAAAAAGCACACTGCTGTTCACCAAGTACACCGCCTCGTAGAGCATATAGCTCGTTATAACATCAGAACGACGGCACACAGTAGCACTGCAGTCATTCTTCTCGATATCGCAAAAGCCTTTGATAAAGTGTGGCACAACGGCTTGATTTCCAAGCTGCTCACCGCTGGTGTAGCCACACTGTCTAGTGTACATCCTACGAGAATTCTTGTCAAATAGGTATTTTCGATAGAAAGTAGAGGGCACTCTATCCTCTCCCCGCCTCGTCCGTTCAGGCGTTCCCCAGGGTTCTACCCTTTCTTCGATCTTGTACGCACTATACACCAGCGACATGCCTCGTACAAAATTAGTCCACCTGGCGATGTACGCCGATGACACCGCCCTATACACTACATTCTCGCCATTCTCGCCTGTTAACTAAAAGACTTCAGACTGCGGCCGGTGCCCTCGGCCATTGGTACCGTTTATGGAGGATCGAAGTTAATCCGGATAAGAATGAAGCGATTCTGTTTCCTCGTGTCAAACACGAAACGGCCTCCACCGTCTACATGTTAAACCGACATATTCCTTGGAAACCACAGGACAAAATATCTAAGAGTAATCCTCGATTTCAGACTAGACAGTCTGTTCACATGTCAAGAGACCCGGAAAGCTCTCTTTATTCTCAGTAGGCTTTATCCTCTTATCTGCAAGCAGAGTAAAATGTTACTTAGACATAAGCTGACACATCCAAAGGGTGTCTGGCTAAATATTTGTCCGATATTGGTACTGGGCATTCGGGTACGCCACCCCGGATCCTCGAGCCACCACTGTCGTACTCCGTTCCAATCCATGAAAGTGGTGTCCTTACCCCCCCCCACTCTCCCCTTTTCTACTAATCTTTTCCCCTCTCATCCTTGGCTTTCCCCACAAAAATGGGTTTTGGAGGTCAGATGGCAATCGCTCCATTAAAAAGCCGCCACCTGCCACTCATATGGAAAGACCAAAGATGTTGCTGGGTACTGCTAGGGCGTCGCCGCTAAACGACGCGCAGGCACATCGCCCTACACCTGTGTTAAATGGGCAAGGGCTACCGTGTCAAGTACGGACACGGCTAAAGAAGATAATACCCAGAAGGAAACTCCGCTTTGCAACGTGGAATATTGACTCTCTAACCGGACGATGCAGGGAACTAACAGATGTACTCATGAGGCGTCGGGTCCAGTGTGCTTTCCTACAGGAAACGCGCTGGAAGGGCAATAAGTCCCGTATCATCGGACAGGGTTACCAGCTCATATACACTGGGTCTCCTTCCGGTAAAACTGGTGTAGCAGTAGTTTTATCTGCAGAGCTACGGAATGGTCTCCTCGAAGTTGACCGACGCAGCGACCGCCTGATGCGGGTGAAGGTACTGGTTGAGGGGGCTATCGCCAACTTAATCAGTGCTTACGCTCCCCAGGCTGGTTGTAACGGGGCCGAAAAGGAGTCATTCTGGGAGCAATATGAAGAGGTTCTACTCGCTATACCATCTACCGAGGTGATCATAGTTGGGGGAGACCTTAACGGTCACGTGGGTAAGGCTGCGGATACGTATGAACGTGCCCACGGTGGTTTTGGTCACGGTCGCCGCATCCTAAAAACCTGTATTGCATCTGATCTGGCCATCGTGAATACGTTCTTCCAAAAGAGTCCGCAGCATCTTATTACGTATGCGAGTGGACTCCACTCAACTCAAATAGATTATCTATTGACCAGGCGGTGTCATGTTGGCAAGGTAACTAACTGTAAAGTCATTCCTGGTGAAAGTCTCACGGCCCAACATCGTCTTCTTGTCATGGATTATGTCGTTACCCCGATAAAGAAATTAGCCGAGACGCGTAAGTCTAAGATCAAGTGGTGGTTGCTGAATGGACCGATGCAGACCGACTTTCTGGCAGAGGTTAACAGTCAAAATTTATCAACTAACACCGAAACTGCTCAGGATGCTTGGGATCGAGCTCAGTCAGCAATCATTACCGCTGGTAAACATGTTCTTGGCGTTTCTAGGGGAGGACGTATTATGGACAGGGAGACATAGTGGTGGAATGACAAGGTACAAGAGGTGATTCATGATAAGAAGACTGCATTTAAGGAGTGGCAGCGTTCCAATTCTCCTGAAGACAGACTGGAGTACATAGCAGCGAAACGTGCCAGCAAAAGAGCTTTTGCCAGAGCCCACAGTGAAAGTTTATTACCTCTATATGATAAACTTGAAACTGTGGAGGGGCAGAAGCTCATCTACAAATTGGCACGTGCTCGGGATAAAGCGACGCAAGATATCACAAATGTTTTTGCGTCAGAGATTCCCAGGGCAAGCTGCTTTGTAGTCATGCTTCTGTGAAGGAGAGGTGGAGAAGTTACTTCTTGGAGCTGCTGAATACTCAGCACCCGGGTAGTATTCCGTCTGAACCACCTCCTAACCTGGGACTTATTGCTCCAATAACCCTTGATGAAACTCGGAATTGTCTTCGACGATGAAGAACGGCAAGGCGGTGGGACCTGACGATATTCCGATCGAAGCGTGGAAATCGTTGGGCTCTCGTGGTGTGCTCATGCTTACTGATCTTTTTAACCGCATTTTGAACACTGGGACGATGCCACATCAATGGCGGCACAGTTTTATTACCCCTATTTACAAAGGAAGGGGCAGGGTTCAAGATTGCGGTAGTTATAGGGGCATTAAGATTATGAGTCACACCATGAAGCTCTTCGAGCGCGTGATCGCCCTCAGGCTCCCCCGAGAATGTCTCTGAGTGTCAATATGGATTTCAGCCAGGATCAGGCACTACGGACGCCATTTTTGCCCTCAGAATTTTGATGGAGGCACACAGGGAAAAGAGGAGAGCTCTGCATGTGGCATTCTTAGACATGCAGAAGGCCTTTGACTGTGTGCCACGTCAGTGTATCTGGTGGGCACTGCGATCCAAAGGGATCCCTGAATCCTATGTTGCTATTATCAGAGACATGTACAACGACTCTGTTTCTACAGTTAGGACCGCTGTTGGCGATACCAAACCCTTCCCAATTACAGTAGGGGGTTCACCAAGGTTCTTTGATACGGCAGCGAATGTTGGCCAGCATTATCTCGGCACACTCAGAAGCTTCACGTAACGGAGATGAAGATGCTGAGGTGGATGTGTGGCGTTACTCGGGCTGACCGCATACGCAACACATTCATTCGAGGTAGTCTTGGGGTCCGTGACGTAGCGGATAAGCTCCAAGAGCGTCGTCTGAGATGGTATGGCCACGTTTTGCGCCGGTCTAAGAACTACGTCGGAAGAAAATGCCTTGATATGTCTGTCCCTGGAGTAAGACCCCCCGGACGCCCAAAGAAGCGATGGCTGGACGTCGTGACGCAGGACATCAGAGCCAATGGACTAACCACTGAGGATGTTCAAGATCGTGCAAAGTGGAGTAGATTAAGTAGGAAAGCAGAACCTGGCAATAGGCCGGGATAATGCTAAGTAAAAGAAGAAGACATAAGCTGACACTATACAAAACTTGTGTAAGACCTGTCCTTACTTATGCTAGTGTCGTGTTCGCATACACTAAGCTGAATGCCCTTCCAATTAGTTCAGAATAAATTCTTGCGAATCGCGTCAGGTTGCCCCTGGTTCGTTTGCAATGTCGACCTTAATAGAGAATTCCAGGCAGGCGCTACTTCGAGCGCGCTGCTACTCACGCGAACCCCCTTATCGTACAGGCGTGTGACTACACCCCGTACGCTAAAACTAAGCTCAGACGGCCGCGTAGCGTTCTGTTAGACCCAGATGATCCCATTATAGTTGCTAATGCTCCATATGTAGGTAGGAAGCACTAAACACATACAAGACACTCACACCGCCGTCGACGGAACGACGACGAAGTCCAGCATATTTGACGGCCCGACCGCGCGTTGGCGTGGCTGGGCCCAGCGGTTAGGGACTGCTAGGTCCCTCTTCCCTCCCCAACCGGTGTTGCTGTCAAGGCCAATAGGGCTAACAACATTAAACTCACAACAAAAAAAAATATACATGCGTGAAGCGTTCCCCTACCCATACAGCGTGTAGCTAATATAAAATGTATAATAACAATAAAACGTGTCCCCCGCAGATCGAGTCCGGGCGCTACGACACGCGGCCCGACTTCTCCGTGGTCGTCCAGCCCTTCATGCGGCTGTTCAACGCGCCGCCGCCGCCGCCGCCGCCCGCCGCGCTGCCGCTCGTCATACACCAGTCCTACATCACGCACGACTGCTTCCATTTCTCGCAGAAGGGGCACGCTCTCGGTGAGTGCTTACACTACACTTTAACTTTGTATGTATGTATATAGACAGGTGCATCTTTCCAAGGAACAGTCTAATCTGTCTAATTTAGTCGGGTCCTTACAGTAAATTTATCTATTTTCCAAAAAAGAATCAAACTTCTTTTTTCCTCTTTAGTCAGGCATTTCGCTTTTTTTTAGGATTTTTTTTATTTGTATATATTTGGAAGTAAGGTTAATGAATAATTGTTATTATAGAAGGAAAGTGTGTCATCATAAAATTGCAAATACCGTCAGTTTATAATATACCTCGCGAGATTGTAATCTATCAATTAATTGATATTTCAGTTAACAATATAACGTATTAATGTTTATACATTTACGATCGATCGAAATAAAATAAAAAAGTAATTAAATGGTTGAAAGGCATTCCAAATAGCATGTAGCTTTAAAAAATAGCTCAGAAAAATAGCTCATTCCTTAAGACTTTTTATCTTTGAGATAATTTAGTTTATCTTAAAGCTGAATAATGTTCCAGCTGCGAACCTCCTCTGGAACAATCTGCTGGAGCCGGTCGGCAACAAGTCAGACAACGTGCCTCCCGTACTCATGAAGTCCTTCAAATGTCCTTCCCGTGAAGCTCCCTTCTTATTTACAAAGAAAAATTCAGATGATTACTTTAGGAATGGATATCAGGATGGAGCTTTTGATCTTTGAAATTTGCGGTCATTTTTGTTAATATTTTTCTTCTTTTGTGTACATTGTGTGTCAGATTTTGTAGGCGAGTTGTGTTAGTTAGATTTTTTTTAGTATTTGTGTATTTGTGTTTGATTGATTTTAGTTTTAGAATATAAATAGAAATTTTATGCCAGTCATAGTCTCAGCGTTTGTAACTTAATTGTAATCCAACCATACATTCTCACAACAACGCATTGAGTTATTACATATGAGGAATTAAATAAAAGCATTTTCTTATTGTTTCTATATTTTGTAAAAATTATTTTATATTATATACATAAGTTGTAAAATTGTAAGTGCATTGTTTTATCATCTAATGTTCCTCTTATCACCAAATGAGTGTTGCACAAGTACCTACAGTCGGCGCGGGGCTCCCGGCTTTCGCCCGCCGGCCTCCGCCCTCCGCCCTCCGCCATCCGCCCTCTGCCCTCCGCCCTCCGCCCTCCGCCCTCCGCCCCTCCGCCTCCGCGCGTGCTCTATGTTTGAAAGATCCTCGTTTTTAGTTTACGCTCTCTGATGTCAGAGAAATTGTACATAAATCGATATTTTAAGTGATATTTAATGTAAATATTTGAATATTAAATAAACTTCACTACTTAGAATATATGTATGTACCAAAGGTATAGTTTTGTATTGTATAGCAATTTGCAATATTTAATTTTATTATTTGCATCAGTTTTATTCTAATAATGTTTTTTTTTTTTTATTATTTTTGATAGTTTTCTGTTAGCGAATAAAAAAGTCTAACCTGTCCTAGACCGGTTCAAACTATTTTTTTTATAATATAATAACCAAAATCACTGATTGAGACATTTTTAGGTTAAGCCTTGTTTCATTAGCGTGTATCGGCTAGCGAAAACGTACATTATTTTATAAGTAAAATTTTATCTCCAAGAATAAAAAACACACTAAAATTTCTCATAAAGAATACAATTATGAGCGGTATTTGAAGCTGCATGTTATTCATCAAATTAAGAAAATTACATAGAATAATATAATTTGTAATAAATTAGTTAAAATATCGACATCAATTCCAAGAGGTGCAGGTTTGAATCCTATTTCTTTGACGTTTCGAAATATTTAATTCGAATATTAAAATAAAATTCTTGTAAATTATTTCTTAGCGTTTAATTATTCACATAGTTAAGTGACATCCTTGAATATTTTACTTATCAATAGACAATATCAAACCAATATTGAAATAAATAAAAATTAACTGGATTTATTTTTTAATTTTTATCTTATTTATTTTATTATTTGTTACGTCACTTATGTGGCCTTTTTAAAATTAAGATTGCATTCAATATAAAAGTTTGTTGTGAAAGCTGCATTTTATTTAAACGCCTGTGAAAAAATTGTACGCAAAATGTAAATCATGAAACTTGGTTGAATTTTTATGACAGACAGAAACTCTGATATAATTTTGTTCTAAGCTTATTTTAAATTATTTCTAACTGAACACTATGTTAGACATAATATCAAATTAAAAGTTAATTCAAGATTATAATTAAAACATTTACGTTTATCTACAAGCAGCGCTTGCCCACAAACACACAAACACAAAAAGTCCAAAAAGCCTAAAGATATATGAATGGGTGGT
Source organism: Dione juno (assembly GCA_037127375.1). Classification (NCBI taxonomy): domain Eukaryota; kingdom Metazoa; phylum Arthropoda; class Insecta; order Lepidoptera; family Nymphalidae; genus Dione; species Dione juno. The sequence goes on from JAXRJS010000043.1 coordinate 5,454,556, forward strand.
GAAGTAGGCGGAGAGCTCGAGTGGCTTCATGGACATTCTATGGATGATACTGGAGGTCACGTAAGAACAGGACTCTGGAGACTGTAAGAGGACGAAGCTAAAAAAAGTTGAGTAGCATATCGTCCCTCTGTGTTATCATATCGTTACTGTCATTAAAACTTATATATTTTTTTAAATTTTGTATATTGTTTATGAATCTCAATGACCATACTAATCAAAATGAACTTCTCTTAGAGATTTGCATAAATCGGATGCATTTGACATTAATATTGAATCTCTTATAAATCCTGTCACGCATACGTCTATTGTTTTAGTTCAATACACTATTACTGTTTGTATAGGAATATTTTTGTAGACATTCAAGAACAACGATGATCTCTAGCAATTTCACGGGTCATTTATACCCAACCTTATTCTTTACGTAATTGATGATACAGTAATGTATAGCAATGGGAATAGTACGTTAGTAGTAGTACACACACACACATACATACATACGTACATCTGTAGCATCAATATCTTCTTTCCGGTCCATTTGGATTTTATTCCAATAAGATGAAATGAAAATTAAATATATTTACATATGTATATGGATTGGATCGATGGATGTATATGGAAGTATATGAATTGGATGGGTGCATGGATGGATGGATAGTCGACAGAGGAAGAACATGTGTCTAGTGGGATAACTTTAAATACTCAACTATAGCACCATAGTTTCATATCATAAAAAAGTTATATTAAAACATACAAAAATAATAATAACAGTCCAGTGGTTGTGAATGAAGAAAATTTATAATGATCGAATAATAAATCAATTACATATGAATTATTAATGAATTATAAAGGAATTCAAAAAATACTTGTCAAAATAGCTTTCCAATAGTCCATATAAATTTACGTTTTAAATATATAGCCTCGATTTTATTAAATAATTAATATACCTAGGCTTTACATATAGAGACTATTTTTAATTAAACTTGTAACAATAGAAAAAAAATTTAAAAACAAAAATTACCATATTTCTTTATTCCCTAATACGATGTTAAGTTCAACATGACGTACAACGAAATGATTACAAAATCACAAGCGAATTACACTTTTCATTGAGAACACATTAAGATCAATATCCTTTCAATGTATTGGCCATATGGTGCGTCTCTGCTCTAGTAAATAGGTGGAGTTCGACAGACGTATATGGTAGCAAGTATGACTGTGTGAAACAATTATTTTAAAGTTAGATACTTTATAACTTTGGGTATCTATTTATATAAAGAGTTTCAAGTAAAATTAATACTAGCACTACTGACATTTTTAACTTTTAAAGCTAGAATCTGTTTTATAAAAGAAAGGCGGGAAGTGGGGAACGGAGTGTCTTCACACTAGGTTCCTTCCTTCTGCCTACCATAAAAAAAAACCAAAGAGCCTAATAGTTAACATTTGCATTTGACACTTGGAATATGGACCAAGATGGTGTCAGATAAACTGATATTGTAAAATTTAAAGCCGTCTGAAAAATATATATATATATATATATATATATATATATATATATATATATATATATATATATATATTAATCGTATATATATTGGTGATTTTACCTACATTTTTTGGAAGCTCCCCGTTTTGATCACTATACAGTAGTGTACATAATAGTCATATATTATTTAATGATTTTTATTACAGGTCATAATATTCTATGTTTAAAATTATAAAATAAATGTTTTCAAATTTTGTAAGTAAGCGTACTCTCTTTATAAGGTTATTTCTTGGCCAATGCTTCTATCGGTACCGAATATGTACGGTGACTCACTCAATGCGAGCGGATATCAAATGTAGGTACGGACAGTACACCTATATTAACATTAATTGCGCTATAAGTTTAGTAATTGGTTTTTATTGTTCATAAATATGTATAAATGGAATTATTATATACATATAACAAACAAATGCATGTAGCAAGATTGAACTTACCCCTCTTGTCTTAGATATTTCCGTCGATGTCGAGATGGCAACTGTAGGAGTTTTAGTAGGTGGAAATCCCACATAACCTAGTTCTACCTACCACTGGATATCTTCTAAAGATTTCCCCTGCGTCAACGAAAAACAGGTCCTTTTAAAGCACTCATGCTAAACTACCAGAGCGAAACGAGTATACTTTGATCTTTTTTTTATAATAATAGTTGCATTGATGGTTATTAGTTCTACTTTCATAAAATATCTAATTTCACTTCTCATATATGAGTAAAAGACTTGAAGCTAAGAAAGAAAATTAAAAACTTAAACAAAAGTCAAAAAAGAGTAATGCCTGCTTCATATACTGTCATTTCAGGTACTTATTATCTTGTAGTCTTGGGCGAAGGAATGGGACGGGCCGGATGTCCTGTACCCACACAAAATAATATGGGGTCCAGCCTAGAAAGAAATGAAGAGTAAAAAAATTTAAAAAAAACTTTTACGAGAACAGATCAGTTCAATGCTTAATTGCTCAAGAAAGCGTGGCAATTTTTTAATACATTGCGTTTCTTAATTTTAAATTTTATAATTTATTAAATCTATTAAAAAACTCCCACTACTGTACATATAATGTTTTAATTTCGCATCTTGTTGTGATAAAAACTATGTAAAGCACTACTTCCCTAAAGTCTGGCCTTTTTAAGCAAAATGTCGCGAAAAATATATCTTTTTACAGAATTAGCTGGAATTCAATTTTATACCAATCTCTTATAAAATAAGCTATAAAATGCTTATGCCTAGCTTATAAAGAAAGATATAAAGGCGAGTAAAGTAAATTTCTAATTATTATCATATAAGACCATGATCATCAGGTAAAAACGCGGACAAGGGCAAAGTTAGCCTGCTGTCATAGTGACCCCAGTTATCTAATATGGCTCGTAAACAAACAAACACTCGTATATGTTAGTAATGGGTAATACAGTAGGAATGCATCGCGCAGAGTTGGCATGCTCGACTTATCTGTATAGTAGCTAATTAATGCCAGCTAGATGGCGCCTTGGCCCTGCTGAGGATCGTCTTGCTGTGAATGCAACGATTTTAAGTTTGGTTTATATACTCGTAGCATTCTTCTTTGCAATAAATAATAGTTACCATATTGAAATCATGCAACTGGGAATCATTCTCATCATCAATAGTTATTAAAAAATACCTGCCTGAAATGGAATCGAACTCACGCTTTCTCACCAATGGTCAAAGTTGTGGTGGATTTATCGGCAGGCTGGCTAGACTTGACCCTAGGGCGGCAGGTTTTAGACGCAATTCACTGGACATTTTTGTCAATTTCCTAGAAATCAAAATTACTTCTATTACTTTATGACGGTACCCTAATATTTTGGGCTTTAATTAGCACATAAATATGCTTAAAAAATAATTTCTCATAAATTATTAACGAAATAAAAAACCTAAACCTGACCTAAAATAGATAAATTAAAGGAAACTGCACGGGAACGAACCTACGATCATTGTACCTAATAACAATTGTACGTACATAAAAATTCTACCAAATAATACATTACTCTAGATAATAATACAATTACAATATACATAATAGAATTCTATATTAATTTAAGCAAGAGCATTTATAATGCAAATTCTAAATTGAACTTTTCTCTGAATATATGGAACAAAGCTTGATAAAGCTGGAAGCTTGGAATCAGTGCCGCAGTGCAGAACTCTTGTAATACAAGCTTTAACAAAAACCTCGCCTTTGACCCACTCTTGTATGTACTTAGGAAATTTAGATTTAAAACGAAATAGGCTGAAGTTGGCAGAAAACCTCGTTCAAGTTATGCATTCAATAACTTCTTCAATTATAATATTAGAAAATCACATAAATATTATATGATTTTATAGCTTAATTAATATTTTGAAGTTAATATGGCACAGTTAGGAAGTGCCGAGGTTGTTGGTATCATATCCACTAGAGAAAATATTTATGAGTCGATACAAAATGTAAGTCTCTTACATGGCTTAGCAAAGTTGAAAATACGTACTAAGAAAATATTATTTATAATATGGACCAAAAGTAAAAATTAAGTACCGATAATTACATACCATTTAATTAATTTGTATTGACATTATTTGCTTTTCCAATGTGACTGATGTTTAGTAAATATAGTACAACTATTATTTTAAAATAATAGAAACGTATGGATTTTGTCTCATCGTAAAGGGAACGCTATAAAAGTTATTAAAATTAAAATATAACTTACTTACGTAGATAAAATGATGATGTAGAAATAGTCTGACTCCATACAAAAATAATATATAAAGGCAGAAACAATTATACAAAAAATCTCCTAATTCCACCCTCCTCCGGTCCTCCCCTTTACATTCAAAAATTAACAAACGTTTTGTTATAGCAATAAATATAAAGGTTAGCGCATTGTGCACTGAAGTCATTATATCTATATGTAATTCTTTCTGTATATATTTAAAACTTTATATTTTACACAAATAATTAGAAACAAAAACATTTTAGAATTACATAGTCAATTACAGAATTTATTTAACAGTCTTTACAGTTAAAATAAAAAGTATATTTCTTTTTAATCATCAGTATTTAATGTAATATATATATATATATATATATATATATATATATATATATATATATATATATATATATATATATATATATATATATATATATATATATATATATATATATATATATATATATATATATATATATATATATATATATATATATATATATATATATATATATATATATATATATATATGTATTCTTCTTCTTATTAGCATTATCCCGGCCTATTGCCAGGCAGGTCTGGCAGGCTTCCTTGGGCGTCCGGGGGTTCTTACTCTAAGGACAGACATATCAAGGCATTTTCTTCCGACGTAGTTCTTAGGCCGGCGCAAAACGTGGCCATACCATCTCAGACGACGCTCTTGGAGCTTATCCGCTACGTCACGGACCCCAAGACTACCTCGAATGAATGTGTTGCGTATGCGGTCAGCCCGAGTAACTCCACACATCCACCTCAGCATCTTCATCTCCGTTACGTGAAGCTCCTGAGTGTGCCGAGATAATGCTGGCCAACATTCGCTGCCGTATAAAAGAACTGGTCGGATCATGCTCTTGTATATCAGCCCCTTGAGTTTGGGCGGTATTCTGCGATCGCAGACCACACCAGTGACCTCCCGCCATTTGGCCCAAGCAGCGCTAACCCGGGCGTGGACATCGTAGTCGATGCCTCCGGACTCGTGCATAATGGATCCAAGGTACCTGAACTTCTCCGACTTAACAGCTGGCTCAGGCCCGATGTGGATGGTGCTCGAGTCTGGGTTCCCGCAAGCCATGTACTCGATCTTTGACACATTCAGTTTAAGACCACCGTTCTCAAGCGCACCCTTCCAGGCATTCACTTTACGCTCCAGCATCAGTCGGTTCTCGTCAATGAGTACTATGTCATCGGCATACATTATCAGCCATGGAGGCTGGTCCTGGATGTGAGCCGTGACAATATCTAGCACTACATTAAACAAAAGTGGACTAAGAGCTGAGCCTTGATGAACCCCTACTGTAATTGGGAAGGGTTTGGTATCGCCAACAGCGGTCCTAACTGTAGAAACAGAGTCGTTGTACATGTCTCTGATAATAGCAACATAGGATTCAGGGATCCCTTTGGATCGCAGTGCCCACCAGATACACTGACGTGGCACACAGTCAAAGGCCTTCTGCAGGTCTAAGAATGCCACATGCAGAGCTCTCCTCTTTTTCCTGTGTGCCTCCATCAAAATTCTGAGGGCAAAAATGGCGTCCGTAGTGCCTGATCCTGGCTGAAATCCATATTGATCACGATCACGCGCTCGAAGAGCTTCATGGTGTGACTCATAATCTTAATGCCCCTATAACTACCGCAATCTTGAACACTGCCCCTTCCTTTGTAAATAGGGGTAATAAAACTGTGCCGCCATTGATGTGGCATCGTCCCAGTGTTCAAAATGCGGTTAAAAAGATCAGTAAGCATGAGCACACCACGAGAGCCCAACGATTTCCACGCTTCGATCGGAATATCGTCAGGTCCCACCGCCTTGTCGCTCTTAATGGTCGAAGACAATTCCCAGTTTCATCAAGGGTTATTGGAGCAATAAGTCCCAGGTTAGGAAGTGGTTCAGACGGAATACTAGCAGCTCCAAGAAGTAACTTCTCCACCTCTACTTCACAGAAGCATGACTACAAAGCAGCTTGCCCTGGGAATCTCTGACGCAAAGACATTTTGTGATATCTTGCGTCGCTTTATCCCCTGCCCCCGTCCCGAGCACGTGCCAATTTGTAGATGAGCTTCTGCCCCTCCACAGTTTCAAGTTTATCATATAGAGGTAATAAACTTTCACTGCGGGCTCTGGCTACAGCTCTTTTGCTGGCACGTTTCGCTGCTATGTACTCCAAGTACAAGAAGACGATGTTGGGCCGTGAGGCTTTCACCAGGAATGACTTTACAGTTAGTTACCTTGCCAACATGACACCGCCTGGTCAATAGATAATCTATTTGGGTTGAGTGGAGTCCACTCGCATACGTAATAAGATGCTGCGGACTCTTTTGGAAGAACGTATTCACGATGGCCAGATCAGATGCAATACAGGTTCTTAGGATATTTTCGCCCTCTATATTGCGGCGACCGTGATCAAAACCACCGTGGACACGTTCATACGTATCCGCAGCCTTACCCACGTGACCGTTAAGGTCTCCCCCAACTATGATCACCTCGGTAGATGGTATAGCGAGTAGAACCTCTTCATATTGCTCCCAGAATGACTCCTTTTCGGCCCCGCTACAACCAGCCTGGGGAGCGTAAGCACTGATTAAGTTGGCGATAGCCCCCTCAACCAGTACCTTCACCCGCATCAGGCGGTCGCTGCGTCGGTCAACTTCGAGGAGACCATTCCGTAGCTCTTCAGATAAAACTACTGCTACACTAGTTTTACCGGAAGGAGACCCAGTGTATATGAGCTGGTAACCCTGTCCGATGATACGGGACTTATTGCCCTTCCAGCGCGTTTCCTGAAGGAAAGCACACTGGACCCGACGCCTCATGAGTACATCTGTTAGTTCCCTGCATCGTCCGCAGTCCGTGTTTCCTTCTGGGTACTATCTTCTTTAGCCGTGTCCGTACTTGACACGGTAGCCCTTGCCCATTTAACACAGGTGTAGGGCGATGTGCCTGCGCGTCGTTTAGCGGCGACGCCCTAGCAGTACCCAGCAACATCTTTTGTCTTTTCATATGAGTGGCTGGTGGCGGCTTTTTAATGGAGTGATTGCCATCTGACCTCCAAAACCCATTTTTGTAGGAAAAGCCAAGTATGAGAGGGGAAAGATTAGTAGAAAAGGGGAGAGGGGGGGGGTAAGGACACCACTTTCACGGATTGGGAAGGAGTATGACAGTGGTGGCCCGAGGATCCGGGGTCGCGTACCCGTGTATATATATATATATATATATATATATATATATATATATATATATATATATATATATATATATATATATATATATATATATATATATATATATATATATATATATATATATATATATATATATATATATATATATATATATATATATGCAAGGAAAGGAGTGGCAAAGGGTACCAAGGGATAGGGACAAATGGAAGGAACTGGAAGAGGCCTTCACCCGTGAAGGGCCCATATCCCAATACATTAAAAATATTAACATAGATTGTAAGCAAATAACAATTCTAACCAAAAATAAGCAATAATAAAAAAAAGTAAAATGTTAAATGTGAGCAAATGGGAAATAAGGCTTGTTATTTTATTTTATTATATATTAATTTATATTTATGCATTTTATGTTCATGTACTATCACACAATGTCCGGTTCGATGTGCATTTTTTTATAAACTTTAAAAAAACAATTAATTAATTTAATTTAAACATAATTCTAATTTATTTTGTTATTCATAGAGTCTGAAAAGGGTAGAAAGATAAACGTGAAAATAAAAATTCTATTATTTTAATAATATCGCTTCTATATTTCGTTAGTTCAAGGCATGTACTTAACATGACACCCCTTTATACGCTAGATATAGGTGTTCAGTAAAATGCAGTCAAAACAAAGCAAGCTAGGGTCAAGGTCCCTCCCTTACCTTCCCTCTTCATGCGTTTCCCCATACACTATTCATCTCATCCCTTCGTTAGGGCAACCATGCCTTACAAAATAATTAATAAGCATTTTTAATTTGAGTCTGCAATTTGTGTACAGTAATAAAAACTACACTTATTATTTTATATTTATTATTTATTATTATTTTTTTTATTCAAACAATGTAAGCTATGTTTAAATAAATTGTAATTCAATTTGTAAAATTAATCAGTCAATCAAATAATTTTGACATACTAATTATTATTGTATTATATAAATTATTTAATAAATCTTATCTATGCCATATGATACATATACAAATGTAATAAAAAGGCTTTTCTCTGAAATGTCCATTTTTAATTTCATACAAAACATGATATAAACAGCCATATTACACGGTATGTTACTCACAATGTTAGTCATTGTTGTTTTGTCTTCAGCTTCGATTTCAATCCACGAAAAAATAAGTGCTGGAGTCTGGACACACTAGCATCTACTCTCGTGAATGAGCAGTGTTATTCTGAAACACAATATAATTAGACGCTATAGAAATTTAAAAATATTTATCAATATTTTTTTATAATTATGTACTATAATATATTTTTAATTATACTATTATTGCTTTATTGTGGAAATATTTTAATTTGTAAAAATGATTGAGCGTGACCTTTCCACGTACGTATATAAAATTTAAATTTCAGAAATTGCAAGAAAAAAAACAATTATAATAAATCGATAACTTCGAAGCCAACCAAAATCTAAAGAAAACATATATGGTATATGAGAAATCCATTAAGCTTTAACTTAAGCTTGCATACACAACACAACACAAACGAAACGAAATATCCAGAATAACCATCCGAACAGTGTGTATAAAAGTGGTGCGATCCCCACAGCGCCACCAGTCCGGCCCGGTGCGTTGCCTCGCGAACTCGCCACGCCACATTCTACTCTATACTCTATTTCTACGTTCTCTACTTGCCGTCATCATGGTAAGTTTTTAAAGCTCTTATTTACGTGAATTCGTCGTATTCGTTGTGAACAAAAAGTTCTCTCAAGCAAGTCAACTAACTTGTTAATAATACACAAGCGATATTAATCGAAATCTATTGTTGATCTTGGATTAAATATATCCCGATAATACTTTTAATTTTTTTTTTTATTTGACTTCAGGCGAATAACACTACTATACTATACACATAATAGTACATACTTAATAGATAGTATAATATTAAATTGACTTCTTTCTAGAACTTTCCCATTGTCCAGTTTGTTCAATCATGAAACAAAAGTAAAATATTAGGAAAATAAATCTATAGTAGATACATATTCTGACATTGTATTCAAGGGAATCCATTCGATTCGCAATATTGTGATATCGCCGGTACTGGTACCCGCCATTGATTATATTTACATAGATGCTCCCTATGTCTTTTTTGTTTATGACTAATTTACAAGGAATCAAGTACATAGGTACGTTACACTTATTTGCTTATTTCATTTTATATTCTTGCATTCAATTGGACTTAAAGAAGTTGAAGTTTTAGCGAACTTGACTAATGATAATAGATCCAGAATCTTAATGTTTATATTTATACAACAAATTACAATTATCTTGTCTTGTTAGTCAAAGAGCGTACTCGGAATAAGCACTTGCTCTCAATTCACATAATAGCATAAAATATATTGTATTTAATATATAGGTAGACGAATAGCTTTCCACAATATAACAGTGTCATTCCTCACGTTTTTCTTTCAACATAATAATATAAATATGCTTAGGTTTATAATAAATTATTAAGATAATCAAGAACGCTGGATGTGGGGTTCGATTCCACGAAGGAATCAGTTATTTTCATTTCACCGCTGTGGTAGAATTAGAGTGCTATTGGAATTCTACCACTCAACGTGCAGTGGAAAGCTTCCAAGCTTGGAAAGCTTCTAACTACTAGATTTTTGCCTACCCCCCAATATATACAGAACAAAGATTGAACATAAAAACAACTTGCCTATTAAAATGGAACATATATACTTATAGTTCCATTATTAATTTAATTATAATAGCTTACTTTAATTATATAATAAGAAAAAAAATGTATGAATAGTAAAACAATTAAAGGTATAGCCTGATACAGTTTACCTTCTTATGAGGCTTAATTTTTCAGGGATCTTTGCGAACCTTGAAAAATAAAAGTTAAATATTCCTTTTTATTCCAAATTAAAAAAAATATAGAAGATTGTCTATTATAAAAAACATAATTATATTTTTATTATTTTGAAATTGTTATTTAAAATTAGAAATCCAAATTTAGATTTATAAAAATTCCTATAACATTAAAATTTAAAAAAAAGAAAAAGTTAATACGTTATAAAGATATTTAATTAAAAAGTTATCAAATGGACATAAATATATAACTTACGGTCAACTTGTATAAACTATGTATACCAACATAAGAATTATATATCAATGCTTATATAGCATATACGGAGAGTACCTTAAATATTAAATATTAATATACTAAAGAAACATTAATGTTCCAGAAACAATTTAAAACTCAAATAGATTTCCTAACATGCAAAACGTATATATTAGTATGTTTTTAATGTAAATGCATAAGTTATTGTGGTTAAATTCTTATTAAATTAAATTCTTATTAAGTTATCTTCGAAATAAGATTATCGCTTTAACCAATTTTATTTTTGTCTATAAATAATATTTTATCGTCTTATTTATTTAGTAACACTAGTCTGCTGGCTTTTTATCGTGACATAAATAATATAAAATGTAAATTTTACTAGTGCTAACATAAAATTTTCATGAATAGCTGGAGTCGTGATGAACACGCATCGAAGAATATCGATTTGCATCGCGATTAACGCACGTGTGAATACTGATGTTAATCGAATCAGGTTTAAACAAGTAAAGTAATTCTTAACTGCTACACATATAAGAGTATGTACGTTTTCAAATTATTTCTTCATATCTGCTATATGTTCTTGACACGTGCCCTTAAATTTCTATAAATTTTGTTAGGCATTTAACGGCGACGAAGTTTTTATTGGAAACAGATGTTACCGTAATATACCAAAGAGAAAGAAAAAATGGATCGTTATTCATTTTATTTTTTAAGTCAATTTAATAATTTCTATATATATATATATATATATATATATATATATTATATATATATATATATATTATATATATATATATATATATATATATATATATATATATATATATATATATAGATATATATATATATATATATATATATATATATATAATATATATATATATATATATATTATATATATAGAATAATAAACAGATTTTATCCCTAAAGAATAACTATAAATAAACAATTAGCGTTCTCCTACGAGCTCACAATGGCCACAATACACCATTGTCAAACTGCATGCAAAATTCATAAGAGCTTTGTAAAGCTCTGTACATTTACGTAGATATGTAATAACGCTGCATTTTAATTTTTATGCAGTTTAATCCCCCTTTGTACAATAGAGCAAAAATGGATGTAAAAATCATGAGAATTTTGGACGTGTATGTTTTATACGTGTATGTATAATAAGTTATAGGTAATATGAAATAGGTATAAAATATAAAAAACCGATTTCCTTTTCCGTTAAAAAATTACGACGAGTTCCTTTTACTTCTGGAAATCAAGAATTTGAATGGAAAATAGAATGTTCTTTACACTGGGTTTTCTCTGTCAAATAAAAAAAAAAAAAACAAAAATACTAAAGGGAAAGTGCTTATATTAAGAAGTATTTATTACAATTAACTTCTTTTGCCTTTAATGAAAGGGCTGAGGGGAGAAATTAAACCTGATGAGTAATTTACATGACATGAGGTATTGATCTAAGTTTATAAGATAACGTTAGTTATATAAAGTAAATGTCACGGTCAAGGCTTAATAACGCTTATTTTAATAACTAATTATTCAAATGTGTGTATTATTTTTATGAAATTGTTTAAATTTATTATTTTTTATAATTTGTACGCTTCAACCCTCAACCGAGCACTTGGAAATAGTATCTCATTATACCGTTTTAGATTTTTTTTTAATCAAGTATTATATTACTTAATATTATGATTACTAGTATTATTTAATAGGACATTCATAAAATAAATTAATTTGGTCTATTTTCAATTTAGGGTTAAAATGATTTTTTTACTAGGCAAATATTATAAAACAATAACGTTGACATATTATAGAGTCGTTGAAACATGATTACGTGCCAAGCCTGGGCCTTCTTAGACAAACTTCTTCTTAAACAATAAGCCTTTGCATGATTAAAAAGATAACTACATTATTTATAATGTGATTTTTTATATAGATAAAAAAAATACTATTAACAAAAAAAATAATAGCTACGCCGAATATAAATAATACCACAATGACAAATAACAACTGAAGAAACTCTTCAATACGTAATTTAAATCTAGTTATTAAATGGATTTTTCTACGAAATTACATCGTGAAAGCAAAAACGGCGAATCTGATTGAAATCTACCCGATAGGCATAACTTTAATAACTTGGATGAATCACGTAATCGAAGTAGCGACTGGCTCGTGCCTTCACCCCATCCTGTCTCTACTGCGAATACTATATGAAATGAAAGTAGTTATTATTATGGAGAGAATGCTACTAGATAAAAAAATATATATTTACTTAGATTAATTTAATATATTTAATAACGCGACGACACGCAACTGGCAACAGTCTAGGTATATTCGTATATTAAGATGAAATGTATTATAACATCAAAGTTAAACTAGATAAAGAATTTTGGAGGATTACATGTTCATATTTATTTGTACTCTGTCTTTTGTTATACATACACATACATACTATATATATATATATATATATATATATATATATATATATATATATATATATATATATATATATATATATATATATATATATATATATATATATATATATATAGATTAGTATAGTGATTATTATTGTGTATATGTTTTATAAATAAAATTTTAAAATACAGAAAACTTCGATTCGATTTTGATTTAATTCTATATTACCTCAAATATTATCTGTATCGCGGAACCAAACTAAATAGTAAGTAAAAATAAAAGTACACTCAATAATCCTGAATATATTTATAGATTTCAATTTGTTCGTGGTATCTAGAAATATTCTATTACAGAAAAAATGCTAACGGTACCTACTCCGAGCGAGACTCGTGCATAATGAGAATAGGAAATCGGTGATTATGCGGTTGCTAATCTCACTGCAATCTGTTAAAGATAATCTATTTTAGTTTGTTGCGATAAAATACTATAGACTCTAATATAGTACTATAAGGTATAGACATCGTCTAGGTTTTTTTTGAGAACAAAATTTATTGCTTTGCCTGAAATTTATACCATAGACAATAGATAAACACAGGCAATAGATGTACAACAATTTATTAAAAGTAACTATTTTCTGTCTTTAGTAGTGTGTTAAATAAAACTAATTATCTTATTAAAGCACTTCCATATCATTACTACATATTAATGGATATAGCATAATTAAGTCTATTTACATTATCTCGTAAGCAATATCGTTCACAATGGGGTGGAGGCGTCAGGCGGCTGGCCTTATATGGATGACTCATCTACACGTTCATCATCAAAACAATGAAGTACATACAATTATCATAGGCTTAGGACTATTCCTAGGCATCCAAGGCATCCAGGGTGGGCTGTGCTCATTCTAGAATAGTCTGGTCTAGATTTGAACAAATTTTACTTATTTTTATATTTGACACATAATTTCTGCTATTTAACATTTGACTGTTAGTATGTAAGGATTTGAACCCGTCACCCGTCACTTCTAATTAAAGATTAATCTAATTTAACTATACTAAAATATAACATTGAATAGATGATGTAATAAAAACATTACATGCAATGAGGCATGCTACGAGACTATCAATTTAATTTAGTAATGAAAATTTGTATGTCACTGCCCTGCCCTTGCTTCCAGCAACATAATTTTTTTTTTTTTTGGATAAGACCAATTATGCAAGTTATAGATATATTGTTTGACGTCATTTGATGCAATTGGATATTCGCCGAAGGTGATACGAGTCAAAATTGCACTTAGACAAATACAAGTTTGCATATACCAAGCTTGCGCTGGACATCTTAATACCGCTCAGCATTCTGGCTACCAGCTCTAAGGTGGAGAAGTTGGGACGTCACTTCATTCTACAGTTTCCACCAGTCTTAGAGATATAATGTTTTTGGTGACCACAAATCTAAGGCTACACTATATTTGTTTAGACCCTGGAAACGATATTTTTTACTCACTTTTTTCAGTACTCGCTGAATTCACTTCAAAATCCACTAAGAGCTAGTAAAACGTATAAAAAAAACTATTTATCTTAACAATGCCTTATAAATATACAAATGTTATTAGTTCCTCAAATTACATTATCTGTAACAAAATATTTGTACTGTAGAAGACATTACTGAGAATGTGTCTGTATTTCTAATAAGGAGAGCAGATAGTTTATTTTTGTCAAACCGCCAACGAGGCACGCTTCTTGAAACTCTGAATCACAACCGCAAGAGCGTGGCTCCGAGTTGAACAACAAAGCTACTGTTACTCAAAATATCGACATTATTGCGGACTTAGTAACTTTATACAGATGTGTGTGCTTAAAATATGCATCCATTTAAAATCATAAATTAATATTAAAACAGGATTATCGGTTATATAGGTTGTGTTTTTTCTACCCATTATCATTAAAAATAAGTAAATCATTAAATTTCCTTATAAAAATAACATGAATGCAGTTTTTACATATTTTGCTTAATTATTTTAAATAATTGAAAAAAAATTGAATTTTAATACATTAGAAGTTAATCAAACTAATTTGAAACTCACAAAGATAAATTTAATGTGTAAAATAATATAAAATTAAGAGCGTTTGATTATAAACTTGATATTTTGGAAATCCATTTGGCGATTTTTTTTTCTCTGCTCTGATAAGTTAGGCGTTAGGTTTCGCCTTCCTAAACTTAAGTTCTGTTCAAATTCGAGACATTGTATACAGTGACTCATATTTCGGCCAATCGGAGAGCAGAGTGTATGTATGGTCACTCTATATATATATATATATATATATATATATATATATATAATATATATATATATATATATATATAGATATATATATATATAGATATATATATATATATATATATATATATATATAATATAATATATATATATAATATATATATATATATATATATATATATATATCTATATATATATAATTATATATATATATATATATATATATATATATATATATATATATATCTTATATATATATATATATATCTATAATATATATATATATACAACTTTTATCATATTTTGGACATTTCATACAACATGTTTGCTAGTTAAACATTACTGAACTGCTTAAAGATATTGTTTTATTCATACTAATCTATGTTGTAAATGAATAAGCAAATGTGTTCTGAAGCATATTTAAAATATATATTACTTGACATATTATAACAAGTTAATAGCGATCATATTTTAAATATGATATGTATAGAAACATATGTATACATACATATGTTACGCTCCATCTACTATATCATATTATCAGTTTCCAAAAAGGAAATATGAAATGGAATCCTTTGTCTGAACACTGATAAACCCTTCGAGAAAAGAGGGTGGCTGTCCACTGCCCTTCCTAAAAGCTAATCAACTTTAAAAGCTTAAGCTGCACATTCTACCTGCCAAGTGAAATGTGGGAGTATTTTAACTAAAAACATATATTTATTTAATTTACATCAGTTTACGCCTTAAGAAATAGAATAGACAGAGCCAAAGCGGAAAATAGCAAATAATTTAAATGTAGTCATGCCACCTAGTGGGATCGAACATATGTAACGCTGTCCGACTGCGCCGCGCTGGCCTCTAAAAAATAGAACCGAATATCGTCAATGAAAACTAACGAATCGATTTTCTACAGTAATTATTATTTATTAATATTTATTTAATTCAGGCTTACACTGTATCACGAATATAGGAGGCAGAGCCAATTTTCAGCGTTAAGAGTATCGTTATCTTTATATACCATTCGAATTCGGAACATTGTGAGTTAAGAAGCGGTACTCAACGCCGTGCTTTCACCGCCAGATATTAATAATTCATGGTATAGTGAAGAGTGAAGCCACAACCATTGTGATTAGATAATATCCCACTGCGCCAAGATGACCCCTGAAAATCTTAATGAGATTTCAAATAACAATAATAACCGGTAGCTAAATTATTTCAACGTATAAATAACCTATCAACATCTACTTGTTGTGACGCTGCACAATAGCCGCTAGAATATGGCATTTTTTGCTGGTAATCTTTTAGTGAGCTCTGTATAGAAAAAACCAGACATACCACTAATTGAAGTCCATATGTATTTAATTGCTTTTGAACCTAATGTACTAAATATACTAATACTTAAAAAAGTCTATATATATAATTGTATAAGGACTCTTTTTTAAAATACGAAATGTTTTGTTCAGTAAGTACTTAAGTAATAATGGATGCATTTAATTCGAAACACGTTTGAACAACATTACAAACATGAGTGTGTAAAAAAGTAGCAAAGCCCATTAAGTTCAATGAAAAGCTTAATTTGCAATTGAGACAAAAGCAGCTTCAAATTTTGATAGAACCCAGTGTTCTTCACTTTCCGAATAGCTGTCGAGACATGCATGTTGTGTAGCGGGACTCATGCCACGCTATGTGAATACACCACATAGGGGAAATAAAAATACAGGATTATCAGGATTCATTCGACATTCGCACTTTGTAATAATTAAAATTTATAGTTTATTATTATTTAAACCATCTCAACCAGCAAAAACCAAATAGTAAATGTAATAAAAGTTTAAAGCGTAAAACGTAAAATAACAATATAATCATTAACCTGACACGTCAGCTCGCACTTATTGTTTTTTTTTTTATTTTGCTTTTTGTTGCTTCAGAGAAAATTAGTGGGTACGTTGCCCTCCGCGTGACCACTCCAGTCATATAATAATAATCAGTTCCAGTTACTATGAAGACTATTTCAAACTATTGTTTCATATATGGTTAAAACTAGACTAGACTCAACGTCCATTCTGCGTTATTTTAAACTAAGTTAAGTAGAAGACAATTTTTTTTAACTTAACTAAATAAAACCCTAACAAATCTCCGTCACTTTACGAGGCATGTAGAGAGAACCTAGTGAAAGATATCTCCGTTCGCCACTTTCCATTCAAATTCCAATCAACTTTAAAAAAAGGTAAATCAAATTTTTACAATCTTCTTCCCTATTGACATGAAATATTTTATTTCCTAGCTCTTGTAAGCAGACAAAGCGCAGTGTTGAGTTCCGCCACCCAACACGCAATGAGTCGATTTGGCGGAAAGAGTAGAACGGAGTGCCAACTCTAGGTTCTCCTTGTATACAATGTTATATGCGGGAAAAGGTGTAAAGCTGTTTTTTTTTCTTCTCTATGAAATAGATTCGACGACAGCGACTCGCTTGTATTCATCCTAACTGTAATGCAACGACTATTGCGATACCTAAAAGTTCTCATTATGACTCGTCATATCGATTTCCATCAACCCTCTCATTTAGATTCAATTTCAAATACTACCCCTACACCGCGCCCTAAGTTATTAGGGGATGGAGTGCCTATTCAATTTTGAAGTAAATTAGTACGGTCTAATAGTTACCTACCTATAATATTTCTATTTATTATAGCTTTTTTCCAGGTTAGGTATATATATATATATATATCTATTGCTCTATTTGCTTCCTAGATTGTCTGTGACAAAAGCCTCTTCCATGAGTTTCCATCTTTCTTTGTCCTTAACTATAATATTACTGACCTTTATACTCGTATCATCTTCATTTTAGAGTTACTTGTGCTTAAACAAAATAATATCATATAAATGTTGAAAATCTTGAACCAGTAGTTCCTGAGATTAGGGCATTCAAACAAACAAGCAAGTTTATAATATTATTAATATAAACCTTTATTTCAGACAAAAACATTACATTTTTTTTATATGAAATAAAAAAATATTTTCTTATTAAACTAGCTCTATTGTCTGCTTGCTAGTTTGCAAAGGCCTCCTCCAACATCCGACACGAACCTCTACCTTTCGCCTTATATTAAGTATTAGCATAGATTTAATAGAAATTACTGTTAATTCAAATACAACCAATGAAATAATGAGCTTAAAATTAATTAAGCTTTTGGACTGATAAAAAATTTGCTTTGGGCTATGAAACATTACGGCCACGTCTTGACACACAAGCAATAAATGAAAAATAAATAACAATCCTTACGTGTAAGGATTCCTAGCAAAATTTCCTTTAATTTAACTTCAAAGTCTTCTTTAATGCGCCCCGTCCCTTTACTTAGGCATTAAGTTTCAAATAACAGGAATTGTAAGATTGTAACCTTATAACAAAACAGTAGGGCTTACTCCGTCACGTCATGTCACAAGTGCAAATTACATACATAGTCTATACATATATGTAAGATATGAAGAGCTTATGAGATGTACTTTGTATTGAATAATATCAGAATTTTATTTCCTCTCTGCCTACTTCAGTACATGCGTGACAAATGGAAAAATATTTCGTAAACTCAACGAAATTGCTTTTTTATGTCTTTATTATATATAAAACAGTGATTAAAAAGGAAGTTAAATGTGTTTTAAAGATATTGAGATGTTCAAACGTTCGAAAACACTCTAATAGAAAGCACATGAGCTTTCACAAATAACATTTAGGGTAAAAGAATTTAAAGAACGATTTTATATTGTTATAATTTTTATATCTTCAATATAAAAAAAATATTTTGATACACACTTTGTAATGTTCTTTATTAGACGACAATATCTGCCGCTGCGCTTCTAACAAGTGAGTTTGAACAAAAATAATAAAATAATGCAACTACTTAAACTAGTATTATAATTGTAACTTATACGCTTATACATATGTAATATTGAAGCTAGTGGCTATTATATAGCAATCATGACTTACAATGCCTTACAATTACCAACATAGCTGATATCGCGATATATTATATATATATAGATATATATATATATATATATATATATATATATATATATATATATATATATATATATATATATATATATATATATATATATATAATTCATTTAAGTTACATAACAGTGACACTCGTGGTGAAGCTGCAACAAGCGTAACTGAATCTTATAGTAGTAGATTCAAAATCAATCAGGAACTATTTTACTTACAGAAGTAAAATAATTCAGTCATATACTGTATTTTAAAGTTCATCATTAATTAATAAGTACATTCTCGTAAAACATATTAAATAAAAATAACAGTAATAAAACACATTGGAACATGTAAATCTAGGTATTCTTAGTTTTGCTGCGTACTAAATCAACGTAACGCTTGTACCTTTACGTGTAAATCACGAAAAAAACCGGGTCAGGTACTAAACGGTACTGCCACCATCAATCAAAGTTGAACTACTTATAAATACCTTTATACTTTAGAAGCTAGTACAATTCATATATTTGAAAAGAATGTACAGAACAATAAACGTAGTTTGGGGAGAATGTAATTTTAATCGAAAAACTTCACCTAGATCGACTTGGACTGGATTTGTATGCAATTAATTACTTGACATTTTAGTTCATGGTTACGTACATTGTATATGTGACTTTTTTATGTACTCGTCCAATATATGTGGAATATTCTAAATTAAATTGAAAGATAAAAATGTAGCTTGATGCCATCCAGTTTTAATTATTTAAATAGCAAAGGTTCTATGTAAGCGATAATATGTATTTATCCCGCATATAGCAGGGTAGCCAGAGGTAACCGTAGGTTGAAGGAACCTAGTGTTAAGACACTCCGTTCACCACTTTCCGCTATTGGAGGCATTGCATGTCGAGTGGCGTCAACGCCGCGCTTTGCCTTGTTGCCAGAGCGAAGAAAATGAAAATAATTCATCCACAGACCGTCGCGCTTACAGGCAGACATGACAGTCCTCATGTATTGAAATTGATGTATTTATTTACCACAAGACTTTATTTACCGAAGTGAATAAACAGCAAACTAAGTGACAGCGTAGGTTTATTTTCCCATTTATAAAGCAAGATGGACAAACAATTACCAATTATACTCCCACGTTAACGTTACACTTTTTTGGTAAACGAGCGTTGCTGTTGATTAAGTCGATTACAAATCGATATCTCTAATTACATCTGTTAACTATTGTTATTGAATAAGTGTATCATTCGATTTAAAATAAATTACTCGTTTTAATCTTAAAATATATACGGCTTAAAGAGCTGAATCACTTAGTTATAATTAACGCTAAATAAAAAAAATACAATATCGCGAAACCCTTTATAAAATAGGCATTATAAAAAGACGTAGTAAACAGCCTATTCTAGGCAATAGGCTGTTTATTGTACGCGCTTAGTCGAAGGATCGAACTTGTAAAGTAAAGTACAGACTGTTTGCCCTAAACTAAGAAACAAGTGAAGAATGGACGCAACGCTTCAAAGGCTTAGAATAAAGGGGATTCGATACAACTTGGCTATTGGCTATTCGTCATCATGATCTGATTACCAACCGTGACGAAGCTTGACACTAAATCAAGCATTTCCATAGAAATTTCCGGTTTAATTACTTTAAAAAATTATTGACAACTGTTAATATGCTTCAAATTTGATGCTTTTGAAACATTTGTGGATTGTTCTTTTTGGGTGACAAAACATGGTGACAAATCACTGTCTTCTTTCACTCCAACAATTTACTATTGACATAGAAATAAGTAATTATAATATTAATTATAGTATTACTATTCTATATATTAATACGTGAAGCAAGAAATTTGGATCCCTTTTTACGAAAATTGCGCGGACGGACGAATGTGAAATTTGGCACACATATAGTTTATGTGTAGGAGAAGTGCAGAACGCTAATAGTTTTCAATACATTAAATCAATAAATAAAATAGTACACACACTACCATATGTTCAACAATATAACTTTTGTGTAAAGTGACATAAGCGTTGCTATAGCAACGCGTATTTCACGCGTCAACGGGTCCTCTAGTAATAATAATAATTCTGTATATAATATAGTCTATACCTACATATATTTGTCACACCTACACCTATAACCTACTCTGGTTCAGGTATATATTGGGTTTTCCAAGCATTGACTCCCCTTCTGTAATTATGAACATGTATCGTGCTTTATCAATAAGCCGATCTATGCGTGCATTAAACTCATCAAATATGTCATTATACATAGGCAAGTAAAATAATCGCAGTCGAATTACATTTTACAGTTATTGCCATTCGGGAAATATCATTGCTCTAATCACGAATGTGGTGGGTTCAATTCCTATTTAGAAATTATTTTTTTTTTCACTCATTTCTTGGTGTATCAAATCCGGGTTAAAGCGCAGGTTCTCTCTACCCACCATGTTGTATGTAGAATAGGGCGATTATTTTAATTTTAATTTATTATTAGCCTCACAAAAGTGAAAAAAAATTAAGAAAATATGTAACTTTTATGTATAACAATACTATTTTAATTTTAAATGAATTTAAAGTTTATTGATGCACATATTTAAAACTATTTTGATTTACCTACTATGACTAGTCAAAGCGCGGCGTTAATTCGGTCACTCAGTGGCGTAGTGACTCTAAAATATACGGAGGACGGAGTGTCTCAGTGTCTACACTGAGTTCATCCATCATCCAACCTTGTAAATACCTACATACATACATATTAAGTATGAATATGTTATTCTTAAAGAATCAGCTGACTTAACTATTAATACATACATGATTATTATTAGATTTGTAGAACATGAAACTTATATCAGAACGGACATATTTGATTGTTTTGATTAAGTGAGGCGTATCGGGCAGCAACTCGTGCGTTTCAAATACACACTTATCATTCCACTTGAATGGAGACACATTTAGAAGCTCTTAATATTTAGAAATTAACATTGTATAGTTATCTTCCTTGTTTAATGTACCTCGGTTACGGAATTCAAAGCCATAAATCTATTTAATTGTTATACAAAAATCTATATTTCCTTTTAAGAGTTTTGTATTGTCTTAACATTAGGTTTCATTGCTGAGTACGCCAAGTAAGGCAGATACGTAAAGTAATATCTGGATAAATGATCAGTGTCATTGACCTTATCAACCAGCATGTCCCCGGTTTCAGGCCCAGCATCTTTATCTACTTCCAACTCGATGAATAATATATATTGAATTTATCGTTAGTGTCTGTTCGTTCATTTTTAATAATATTATAATTATTTATAATAAAATATATAATAATAGATCTTTATGTAACATTCCGTTCTCAATCTTCCGTTTAAGTACTTGTAAATTAAACTTTACGAAAATATCAACATTTTATTGGGTAAATAAAGCCCTCTCCACAAGGATCATTCGCTTATATGTAACCGATCTCTATAGTTTCCAAAAGCTGCTATGTAAGCGGCGTTGCTTATAATATAAAAAAAATAAATCACTACATTTTTCTTTTATTATTTGATAATTTCAATTAAAAGACAAAATTACAAGTCATTAAAAAATACTTCAATTATAAAAATCATTTTCATTTTCATTTATATTTCATCAAAAGTATACTAGTATACTTGAAGCGAGCTTACTAAAAAGCTTGACAAAATGATTTAATTGGTTTATTGTTTTTACTACAAAAAGCTCATGTAGTCATAATAAAGCTGACTTAACTGAACGTATATATCCATATTTTATAAGGTGATTATTTTAATATTTTATGACTGATGGCCATCGTAACGCAGAAAGACATTGTCTACCTGTAAGTCAACGGAACGGACTATTTATATTTTACCGCTGTGGAAAATGGCAACACTTTCCAGAGATTAAGTTCTCTCTGCGTCTGATTCTCTCCACTCTACGGGCTTAATTGTAAAAGTGAAAATGTTATCAAATAGTTGCTCACTTAAGTACCTACCGTACAGTAATAAGTCGTAAAGTAATGCTTTGTCTTACTGTATAGGAAAGGTTAGTTTCAAGTCTTATACAATATTTATTAAAAGGCCGAGCCCAGACAATATGATTAAATTAAGACGGCATTGAACTTCGCCATCACTCAGAAATTTTTAAATTTTAAATTACAGATTGTTTTTGCTGAGGTGAATGACCTCTATACGAAATGTTGGGCGAAACAAAACCTATTCATTATTTTTTTTCTTTTTTTTTTTATTCACCTTTTAGATTTTACTCTATGCAGTAGGCGCGGCGCATTCGTTAACGATATTTTACACAATTCCCATTTACATTTAAATACTTAAAAATATGAATATTTATAAAAAAAAATATTAATATTGTAAGTGTTATTAACAATACTAGGTAAATAAAACGTTGCTGTATTTAAACTCGTTGATGTTTCTAATAGAGGAGTTTCTCTTGAGTAGCGCTTGTGCAAAGTACAAAATTATTGAAATTCTCTTACATAAACAATTGAATCTTGGTCGCTTGTAAGTAATGCAACACGCAGCTTTTCATAACAATTATTTTTCTTCACAGAGGGAATGTATCTCAGTTCACATCGGCCAAGCCGGCGTCCAGATCGGCAATGCCTGCTGGGAGTTGTACTGTCTCGAGCACGGAATCCAGCCTGATGGCCAGATGCCCTCGGACAAGACCTTGGGAGGAGGAGATGATTCGTTTAACACCTTCTTCAGTGAAACTGGAGCTGGCAAGCATGTACCTAGAGCAGTGTTTGTTGACTTGGAACCTACTGTTGTTGGTTAGTGTTTTAGTTTAATAGTTTGGATAAGATATTCAGAAAAGTTTTGAAAACAATATAAAATAAAAATTTGACAAAAGAAACATATTTTTTTATTATGAAGTCTAAAAACTAAAGACTCAAATTGATTATTATCATGCATTATTCAGTTTTATATCATTTAACTACTTATTTTCATACTGCATGTAATTCGCATTCGAATCTACAGCGGATTTATCTTTTTAAGGAGCATATTGATATTCATTGCCTCGCTCTGATAAGATGAAACGTGTCATTGTGTTCCGCTACTAAATACATAATGTGTCAGATTCTGTTGGAAACCGAAGGTTGGCAAGGCAGATTGGCATCTTACATACATTTTTCTCCCTCTATTCTCTTTCTGTATGCGACATGAAGCGTGGAATTGAAAGAAAATCCCTTTTTTCGGTCTGGTCTAAAAAATAAGCAAAACATCACTTGATCCTCTCCAATGTAGGATAAAATATGATTCATACTCTCATATTATGTAACAGGAAGTAATACAAAAACTGAAGCAATAGATGTTATTTTAAGCTCAAGAGGCAACTGCAGCTTACGGATTAATGGCTCGGGAATTAAATCAGACAAAAACTTACTCGCAAATTGTGTTCTTAGGCTCATTTTACACTTGATTTAAAATTAATTATTGAGGAAATTGGTGTGACTATAGTTAACTTTTTAGTTATGTGTTCCGTTTGATTCATTCGAATTATTATTATCATAGGATAATTTACAGTAAGGAGATAAGGCTAATAAATACAAAATAAAATAAAAAATATACTGGTATCTCATGATTATATCCTCTAATGAAGAAGATGATTGTATATTATTATTTTATACATGATATTAATAAATCTTAATAAAATTGACTTACCTTAAAATAATATTAATATTATTTTATTTTCTACTGGTTATTTTCTTAGTACACTCATAGTGTACAATTGGCCTAAAAGCTCAAAATCTTGTTGAGATATACGCCGTTCATCGAACCCGCTGCATTGTCCGTCCGTTATTACCGCACCGTGTCATTACGAGTACATCCACTTGCAAGGAAATGCTATCTTCTATAGAATTATCTACGAAATATAAAATCAAATCCGTTCACAATAATAGGTTTTTATTATTTTTTAGCAATAAATGCCTATAAGTTATAAATAAGCGTTACAGTTGCTTTGTGCTTTAACTTAATACTCAAGTTGTAAGCGATTCTAACTAGACATAAGTACAAAAGTTAAAGCTTTAGAAGTTAATTGGAATTATTTGGTAAAAGTTTGTATCCTGTTTGTGTGTGTATGTATGAGCCCTCATAATTTCCCCAAAAAATATATAAATAAAATAACTTAAAATTTGCTCATATTGGGAAAATGTTCAAAATATATTAATTATCGCAGTACATTTTAACAATTTTCACTCTAATTCAAATTAGCTTTCAAAGTATGAATATATTTTTATTATTTTAATTTAATAATTTACATAAGAAAAAAAAGAACAACGTATACAAATTGGAATGCACCCTGAACACTTAGCCACACGTTCTCTTGTACGGTTTACGAAAGGCGCGGGTTCAAATCCCGCTACATGCAAATAAAAATATATAGATAAACTTATGCATTATCTATAAAGTTGCGAACAGACATAGCTATGTGAAAAATGTCACACAGATTTGCATAGTGAGAAATCCAAGACGATACGCTTCGACACGGTCGCTTCGCTCCTCCTGGGAAATGGTCACAGGCGAATGACTTCAGTGTCTCATAGCAAAACTAAAAGATATATGTTAATATATAATATATTTTTGAATAATTTATAAGATTTTACTTATACATATATTTTAAAATTAGTTAGGAGAAACTGTTGAAAATTTCTTCTCAAAAATTAGATTTCACATATTTCGTGGGATTTTAGCTGCAGTAACTACTTTAACTAGCATATTATACCATACACATCATACATTGTACATAAATACACGGCTGACACGGGCACAGATATTGAGAAACGCCCGTCTGTGCCCGTGTCAGCAGGAAACCATTAGCTAGTAGTTGGGGCGACGTCCGCAGCCTGTCTGTGTGCAACATGCATAGCGATATATTCATTAGTGAAAGTCAAGTGCTCTAGTTCGCCCTTCTTAATAATGTATTGAAATCAATTTTGAAATATCAGAATGGTGCTAGTATGCAAATATATTGGTTTTATCGATATGCTTTTCTCGCGTTCTGGGCAGCGAACTTATTTAAATAACAATATAGCTACAATGTGCCACACGGTTAAAATATCATTTATATATTTTAATTTTAACACTTTTACCTTCTTGAAAGATATTTAATATTAATCTTCCCAATCATCTATAGATGAGGTGCGCACTGGCACGTACCGGCAGCTGTTTCATCCAGAACAACTTATCACTGGCAAAGAGGACGCGGCGAACAACTACGCGCGTGGACACTACACCATCGGCAAGGAGATCGTTGACGTCGTCCTCGACAGACTCAGGAAGTTAGCTGACCAGTGTACTGGGCTTCAGGTTAGAATATATAAAAAAAATATATATAATTTTTTTTAAGATTATCTTATTTTAAACACTACTTTGTATTGTTCGACGTCTTGAAGCTTTTAGTATTTATTTAGCTTCATATATAATAATGGACTCTTAATTTGTAGATATGCCTAATATAGAGTATATTCCTGAAGTGAAGAAAAGTAAGAAAAAGAGTGATTTTCGACTAGATTATATAAACCTATTTACAAAATGTTTTATCTTAATCTATGTGCATAAATACACAAAATACTTAAATTTACATTAAAATTTGGTCTTTTCTTACAGGGTTTCTTGGTTTTCCACTCTTTCGGTGGTGGCACCGGCTCCGGGTTCACCTCCCTGTTGATGGAGCGTCTCTCTGTCGACTACGGCAAGAAATCGAAGCTTGAATTCTCCATCTATCCTGCACCTCAAGTAAGTAAATACATTCATTTTACAACAAAAATGTGGATTATTTCTAAAAATTGTCCAGGAAGTAAGGAATTTGGTGTCAATTTCCTCTTTACTATCCGATAAACCTCTCAATAATAGTATATCCACAGACCACATGTGACAGTTTGTTGTAGGTTGTGAGCAGACGGAATTGATCGGGTCATGCTATACTGAAAATGATGAAGTAGCTACCGTTGCTGTATGCTTTCTGAATGGTTTCTACCAGATGTGAATGAAAATGACGACTTTTGATTTCTACAAGATGGTGCAATATGTCATTTGCCTCATATTATTAGCAGCATCTCACTAGAATCATCTTTATCGTTACCTAATATATTTGTAAATAATTCCACATTTACAATAAATATTGTAAATTCTATAGCACTGTAATCGTCGTCCCTACTTCCAAGACACCCTATATTTAAAGTGTAAATTATAATGACCCAATCGATTAATCGATCTAGTTAACTAGCAACTTTATATATTCAGGTGTCAACAGCAGTGGTAGAGCCCTACAACTCCATCCTCACGACGCACACCACACTCGAGCACTCGGACTGTGCCTTCATGGTCGACAACGAGGCCATTTACGACATCTGCCGCAGGAACCTGGACATTGAGCGTCCTACTTACACCAATCTTAATAGGCTTATTGGACAGGTATATATTCTATTTATAACTTTGTTTTATGAAGAATCAATATTATCGTTAACATTGATAATATTGATATATTTCGATATCAATATTATCAATGTTATATAAATTGTTAAAAATAAATAAAAATAATGGCTTACATCTTAACCTAAATCTTAGATTAGATTAGTGTATTAGATTTTAATAAGTCATCTTGCATATAAATAAGCGGAATTACCATATACGACTTGGTAAGAAATTTGGGCTTTATAATTGATATAAATTTATGTTGAATCGAGCGCACATAAATTAAATCATTAGTAGGTATCTGTACTCTCTTAAACAAATTTAATTTTTTTTACCCATTTGCACTACTTAGTTATTATTGCTCAAATTCTACTCCTGTCACTGCTTTATTTATAAAATCTTAACAATTTTTTCAGATCGTATCTTCCATAACGGCGTCCCTCCGTTTCGACGGCGCGCTCAACGTGGACCTAACGGAGTTCCAGACCAACTTGGTGCCATACCCGCGCATTCACTTCCCGCTGGCGACGTACGCGCCCGTCATCTCCGCAGAGAAGGCGTACCACGAACAACTCACTGTCTCTGAGATTACCAACGCTTGCTTTGAACCTGCTAACCAGGTTTGTTAATGCTTACTCGAGAATGTATCATAATGTTTTCTATTTTATTTTATTTTAGTTTTAATACTTTATGTTGTGTTGGTGTACAACGAATAAAAATTACAGATAAGAAAAAATAAGACGTGATGTGGGGGGGGGGAGGGGGGTACAAGTGATCTCTTCCAGGCAACCCCTACCATAAATAGAAAAGAATAACACATGAATCAAATATCTCTTCATTCTCTACCTTACATCTTAGTACAGATTCTAGAGAGAGTTCCGGTTTGATTAAATATAAAGTAGAGATGAGAGAGACCTGATGTACAACAACAAAAATTATACAAAATAAGAAAAATCATCCATAGTAATAGTTATTGGGCGGAAAGAATGTTGATGACTACATTATCATATCAAAATCTAACATGTGAAATCCGATCCGTGAACCTCAATGAAGAACGATAATAGTCCATAGAGTGGCATGTCCATGCCAATGAAGTTATTAATATAAAAGTATAGATTATAATTTTTTTTTTTTCTAGATGGTGAAATGTGACCCACGTCATGGTAAATACATGGCGTGTTGCATGTTGTATAGGTAATTATAACCTTTTACGAGTATTTCCTATTTAGTCTAAGTGATTATTAAAACTTTGATTTTGCTATAATATATTTTTGTATAACATATTTTTTAAATAATAATCAATCAATTATTATTAAAAAAATATGTTGAAAATATTTATTTAGAGGTATTAATCAAAATAAATGTATAGAGGTGACGTGGTGCCGAAAGACGTGAACGCCGCCATCGCTACCATCAAGACAAAGAGGACCATCCAGTTCGTTGACTGGTGTCCGACAGGATTCAAGGTAAAAATCTTCCCCCACGCTTATCTTGCATTGGTTCTTATCTAGAAATGCTAGAGAATGTGTTTTTTAATAAATTATAGGCTTTAAGCCTTAGTTGTATATGTTTTATTTTAGGATTTTATCAGATAGGTACAGGACATACTCTATATTATTTTTATTTGTTGTAAATTGTAAAATATCTAAGCAATACGATGATGCATGGTACGCTGTGATTGAGATGATTTCCAATGCTCGTGTCTCCCTCGACCAGGTGGGCATCAACTACCAGCCGCCCACGGTGGTGCCGGGAGGCGACCTCGCCAAGGTGCAGCGCGCGGTGTGCATGTTGTCCAACACCACCGCTATTGCCGAGGCTTGGGCCAGGTATGCATTTACATATTATTTATTACAAAGATATGAGTCGAGTATATAAAAACTTGGAAGTAAAAAAGTAATATTATAAATACTCTTAATTTGTAGCCATTTAAGCAACAATAGCTGGAATCTTTAGTATCTTAGGAGAAAGATAAAACACTTTGTATTCCATTTCCACCACGTAATGAAAATATAATCACTATTTGGGGATCTCTATCCCATGTGGGGATTGAACCCATTATCAATATCTGTCCTTCGTAGTGGGACGTTATTCAATATTTACTTGTACATTTACTACTTTGTAATTTACCTTAGTTTATAGCAAAAATAAATAATAAATAAATGTATTGTTTCCAGACTCGACCACAAGTTCGACTTGATGTACGCAAAACGCGCTTTCGTCCACTGGTACGTGGGGGAGGGCATGGAGGAGGGGGAGTTCTCGGAAGCCCGCGAGGATTTGGCCGCTTTGGAAAAAGATTACGAAGAAGTCGGAGTTGACTCCACGGAGGGCGAACTCGACGAGGAGAATGAATATTAAGGAATCAGATCAAACTTCCCTTTAATGACATGACAAAAAGTACCATTTTGGTAGCATTTGGTAGATTTTGGTAGTGTTTTAACATACCCCATATTTATTAAACAATGTACTTTCTTACAGTGATTTTATACTACTTTTAATTTTAATATCTAGTATAAGAAAACGTGAGCTTGTCTGAAAATAAAAATGCTTAATAACAGTATAAACTTTTGGAATATAATTTCGAAGGCGAAATAAAAAGTTTATTTATCTGTGGCGTGACTAGTAGTTCGCAATACGCATTTATTAAATATAAAATATCGTGATAATATGATTTAATATTTGGATTTTAGATTCGTTTTATATTTATATTAATTAAGCTAACTTATAAAAAATATCTTATTATAATAATTTTGCTGCTTACTAGCATTGTGTATGGATTATAATTTATTTAAATGCACAATAAAAAACTTTTACACATTAATTTTTTTTTATTTTCGACACAACATCCGGATACAACATTAAAGAAATACACAGAGAAAAAATATACATTTTATTTTTATAATAGAATAAAAACATAATAATAAATAAAAAAATATTTATTATTTTAAATGGCAATACAATCATAAAATAAAAATATAAATATGAACATATATACATTTTATTAAAATCATGTGTAAATTCGTTCATCTTTCTAATGCAGATCCTGATCTATTACAGATATATAAATGCCTTGTTCTTCTAAAAAAATATGGTCCTCAGTAATCTTCTCTTCTCTTCTGGCTACTCCCGTTTTGCCGGTCTGCTCGAGACCACTCCCTGTGACGGTCTTTGGCATCCCATGACATTTATTGGTCTCATGTCTTGTTCAGACATCCAGCCATCGCTTCCTTGGGCGTCCGGGTGGTCTAACTCCAGGGACAGACATGTCAAGGCACTTCCTTCCGACATAGTTCTCAGATCGGCGATAACATGGCCATACCATCTCAGGGCGACGCTCTGGAGCTTATCCGCTACGTCACGGACCCCAAGACTACCTCGAATGAATGTGTTGCGTATGTGGTCAGCCCGAGTAACGCCACACATCCACCTCAGCATCTTCATCTCCGTTACGTGAAGCTTCTGAGTGTGCCGAGATAATGCTGGCCTACATTCGCTGCCGTATAAAAGAACCGGTCGGGTAATGCTCTTGTATATCAGTCCCTTGAGCTTGGGCGGTATTCTGCTATCGCAGACTACACCAGTGACCTCCCGCCATTTGGCCCAGGCAGCGTTTATACGGGCATGGATGTCGTGGTCGATGCCTCCAGACTCATGCATAACGGCTTCAAGGTACCTAACTTCTCCGACTTAACGGCTGGCTCAGGCCCGATATGGATGGTGCTCTAGTCCGGGTTCCCGTTCCCGGGGTCCGGCTCTCCTTTTTTCCCTGTAAGCCTCCATCAAAGTTCTGAGGGCAAAAATGGCGTCCATAGTGCCTGATCCTGGTTGAAACCCATACTGAGACTCAGAGACAGTACATTCTTG
This sequence comes from Dione juno, assembly GCA_037127375.1. Classification (NCBI taxonomy): domain Eukaryota; kingdom Metazoa; phylum Arthropoda; class Insecta; order Lepidoptera; family Nymphalidae; genus Dione; species Dione juno. The sequence goes on from JAXRJS010000043.1 coordinate 5,486,121, forward strand.
GCGGAGCCTGAGGCCGATCATGCGCTCGAAGAGCTTCATGGTGTGGCTCATAATCTTAATGCCCCTATAACTACCGCAATCTTGAACACTGCCCCTTCCTTTGTAAATAGGGATAATAAAGCTCTGCCGCCACTGATGTGGCATCTTTCCAGTATTCAAGATACGGTTAAACAGGTCAGTAAGTATAAGCACACCAAGAGAGCCCAACGATTTCCACGCCTCGATTGGGATGTCGTCAGGTCCTACCGCTTTTCCGTTCTTCATGCGTCGAAGACAATTACGAGTTTCGTCACGGGTTATTGGAGCAACAAGTCCGAGGTTAGGAGATAATTCAGAAGGAAGACTACAAGACTGCTGAGTGTTCAGCAGCTCCTTAAAGTAGCTTCTCCATCTCTCCTTCACAGAGGCATGACTACAAAGCAACGTGCCCCGAGAATCTCTGACGCAAAGACATTTTGTAATCAGAGATTCTAGTACACATAATATACATTGCAATAGTACTTATCTATGAAACAGCATTAACTGGCATTAACAATATGTAACTGGCAATTATTAATAAAAAAAATCTATATAATAAAATATAATGGATATCATAAAAAAAAAAATATTTTTATTATTAAAAATAATAATTATTATGTTACAAAAAAATTATTCTATATACTCAGCATCCATATTTAATTTTAGTTTTTACATATGTATTATATGTAATGAAAACATAAAAAAGTATTTAATAAGCTTTAAACACTTCTACTCCAACATAAAATATGACTTTATTGTGGTTTCATATAATATACATAGAGAAATATGATAATTCGGTTAAAATATAGACATAGAATCTACATGTACATAGAAAATTCGACATACTATATGTATACATATATTTATATTAATATTTACAATATTTTATCTGTCTTAATAATATAAATTTATGATACCTTTTTAGAATATATGATATGATTAGATAAAGTTAAATTTTTAAACAAAGTAACATGATATAAATTTCCAGTCACGATAACTAAAGCAATAGGTATAGGTTCAAATCGTCTAAATGACTTCCCTGCATTGCTGTGGTCGTAGGTCGGAACACACGGACATATATAGAGTTATTTTATATAATAATAAATAATATAACACGAATGTACAAAAAATAGTAGTTTTTGATATATTTAACTGAAAAATTACAATAGTATAGTAATATAAGGTCCCAATAATAAATTTATAGAGTAATATATTTTTATGCAGAGGAGAAATTAACAAGGGGCAGTCGTCTCGCCGCGGTACGGTGTCTGACAGTAAGCGCAACGGTTGTGGGTTCGATTCCCACGAGGGGAGGATGAATTAATGTCATTTTCTTCGCGCTGGTAAGTAGAGAAAAGAAAAGCGCGGCGTTGAGTTCCGCCACTCCGAGGCGGGAAGGGGAACAGTGTAGGTACTACACCAGTACTAGGTTCCCTCCGCCTGCCCTGCTCTATGCAGGGTATAGTGTGAAGTAAAAAAAAATAACATTAAGTAAATATTCCCACGATTAATGGAATAAGTAATGTCTTAATTTGGTTTGGTTAGCTTTTACTGCGATAAAATCTCTCACAGGACAATTGAAAACTACGCGGACAAAGCTGCGGATGGAGTGCTAGTAAAAAAACCGTCATATACATATATATAAATAAAATAATCCAGTATTTAACTGGTCAAAGATTCCTTTACAAAATAACAGTAGTGTTGCCATTATATAAATTCTTTGTATGAAAAATAAAAATATTAAACATTAATATCTTACACTATTAGAGTAACATGCCTAATGCTTAGTGATTTTATTACAATAATATTATACCATAAAGTACAAATGCAATAAACAAATGTTATGGCAGATAGATTATAATGTGGAGCCCTAAAGCAATGTAATGTTGTTCATGACACCAACACCGCTTTGGCCTCCTCGGCTTTCCATAAAAAAAATTATATATGTCATCTTGAACATATTAAAACACTATATAAAAATATAAACATACCAGGATCCGAATCTGCACTTTACGAAAACAAGGTGTATTTCATATATCAATCAACACTCGTGTACAAAATACTGTAAGAACAAATTGTCTACAATTCACCTAATTAATTATAAACTAATCGGGCTTATACTTGTTATTGGCAGGTGTCACAGGGGTCACGGGGGTCACGTGCGTGTAAGGGGTTTCAAGGGTTTCAACGGTTTCAGGGGGTTCAATGACTGCGGGGGCTGCAGCGTCACGCGGGAACCATCCCCGAGGACCCCTTTTACCCTCATCCACGCCTGTTAGCTTTTCACCGAAGAGCCAATGTCTAGAAATAAAGATTAATTACCTATCATAGAAAAAAATACGTTGCCTTGTATAAGTATAATTAAATCTTAGGTTCCAGTATACTAGTTAGAAAACAATGTTTAAGTTTCGTGTTCTGATTATGCGACTTGGACAGAGAGAGCTAGATAGAGATCTGGTAATAGGTAAGAGGCGACGGTGGTTTGATTGGTTTGACTATACAAAAATATTGAGAACAAAATTGTGCTAATTAGAAAAAAATATATGGTATGGATACTATTGATTTTTATTTAGCACTATTCCAGTTGAAAGGTTGTGTAAGTCGAAAACGGATAGTTAGCTGCAACAGGTTATAACTATTTTATATAACTGGAAAGAGATAGCAGTAACCACAACAATTTCGGATATCACAAGATAAAAAGAGACAACAACAACATAGTCAATAACATGTAATAGCGTGAGTTGGAGCGAGAGAGCGAGAGAGCGAGAGAGCGAGACAGTGGCGTACCTGCGGCGGCGCGTGGCGCGCAGTGCGTCGCCCGGGCGCAGCGCCAGTCGCGGCTCGTCGCTGCAGGGCGGCGCCAGCGCGGCGCGCGGGAAGGCCAGCAGCGGCGCCCAGCGGCCCGAGTAGGCGCGCGTGGCCGCGTACAGGCGCGCGCGCCGGAGCTTGTCGTGCTTCTGCGCGAGCTGCTCTATCTGTGTGTGTGGGCACACATTGACTCGTCTCATGAGTACGTCTCGACAGTACATGAGTATTATTCCCAAATACAAATAAAGAATTCAGATAAATCTCCCAAGCTTCCATTGAAATCATTTTAATAGTTAGTATTTTAAAATGAAACTGTTTTCTAATCTTCTCTGATGTATTATGATTTACAAAAAACAATTTGCAGAGTGTTTTCATCAATTTCTATGTTCTCTCTGCCTACCGTACAAGAATGCGCATAGATACTAATACAAATACAAACATGCTTACAGTAAGATCATATTCCCCGCACCCGTCCACCAGAGGCCACTTGATCCCATCGTACGTGTGTCCTCGCAGCAGGAAGCCCACGTTCCTCCTCCAGCCCAAGTCGTAAGGGAACTCGAAGGGCGGCAAGCCGAGCTCCTTGCGCCGGCTCTGTGCCTTCTCTATTATCCAATCTTCGATTGTTGTTCTGTTGCGCAGAATACTACGCATCTAAAATTGTTGAAACTAATTAACAACCTGTTTAATTTTCATTTACATAAAAATACATTTTGAAAAATTAAAAGAAAACTAAGTCTTTAAAAAATTGTTAAATAAAATCACAGAAAAAATAAACATAGAAGATATCTTTAAAAAAAACACTATTACCGAGGACATTTAATCAAAACTTAATATAAAAATTTGAAAAACATAAAATTTTGGTCTATTTGTTTGTGCACACTCATCTCAGAAACTGCTTAAATATACATTTAAATCTTGCCTCTAAGCACAATAGGGTTCTGCTAAGCTTCCCATAACATTTAGCGTTTGTTTTATTTCAAAAGGCCAATAAATAAAAAAAAATTATATCAATTGTATAATATATCCGTATTATATTAGAGTGAATCCGAGAACATTGATAAAGCGAGTGAAACATTTTTATTTTTGTTCATAATAACGTACGGAGAAGGGAGAAACAATCTGTATCATAAACATGCAATGTATTATTGAACATGGCTTAGCGCCAGGCATTTTAATATTGTAATGCAACTATAAAAAACACTGGGCAAGTATCCACAATGTGGATATTTGGACGCTTGGCTTAAATATTGCAAAAAACTGCCAACAATGTAACTAATTATGATGTGTTAATTTATTTACTTTACTTTATTTACAAAGACCAAAGGTTTTCTTGGCTTCATTCATAAACCGTCTCCTTACATGTAGAGTGGTTCTAAGAAACACATAAATATAAAAAGTTCTAAAGCATTTATTTTCAAAAATAATATTTTAGAGACTGATTTATTTTAATATTAGAATGGATGCTTATGGACAACTCATAGAATATTTTATGTAAATTTAGTTTAGCTTCAATAAATGGAACCCCAACCCACCTGTAAGTAAAGCAACGCTCCAACAGCCAGCACCACCCCCACAGCCATGCCCGTCGCCAGCAGCGTCATCAGCAGCGTGGTGAGCGTGAGGTGCACCAGCGGCTCGGCGCCGGTGCCGTAGTGCATGTACCGCACGCGGTTGACGGCGTGGTAGAGGCAGATTATCAGCACCTGGAAATTACCACAGTCTATTTTAGTTTCTTTTTATCTGTTTTGTTTTTATTTTTATTGAAGAATTAGTAAAGGGAACTATTTTCCAATTTTCTAGGCATTGTGTTAAGTGGAGGAATTCAACATCACGCTTCTTACCTGAGCTGGCAAATGTAATATCCCATAGGGAATGGGATCCACCACCATAGCATTTACAGTCGATGGCCCCATGCTCAAATGTTACTAAAAAACTAACAGTTGTGTATGACACATTCTTAGTAACCATAATGTTAGTACAGGACCTAACATCAAATCAATTAACATAATGTATATATAGAGCCTATATATTTATTACATTTTTCATCAAAGTAATTTCATCTAATAATGAAAAATTCATAAAAAATTATGTAAAATATAAATTATTCTATGAAAACTTAATATTTTAAAATATATTCTTACAATTGATGCATGTAAGCACCCTAGGACAGCAGCTATAAGGAACATGGTGAACGAGCAATGGTTGGCATGTCCCACACAGCAATTAATCCAAGGACAATGATGGTCCATTTTCTTAACACAGTGTCCGCCTGAAATTGTACACATATTTTAAACAATAATTCAAACACCTTCATCAATTTGTATGTTAATATAAATAATATTATTATTAATAATATATATTATTATTAATAATATTAATAATGAGGCGGATATTATATTTAAATTATTTTCATCGCTTCACTTTGGTAGACAAAGTATGGCATTGATTTCCACTACTCAATATGTAATGTCTAGATCATTTGGCAATGAGAAATGGAATGTCAAACATGAATATGGTAGGAAAAGTGTATTGCTTTTTTTTCTTTAATAATAATTACATTTCCTTACATTTCCTACAGTGGTGTGACCTGGGAGCTTTAAACCCTTCACAGACTGTACAATATTGTAAATTTTCTTTATCAGCATCATTTTCCTGTTGTAAAACAAAAAGTATTAAGTATAACAATATGAATGGAGTATGTAATTCAATAAATATTTATGATTTTAATTTATCTGTTCTGTTGTACAGTAATTGCATTTCAATTGTGCCAGTTGAGCACAATACACTTCGCCAATGTCATGTTGTATGGAGATTTTAATTTATATATGCTACCAGGCTTTGAGCTTTTGACTTTTTGACGTAACATTATTATCATACTAATGAAAATTGTATATTAAAAATAGATTTAATAAAATGCAGACACATTTTTTTAAATATGTATATGGTTGGATTTGCAATAAAATTTTATAAACACTAGTATAATAATTTAAATCATTTTAGAATATCAGAAAATGATATTACTTACAGGTTTCCATCCGAAGGGAACAAAGCCAGGCCCGTCAAGTAGAGCTTGAAGGAAGAAATATAGTGTGGAAGCAGCGAATAGTAAAAATGTAGCAGCATGTAAAGCTGCTGGTAAGCTTTCATGAGGTGGCCACCACATTCCCAACAGATGTATCATTGACCATGTTATTAATTTAATTATACCTATAAAAAATATTAATTACAACCAACTTTATAAAGTGAACACATGTATTTACAAGTAAATAAGCTAAATAGCTAAGAGGAATTTCTTTTGAATTTTCAGAAATAATCTTACCTAATACTGCTATTGGACCCCAATGACATAAACGACGTAAAGGTGTAGACATTATTTCTAAATATATTAGTGATTAAATATTTTGGAAAGATTACTTTTATCTTTCTAAAAACCGAAGTACTATATATAATACACGTACCGGTTTATCACTTAATTCTTACATTAACGACTTAGTTATTATTTGTGACGTGTAATTCTCTAATTATTACTAACTATAAAATTATATAGTAAAATCAGTTTATAAAAATAAACATTTTTTAATAATTTACATCCGATACCATCGTAAAACTGATAAAACCTAACCGCAGTCACTGACCAACCGCGGCCAATAGGCATTAGGCAATAAGATATGAATCATGGTCCATGGAGTAGGGATGTTCAACTCGATCCGATACTTGTGTGGATCGATACCTGTACAAATAATTTATTCGAGCAAATTATCAGACAATTTAAGTATTGTTATGCAAGAAATTAAATGTGGGAGCTACTAAGCAGTATAACCCTAGCATATTTGATTTGATGGTTCAATGATATGTAGATCCATACCTACCGATTGTCTATATTTGTGGGCTAGCAACATTTTAAAAGCTTAGATTCCGAGTGGCTATTCGTATTATAATTTTTCGTACTCTAATATTTAAAATGATTTGTCAATGTATAAAATAAAATTAAATCTATAACTACCCATTTTTTTTTCTTTGACAATACTTGATATGAAACTAACAGGGTCGAACTAACATCTGGATACATCCCTATCATGGAGTGTAGACCTAAGGAGTACCATCTTGTGAGAAGAACAAGTTGAAAATGTGCACACTTGTAAGCAGCTAATTATTGTCACTGGAAGTAATATAAATATAGCAGATTTTTCGCAGTGATATTTTTCATGGCTTGTGTAGTTTAAAATTAGGTGGTAGAAACAACAGAAATGTTTCTTTCTTTTTTTACTAGGTATCTTATTAAAATAGTTTATATATGGAGTTCGTATTAAAATCCTTACAATAACTAAAACTCTACTAAACTGCTACGGCAGCACCTTAATTTGCTGTCTTTCAGCAGATAGTTTGTAATACAGTGAGCTGGTACTCATTAGGCGTATGCTCCTTAATATGATTGAAATGATTATGAAGTCAAATTTTAATATCAAATAAAAATGTACTGTACCAAAGTAGTATGATAGTAAAGTATGAATAAAAAATAAAATAATTGAACTTAAATATCACCAATTTGAAAACTAGAATATTGTTAAAATAAAAGTTGTTCCAAATAATATTTTAAATTTTCATTGAAGTATCTTTATTCTTTACTTTTCATATAACAAATAGATTATTTAAACTTTATTTATGTTACTTTAAAGGAATAATTTAAAGTTATGATTTATCGATATTATTGTGCTATCAGTTATCAAACGCCATAAAACGTCCTCATTTTATAAAATATGGCAATAACTAATCGCTATATTTCATAATTGCCATACATTAACAAATTAAATATGTTATATTTTATGATTTTGTAGCTGGTAATACTGCTTACCACGTCACACAGTCACTTGTCACATCACATCGTGATATTTTTGTGGCTCTTTTGGGTGTGTGCTTTCTTCATGTGTGTTGTACTACTTATGTGGATTATTAGGTGATACTCTTCTTTTTACTGGGTAAGGTTTATGTTAAGATCGTATTTTATTTATGATATATGTTATTTTGTAAACTTACGACGTGAGACTTAATCTTTCTCCACCGCAACTTAATCCCCGCCGGTCTACATATTTACAGTCGCCGCCTATACTACAATTTTTAACAAAACTTTGAATCTATGGGTTAAAGTTACATATTTATATTTTATAAAATCATAATATGCTCTAAAGAATTCACGCAACTTGCAACGCAATACTTGTTGACCACTTTCCTTATTCAGATTTTTCTTGTGTGTCTAATATAGTGCTTCTCGTTGCAGATTGTGATCCTAAACCGCAAAAATGCCTAAATCGGTAAGTGTAGTTTTATTTATTACGTATAAAATTGTTAATATTTATTTCTCAAGCAAGTGCAATGAGAATATTAATGCATTTTTCACTGATTTCACCATTGAAATGTGAACAAGCAGCATATGAAACAATTGGATGTATATTGTATTGCTCTTTCTTATTTGAATAGAAGTCAATAATGGAGAAGAATGAGATGATATTTTTTTAATAGAAATACATTTTGCAAAATATAAACAAGCATAACTTATTTTCTGTGCTCCACTGGCACTCCCTAAAAGCTCAGTCAACTATTTCCTTAATAAACAACGATTTATCTGTCAGGCAAAAAACATTGTGTCTAGAAGCATATTTATTTTCTAAGTTTTTTTTATATATATACATACTTTAGTGATACACAGTAACATACATAATATTATAAAAAAAATGTTTGGTAGAGCAATTAATTTAATGTATAATTAATTATTTATATATTATTAAATATGTAGTGAACATATTATGTAATATACTTTCAAAAAAAAAATCTGCATAATAATAGAATAGATATTTTAGCTAATAACTACCCAATAATATTTGTCACTTTTACTTTTATTATCAATTCATCATTAAAAATATATTAGTGTTTATAGAAAATAATATTATTGGTCTTCACATTTATTTGTAACTGGGGAAAATAAAAAATGCTTATCAACACATAATTAAAATAAATTATTTTAAGCAAGCTGATATAAGGTTGTTAACCATTGATAAACAAGTTTAAATTTTATACAAACAAGAAAAAACTGTGTACCACAGGAGTATGTTATTGATTGTATTTTTTATATATATAATAATAATTCTGCATCAAAACTGTCGTGGGGCAGAAGCAGTGTCTGACTGATGATTGTGGGTTCGATTCCCTTTTGGGACAATTGGCTGTTTTTCTTTAATCACTTTGGTGAACAATATAAAATGTGGCATTTAGTTTCGACACCAAACACAAAAATGGCAAAAACTGGTAAACTCTTAACACTCTTAGTTAAGTAAGGGTTAAGTTATTTTCTGTTTTTTTTTTTCAATATTTCAGAAAACCTATAGGCATGTAACTAACTCTTAACAATGATATTCAACTCATCATTATAGTAAAACATAACATCTATACTGAATGTTGAAATTCTATCTATGCTTCTATCTTTCTTTCTATTTTATATAATACTTGTTTAAGCTTAAAAAAATAACTTTGGTTTTAATTTCACATGCCCTATATATGCACTCACTCTATATTTATTTTTCAGATACTTGAATATATTACTAAAATCATAGTTCCCAGTGGGGACGATGTATTGGTTAGTCATGCTTTGCAACTTTGTTTTTTTTTTGTTTTACTAATTCAGTCTTGTGTTTTTTTAGTTTGCTATGTTTGATAAATGCAATGAGTTTTGATTAGAGTTTTTGTTTGGATTGTGTTATACCCAAGTGTAATTTTTGCTTGAAAATATAATTTCAAGAGTTTATGATCAAATTTTTATTTTGAAAGGATATGGATAAATACAGTAATAGTAAGCATACATATATTTTATTGTTAAAAATAAACGATTGCAAATACTAAAGTTACGTAAAATTCACAAATAACATTTTGTTGGCATTTTCTTGGCTCTTACAATTATTATAGGGGTCATAATATTGTGCATATGGTTGTGGGTGTGCATTTTATTTGCATGTCGAGCCCTGAGATTTATTTACCTCTTTAACAATTCAAACGAAATTAGATATTTAATAGTTCTTTGAATTCACATTGTGAATTTGTTAGTCATAAATTTGACGACGTACCTTTTGGTTTGTGTATTTATTAACTAACTATATGAAAATGTTTTATTTATAAATGAAAATGTATTAGTTACGGAGAATATGAGTGACGTGAAGTGACGAATCACTACGTAATTTCTGTCACGTCCACTAAATCGGGATGATGCAAAAAAAACCACTTTAAAGGTAAAACTATCATTCGATATAATAGCTAATTGAAAGTGTCACATTATTTTCTTAGTATGTAAGCGCATAGGAAGGAAGCTAGAAAGTGGGACACGCGTTATCTACTTAGTGGACACTGCACCCGTACGCCGACAGTCGACACCATGGCACACTACACAACGTATACATATACCTAGTATGGAGAAAAAAAATGCTCTAACGTAGTCATATTGCTTTAAAATATAATTTTCTTTTTTGATTCTATTCTGATCACGTTGAGAAACTTGGTGTTACACAACACACAATCTTCGCTGTTCCCGGAGTAAAGAGAGCGGGACCTATATATATTATAATTACAATAACTCTCCAGATATTTCTTAAAGCTGTCATGTCGAAGTCAAGTTGTGACCCAATGACGCGATGGCATCGTCAATAAGAATCTTGTTAGAGCGTCATAAATTCAATAACTATAATTTATTACATTGTACACTTGACACATAAAATGTACTCTATTTTTATTTACTCTTCACTATGATTGTTTCGCATCACTCGACTTTATAGTGTATAATAATGGGTGTCTAATAAAGTATGCGTATGCTGACTTCACTCATATTGCTTAAGTCGACGTTGATTGATGTTAAAAATCCAGTCACCGTTGATCTGGTGACGATCTGGTGGTGGTTGGAGGTTAGTTATGATGAAGGACTATCCCTTTAATGCCACTTAAACAGCAGATGAATAAATATGCATTTTATAGTATAAAAATGTGTTTTATATATAATTAATAAACGTGTCCGTCCACATTTAAATATAGTCACCTGAAAAATTGAATACAGGACGGATGCACTTATCCCAATTAAATCATTTGGCCAATTATGTCTATTGTTAGATGATGCAAGGTTGTGCATCCTCTGTATTGCATTTATCATTTATAGTAAGATTTTTATCTAACACGAAGTAATTTTCAAATTGTTTAAGACACTGTAAACATTATGTTGAGGTTCGTCATCGTTTTATAAGGCATTCACGATATGCCCTCGACATCTTATTAATACGCTTGATTTCATTTTTATTATATTAAAATAATTTAAAATCTACTTATATTCTTGTTTTTTTGGATTCAGGTCTTATTTTGTATAATTTATATTCTTTTCAAGTTATAATACGCCTCCGAATCGATATTTAAATCTCGTATGGAACATAAGAATAGCGTCACTGTAGTGAAAAATTAAAATTGAGTCAAGTAATAGTGGTATAAAGTAACAAGTGGGAATGATTAACTCTCGTGCTGTACATGATACTTATTTCGTAAGCTCTATACTTACAGAGGAGCTTGTCTAACTGTCCTTCGGTATTTTTTTCCTATATAGGATGTTTTGTTTAAATATGTTTTTGCCATATTCAAATTGTGATATCCTCTCTATGTGTACCTACATATACATATATATATATATATATATATATATATATATATATATATATATATATATATATATATATATATATATATATATATATATATATATATACATACATACATACATACATACATACATACATACATACATACATACATACATACATACATACATACATACATACATACATACATACATACATACATACATACATACATACATACATACATACATACATACATACATACATACATACATACATACATACATACATACATACATACATACATACATACATACATACATACATACATACATACATACATACATACATACATACATACATACATACATACATACATACATACATACATACATACATACATACATACATACATACATACATACATACATACATACATACATACATACATACATACATACATACATACATACATACATACATACATACATACATACATACATACATACATACATACATACATACATACATACATACATACATACATACATACATACATACATACATACATACATATATATATATACAAAGTTAGAGAATAGTCGTGAATGTTTACTTACACTTGTCTAGGAATTTATATGTCTATGAAAAAAGTCTTACATAGTAATATACTGCTGTCGACACTGCACGGAATGAATTAATCAATTTTGATGTGTTTTCGTTTCATTTGTTATGTAAATAAAATTACAAAACCTTAAAGGTAAACTTGAATTAGAATTGTATATTTTAATTGAGGCTTTACTGCGAATTTCATATACATAACCACTTTTAGTCATTGATTGAATCACGACTGCGTTTCAGTGAAAGAAAGAAAAAACTGTAGGCTGTCGCCCACAGCATGGCTAAGTATACACCGAAAGCTACCTCTTTCGCTACGAAGCGTTCGATGTACTTCAATATATGAATATTACTTTATGCGCCTCAACAATGCGTTATAGAATTATAATCAGTATGAATTATCATTTTAGAGGCTTTATTCGCGTGAGGGTGTGCAATTTCAATATCAGGTAAGCCTTCGTCCTGCGCAGGCGCATCTCGACCGTTCAGTTTATACTCTACCGCCGCGTCCGGCAGACGCGGCTTCGTACGGATTACCTTTCATACGATATCCTGTACTGTGTGTGTGTGACCGTGACTTTTGTACCTGTGTTACATCAAAATCAGCAAAATGGTCGCCGGCGGCAAACAGGTACAAATTATATAACAATATGGAGGACAACGCCATGAAATACCTATTTTTGACCTCAATTACATAATACATATTTATAGCTTTTTATATGAGAAATTTCAAAACCAAATAATTATAGAATTTGAATACAAATGAGCAATGTTACGTGATCGATCGTTAAAAAGTTTTATATTAGCGTGCAGTTTTTGCTTCGACCTTACATTAAAATTGTTACCTAGCAACAGTATGAATGTCATATTTCCAATAGCTCCGATACATGTACACACTCGATTCACAAGTAACGCTGATGTCATCGCGACGTCATACAAGTTGAGTTGGTTAAGATTTTATTATTTATTTTGCCCGAAACGGTTTTAACCGTCTTTTTACTCCCCGTCCCTATCGTTGCCGCCGGACGGAGAGGGACAAAAGGTTTCCTGTTTCGCAAAAGCGCCCTCCCTCTCGGTTTCATTTGTTGGATGTTGTACTTAGCTCCCCATAACTATAGTTTAATAAGAAATTCTTCAAGTTTTAGACATTGGAAAGGTTTTATTAATAAGCCTCTTTATTAATTTAATTATTATATAATATATGTTTTAGTTGCCTTATGTGGTGTGAATCTAACATATGTACATAGAATATGAAACATTGAGGCCTCAATTTCTATGGGCACAATTACGTCTACATCGTTATCGTTGCAAAAGGAATTTGTAATATACCTACCTATTCTATGAATTGCCGTAAACCATTATAAATGTTATCTAATCGTTTTTAATATTTCATTACCTCGCTCTAGCGTGCATGGTCGGTAACAAGCAACTTTTTATTTTATCTATAAATACGTTTGATATGATGTCCAGGACAAACTTCAGTCCAGCTCGTAGACAGACACAAACTTTGTATAGAGATCTATCCTTTGCTTTATAGTATAGTATAAATACCCTATAATCCACTTTGATTTACCAGAGTGGGAGGGAAACGTATATAAGGTTTTCATATAAATATAACTCCAATTATGATCTAATCATTCATTACACTCGTATGCATTAGTTGTCTGTATGTACGACCAGGCGTACCTTAACATATTTTTTGCTCAAAATTTACTTATATTTCATGAACAATTAAACTGTAGAATTACGTCAAAAGCACTACAATGAACTTCAACTCATAGATTATTCAAGGATCTTCCTCGTTGAAACATCGTCTCACTTGACAAAAACAAAAGCAAAAACCTACTTATACGCGTTTCCACTCCATTGTAACTAATTTAATCTAACAACAGCCTTGTACAACTTAGACGAGATAATAATCTGTGATAGAATTATAATTCTCATTCTAGTTCCAAGATGCGGTTCTAAAGCAGCGGTTAATTATTATATGATTATTTTTAAACTGTCTTCGTTTTCATTCGGCACCACTTCTGAAGCTTTACACTACATTTCATACTGAAGCTGTAGGTGCTTGAACGTCAACATACTATTTTTTTTTTATTTATACTAGTGAATTAATTGCTCACAGTTAGATACGAATAGAATTTGATTTGCAAAAACATAGTAGACTTCTTCAAATTTATCGTAAATAATCGTGTCTGTCTAATTATTGAAATATGAACGTCTGTGTTGAAGTAACAAATAAGATTTTTTTAAGACATGTCGTGGGAAGCGTCTTCCACTTATTTCAAGGTCTTAAAATAATATTAACTACCAAATGCTTAAAAAAGATCTCAAAGTGTCTGTTTAAGTTATTACATCTGATTCTTTGTATTACTGAAGGATCTATAATATTATATACATCTTTATGTTATAAGAATAACATAATAACTGTTGTATAATAAATATTTAATTAATTAAATGCCCACTATCGTATGTATACGTATTGTGTGGTTAAACTCCACGCAACGCTTTGCCTACTAGAGCGGGGAAATGCTTTCTTTCCACAGAGAAGGAATCGAACCCACGACCTTCACGTTGACAGAGTCAGATGCTGTCTCTCTGCGCCACGACAGCCTCAGCTTAGCTTACTATATTTGGTTACTTAGTTTTTTTTTACTAAAATTTTTGGATAACATTTAAAATACAAAACTCATTGCTCTATAATTGTTTCATAGAAGCTGCCGACCCAGAACATCTACTTTTCGTTTCATTTCACCGTTACGTGTAGACTGTCCGTCAGTGCTTGTAACCACGTTATAAAGTTCTAATGAGATATTGATGCGGGGTATATTCAATACATAAATAAATACCAAGTCGACTTATGATTTTGCCCATCCTTATATTTATTATGAATGACCATTTTTATTTTTATTATTTTTAATGAATTTTTGAATGAATGAATGAAAATGAATTAATTTTTATTACTTCTTTGACGTTTCTTGGTTGGGCTTTTCAATCACACTTGTTTTTATTCATTCTATGCAAAATTATCTTAAAATATATTATTTGTAATTTCCATTAGGACCTCCTTTCCTCCTTTGATTTCAGTATCTCGCCACTAACACTGGTATTTAAAAAAAAGCAAAGCTTACTTTACTCTTATGTAGTCTCATATGCATATTATAATATTAAATTTATACCACGACATATCTTCTTATTAAGTGCATTATCTAATCGGTAATGCAATTATTGGCGATTCAAACATCAGCTTTCGTTTACTTTAATTATCATCTGGAGTTGCTAACCGAGCCGCGTCTATGTGACGTACAATGTATAATAATTGTTGGTAGGTACCTACATCATACATACATGATGGGTATAACATGTTGAAGCATAGCATGCGTTCAAACGATTTTGAACGGATTGACCATAGAAATGCTATTATGTGGCTAATTTATTTAAAATTGTTTGTATGCTTTTTAAGTAAATTGTGCTTCATTCTTAGATTATTGGATATTTATTTATAATATATATTAGATACTACTTTGTATTTGTCTTACTCGCAAAATGTCGGAGACACGTTTATCAAATGATAATTTAAAAAAAATCCACCGATACAAGTAACGTAATCTTTGATTTAATCCACGTTCATTGCAATGCCGGTTAGCGCATCCCATTCATTACTGGCTGTACTTGAAAATTTAATTTGATGGTCGATATGCTTCGTGGCCATATCGTCTCACATCGTTTCACTTACACTTCTTCGATATCTTGAGCACTAAATTACCTAGCTTAATGTTTTATACAAATATATATAATATTAGAAACTTCTTCTAAAATACTAATTTTGAAATATATATAAAGAAATGATATATATCGACAAGGGACCCAAAACGAAAACGGATCTTATTTAATTGTGTTAAACATATGACGATAGCACCTGCTCATTCACCTGTCGGGAACGTTGGACGCCTCACGACCATTCATCAGCTTGCATATCCGTTACACAAGTATATTTCTTATATATCATCATAAAGTTTAGAAAAAGAAATCTTAACAATACTTTTTGGTTGGTTTTTACAAAACGCAATGGTTAATGCTATAAAATAAACACTGCAATATGTCGTCACTTCCTCTACAAGCCAGCCAGCTAGCAGGTACGGAGACTCATTTGCAGTAATATCCGTGGAAAATTGTTGTTATTTTCATGGTCGGTAATTTATCATTATGTGCGGTTCTTTATTGGACGACTGTTCTGTACCGTATTTTATTTTTCTCTTTATTGCTTAACTTAGCTTTAATTCTTTTTAAAATAACAAATAAGGTGTATATAAATGTATATATATATTATATATATATATATATATATATATATATATATATATATATATATATATATATATATATATATATATAATTGTTATATTAATATTATGATAGTAATAAATGTTTGACGTATAACCATTATTTAGATATAATAAAAAACATAAATTTTATTTAAGACTAGTAGCCCTCTAGCGGCTTCGCCGCTTAAGTAAACTGAATTGCATTTGTATCGATGTGTTATATTATTTACTAAAACCTTTAAAAAAATATATTTCCTTAATCCTTTTTATTATTTTTTTCTAAAATAAAAGTAGCCTAAGTTACTTCTTATATATAACATCAGCTACCTGTCAGTGAAAGTCCCGTCAAAATCGGACCAGCCGTTTACGAGATTAGCCGGAACAAACAGACAGACAGACAAAAATTGTAAAAATGTTATTTAGGTATATATGCCGTATATATATTCATATGTATGTAGTAAATGGCGGTTTTTTTTAATATTAGGAACAGACACTGCAATTTAATATATTGATAAAATTCAAATGACACGCTAGGCACTGTATGACATAGGTAAGCACACTACACCTAAATACCGATTACTACAAGAAATTGCACAATACCTTTAATTCACAGTGGAACTAATTCCTTGATAATAATGATAGTGTCTCGAGTCTCGATACTCGATTATTTTTTTAAATTTACGACTATTGATAAAAGAGTACTATGATAAATTTTTGCGTAATTTGATACACGTGAAAATATTAATAAAACCACTCGCACATATTTACCGATGTAAATCAAACTTGAATTAACTCCTAAGTCTCTGCTGTTGTGGTTAAAGAAAATGTAAAAAAAAAAAATTATTTTGTGTATTGAAAAATTTCACCTGTTTAATGAAAAGCCACAATTTAAAATATCTTGAAATGACTTTCCTAGAGCGTCTCATATCTAGTAATAAATCTATAACATTGTTTGCTTGGCATCGTACATCTATCTTGTAAAGTCTCGCGATTAAAATTTGCCTCATCATTAATCGTTACCTACTGTCACGAACAATTATATGTAAAAAGGATTTAGTCTGTTATTTAAAATCATTACGTACACTAAGTAGTCGTAGTCACTGTAGGGATAATATCGAATACGATAATCGCCTCAAGAAAGTTATTTAGGTACTAAACGTTTCTATTACACTTCTTCGTACGGGAATCAGGCATAAATTACATTAATGTGTATAGTTAATGAATTCTCGGTAGCCTTACCATAGAGTTTATTTTTTTTAGTGTATATTATATAATTAATAATGCATTATTACGTACATTATAATTTTTATAGTTATGAAACCAATTTAAAATAAAATACTGTAGAAAATCCTCACATTTAAATTTCAAAGTGTTTTATAAATAATATAATAATAATTATATGTATAATTTAGACCATTGTAGAGTAGTGACGCTGCATCTCTCGTTGGCAGTCCAACGAGAGATGGTCGTGAGCTCGATCCCCACTAAGGGAAACAAATTTTTCACTTCACAGCTCTGATAGCCAAAGCGCAGTGTCCGAATCCGAGAGGCGGACGAATTGTCTTGACACTAGGTTTTGTCTATATGAGAAATAAAATGTTAAGCTGAAAAAAATGACCCATGCATTTTTTTCTTAAGTCATATAACAGTTTAATTGTAGTTTAATCCAAGCGTATATGTGTGTCATGCATCGGAGCAAGTAAGCACAGTGATGTCATCGTCATATCTTAATTGTTTGTAGAGACTCGCAATATGCACTGCTCAAACACGCTCAGTACGCGGTATTAGTACCAGCTACCAACTTATATCGTAAATTACTTGATGTTTATTCGCGATCAGCCTACTACTGCTTTGAGTCACGAAAGTAGGTAGGATGCCATGATAACACATTTGAACCAAGGCTTCTAGACTGTACACGTCTTTCTAATTAATGTGAATTTTTAATAAGCCATTTTACAATTAACCTACATTTGATAATTAAATAATGAGGGTAATGGATTTTCTATTTCGAAGAAAACATAAATCTAAAGAGAAATTGGCCAAACCTACAGATAGTGCTAGTGTAGATGTGGTAAGCACAGAAAGTACTTTCCTATGTTCCCTAATTAATCGTTAATTGTATAAGATATAAGAACGCTATAGTTGTGGCTTCTAACCTCATTAGAGAGAATTATTTTTTTTTCTCCGCTCTGGAATGATAAAGTGCTGCGTTTAGTTCAACCACTTAATACTCTATTTATTTGTTGAACTCGTGCGGAAAGCGGAGAACAGATTGTATTGACACTAGTATCTCTCTGCCTACCCTGATGTATGCGAGTTGTCATTTGTATGGTTGTAATCAATCATGAGGTTGTATTACTGAATTATAAAATTTGCTTATTTAAAACAAAAAAAATGATTAATATTATAAATTGAAATTATTTATCGTAATTAATATTAACAAACAAAAGCTTTCACTAAAATGTCTGTGTCAATTGATAGTTAAATTATTATGTTTATCTCTGACGTGTGAAATATATTTACATAAATGTTAATATTTAAGTAGATAATTTTGCTAAATAAACTGCATCATTTGAAAATTTTCCCTACAATTTATAAAACTCTATAGAAATAATTGTTTTTATTTTTTTAAAAATAAGAAAACGTTCTTAAAAATAAGAACGAATGTAGTAAAACTCGTGAAGCTTTATATTTTTTTATAATTTTTATACTAATAAACATACATATGACATCATTATTTAAACACGCTTAGAGGAACATCTTACGGGATATACTTAATTTACTCAAATCTCAGAATCTCAGTTAAACCAGAAAATAACAGTATCGGTTGGATAAATAAACGTACGAGTATAGTCAAATTCAAATTCAAATAATTTTATTCAAAGTAAGAATACATGATTCATTTTTTGAACGTCAAAAACATTACCACCGGTTCACTAAAGTTAATGCCTCAGACCTGAGAAGAACCGACGCTAGAAACTCAGCGGGACATTTTTTTTGCATAGTGAATAAAAGTATCTTTCTAGGCATAGTTGATACTGAATAGTTCTAGTCTTCCACAAACATCTGCCGTTTACGTTGATAAGGCAAAGATTGTCGCTTATCTCCCGCTCGCTTAAACGATGCTGATTCATCGTATTCAAGATCAACTGGCCTCTGTTAATTTTACTCTTAGATGTTTTTAATTAGTATGATTCATAATGCGCGTCTTAATTTTATATTCCTATAAATTAATTTAGTACGTACGTACGTATGTAATAGACGTAATAAACCAATGATAATCATGTTGAAACATCAACTTTATATGCTTTGTTAAAACACTTTTAATAATCAATAGTAATATTTACATATTATAGTTGTACATTTGACTTTTCTTAATTTACGTAGAATGTATATAGTAAAAGATTAATGTAAATTTCCAACTATGGTAATACGGGCTGCAAGTCATCTATAAGGGCGGAATCAAGGCCCATCTCCGACCTCGTCGCTATTCAATAGCATAGGTACACATTGCTGCCAACCACCATCAATAATATCGCACACGAGACCATTGTTCATAGATTTACGATCGCATGATAAAGTTACGTACTACTTACTAGTACTTGGAACTGGAAACAGTCACTATTATTCTACACTTTGATGCGTTGTTTTTTTTTTTATAAAATGACATAGTGTAACAATTGAAGAGAAATTCAGTATATATAGTAAACGTATGTACTCTGTTTGTGTAAAGTAAGAATCTACGGTAACATACCGAAGCGGGCCTAAGTTGAATTGATTTATTTTGTTTTCGAATTTGTGTCATTCTATATTACGTCTTACTTAAATTTTATAGTATAATAGTTTATTTTGAAAGGAGGGAAGGAGAGCGCGGTGTGTCTTCACCATATGTTCTCTATGCATATAAAATAATAAAAAAATTAAACCTTTTTAAATGTTATATTGCTTACTTAGTCGTATTTTTTTTATTTTAGCTTAACAGGAATTGCTGTACATTTGTTAATAAAAGAATTCACTTATCATGCTGACCCTACTTATTAGGTATTTCAGTGTTCTACACAGGTAACACTGCGCTGAAGGCTGTCAAACACGATAAGATAATATGTCGCCAACAAACTGACGCACAGCATTGGCGTTAGATGTTCTATTTTTAGATTTTCTCTAGTATTGTTTAGTCCCTTAGTAAATAGAGATACACAATTTTTTACACAATTACATACACAATTTTATGTTATTAGGTTACAGATACACAATTTTTTATGTTATTAGGTTCTTAAATCATTTTTTAATTATTATTTATATTGAGTACATAATTGTACCTACTGTCACCCAAAATCAAAAGCGAAGTAATTTTTTTTAATTGACTCGAACCAAATTTCATGTCTTGCCGTTTGAAATATAAGCTGTAGCTTCATTTGTTACAAATGACCACTAATAATCTCCTAATAACTCGTCTATTTCTTACTTGTGTTTGGGGGCGTTGCTTGTAAATACGGATGACATAATCGCCCCGGAAGATCACATCCGTTTGGCGCCGGCTCAAAACATCGCGTGAATATAGATGCTAAACAAATGCATCTAATGCTATTTTAGTTCCACTTTCCCTTTAACTTATATGAGTCAAATAAACAGAATTATTTAACAAGGACAAGGAAAATACTTAATTAAATTTAATTAATCCATATTTATCATTGACTGGTCGTTATATTTAGAAACCATTAGCGTTCAACATATTTATTTTTTCCTCTAATTTTTTTTTATGTTTGTTCTTTAATTCTAATTTCCATTTATTTAGATATATTTTTACAGTAATTATTATTTTCAACTCACTTTCACACCAATATAATATTTAATATTTACAAGTGGCAATAGTGAATGATGTGATAATCTTTACGATCTGTAGAATAAGTCTACCTTCGTCTCTATGATGGTAAACCGTGCAATAGTACCACCTTCTCTAAATTAATTGTTATGAAATAATTCCTAAATATATATAAACTCATTCAGTCACACATTCAACAAGTTTTTTTCCATAAACCTGCGATATAAGAGTCTGTATATGTAAATGCTATTCAATATCTCAGTGTTAAATGTTAACATTTTTAATTACAATATTTTTATTTTTACTGTGGATGCAATGCATTTTTTGAGTTTTATTCTGATTTTTTTTGCTTTCAAATTTTTTACCTGTTATGCTATAACACCTTCGCTTGCGTTGTGACTTGTAAGTGCACTTTCTTAATTTTTTAAAGTTTCTAATATGTTACTAGACTGCGCTATATATGATATTTTTAAAACTCCATGTACCTAAGCATCCCCGTGAGAAATATAACCGTATTATAATGAAATTATATTTAATAAATAATAAATATTTTTAGATGAACGTGCGGGTGACGACGATGGACGCGGAGCTGGAGTTCGCGATCCAGCAGACGACCACCGGCAAACAGCTCTTCGACCAAGTCGTAAAGACCATCGGCCTCCGCGAGGTGTGGTTCTTTGGCCTCCAGTACACTGACTCTAAGGGCGACCTCACATGGATCAAGCTCTACAAGAAGGTTAGTTTTATAGCGAAATCTACGAAACAAACAGGATTATGTACTGAATTATTCTGAAAGTAATCCAGATCTTATAAATATAGCATGTTATCTAAAATATATCTTTACAGCCGACATAAGTAATAAATCTTGAATTTATAAATATTATTTCACACTGATTGACGTATTTTGTGTCGTAATATAACGCATCTCGAAATGTATCTATTATACTATACTGTAAGATGCCACGTGACGTACGAAACGCCAGACTTTATTTGTGGCCAAAAACATCCAAGTTCAAGTTTATTTGTTTGTCGGTCGGCATTATTATTCTCGTGAGCATTATGTTCTCATCAATTTATTGGCAGGATTACTTTTACGCTTGTTTGCCAAATGGATTCACAGTTGCTGATAAATAAAACGAAATTGCACCAGTGCCGCTAATAAAATATACATTTTTATAATTTTCATCCGATTTTTGAGTGGAAAGCAGCGACAACCTTGTGGAATGATTGACTGAATTATTTCATCCTCCACTGTAAACGCCCAGTTTAGACACCCGACTATGAGTGACAATACAACGATACAGTTTGTCTATCTGGACTGGGAACAATTTTTCTTTAAATATATAAGAAATAGCATTCGAACCGAAAAACATCGTGCCGAGTCAGATATCTTTTGACTGAGCTGTGACGATTGCACAAACAACAATGACGCCGATAAAGAAACAAATAAAACCCGAACGACCAAGTTTTCCGATTCTGAACCGGATTTTCTAAATGACCATAAATTCTCCAACACAATTGTAATTCACGGCGACGCGTGTTTCCGTCATTCCGTTTTCACTTATACCTTTTGTGACATTGATTTCCTTGTACGCTTATCCTCCGTTGACATTGACCCGCTTACCAATGTCACCTTGTACAACTTTACCAAAAACCCTCAATCAATAAGGACGTCTACTTTCTGACTTAAAAATATTATAAATTATAATATATTAATATAAATATTTACACAGCCTGTACGCTATAGGTACTTGGCTTTTTACTTTCTGATTACTTTTGCAAATTACCTGTACACTATTCTGACATGTTTGGATATCTTGCGCCTACAAAATAATTGTGACACGGCTCGTTGTTCGAAATCGTCTATTCTTTAACAATCGATTCGCTAAATTCCATGTTTCCTATTCACTAGTGTTGTCCCAGTGTATGGGTAAATAGATGTAATGTTACCAAACTTGTTCTTGTCAGTGGGTGGTGACTTGCGGTACATTCCTATTGGTTGTTATGCATACTCGTATTCAGTTGAGATTTGGTAAAATATATCGAAGATCGTCCATCTTTAAATGTTAATAGGCTCTTTAATAGTTAATTGTTATTATGAAATATTTAAGTAAATAATTTTGTAACCGGATTTGGGAGTGCCTGCTATCATTATCATTAACAAATAAGACGTTGATAAGTATATAAACAAACACTTAAACCACACCGGTGATTTTAGCAAGTCTTTATTATATTTTTTATAATTTTCATAGTGTTAGATTTTTTAATAATGTCACAAACTAAATGTTTTTTTAAAAATACAAATGAAAGTTATTTTATCTTATACATTTTCTTACTGACTTAATATCTAGTAGTCTATAATAAATGATACGTTATACGTTTATTCTATGTATACGATAACACCATACGTGCTTTTTGCGAATCTATTTTTATCATGACTATGTTTAATGCTTACAAGTAGGTTTACTGGTCGTCGTCGTCTCGTGATTGCAACTTGGAAATTGAAACAAGCACGTGTCTTAACTCGATATACTTTGTCTATGCCAGTTAATTTAATAAAATTACCGCCAAATTCAATCGGCTTCAAATACAGCTTGTAATAGTTATTATTGAAGTGGACCTCTAAAAATGGCACCGTTTTAAAAATACTTTTTTTTATTAATTAATAGTTTAATAATATCTTTAATTCTTTAAATTTTGACCAGATTCTTATGTTTTAAACTTATTCAATAGTTGTTAAAAATTATAATATAAAATAGTATTTACATAAAAATTCAATGCAATTGTACTTATTCATTTAAAGATGAAATTAACAATTCTGTTTACGTGCTGATCATTATTAATGACTTGTATTTTATTGTTATTTATTACCTATAGTAATTTAGATAAAGCACCCGTATTTAGAAGTATTAATGTACCTATAAATAATATTGACCTCACTAGCAATGCGATGGAGGATACATTAAAATTCGAAATAATACACAGAGTAGGCAGCAGTCAGAGGCTAAGATTACTCATATGAGCAGGTTCGCTGTATCGCTTTATTCTAGGTTGAGCCCACATCGGTTTTTGCATTCAGTTCATTCACGAAGTCAAAGACACGACCAAACGAGTGACTCACCATTTAAAGCGGTCATCTTTATAAATGACATTATAGCTTGTCATTATTATTGTCGATTTTGGTCTATATTCTAGAGCAATTTTTAGCATTTTCATATACATTTCTAGCGAAGTAAGTAGAAAGAAAATAGATAAGTACTACTTACATTATTACATGTTCTAGTACCTTGGAATTGTTATGAACGTATATCGATGAAATAGATATCTAGATATATTTGTAGAATGTATTAAACAAAAATGTAAAACAGGTGTCTTTAGACTTGTATAGGAATGTGGGTATTTCCCAACTGCGTCAATGGCCATTATTCATCAAGGCTATTAAGTGATATATGCGTATTTACGTTAATGTAGCTTTTTTTTAATTGCACAAAATTTGACACTAGCTGAATTCATCTAACAAAGTTTATGTGTTTTTTAGTGTTTGAATCAAAATCAAACTTAGCAATCTAATCTCAAATAGACAGCTAACTTTCACAATGCATAAAAAATGCGCTATATTCTAAACCTCAATTGAACGGACGAGTTTAAGCTTTGAATAATGTCCCAATCAAATCAATATTCATTATAAAATGAGACTAAAACTGTCACAATATATGGAAATTCATTTATATGGCAATAATCATATTGCAGGATGTCAAAATATTCTTGATATTATATATTAGCAATACCGATAGCGTTTCTTTTATTTTGCGTGAAAGATATTCTCCAAAACAGGGGCAATATGTCTTAATGTGTTTTTTTTTTCTTATAAAACCACTGAATAAACACATGTGTTAGGTTAAAAAACCAACTGTAGAAATAGATGCAGATCCTACTACAGAATCAGTCAGTATACAAAGTCCCCCGCGTAGACAACGTCGAATGTTCAAACACTAACGGTCAAATTTTAATTACCCGCATGGCGGCGTACGTCGCGCCATCGTCGTCGACCTCCTTGCAACAGTTTCATTTATACGATAGATATCAGACAGTTTTTGTTTTTTGTATATTTGTCGGTGTCCGTTACGTAGAACGAATCATAGAACACGTAGAGTCGTTTGAGTTTTTCTTAGATTTTCCTGTTTATGCACTTACCTTGGACCGGTTGGTTTTATGATAAAAAAATATCGCCAACGATGAATTTGAATAAATTAAACTTAAGAAGTAATTTTAATATTAAATTTAATAAGACAATGTCCCAATTAGCTAATCATTTTTTTTTTTCAAAAAAAATGTACATTAAATCATTAGCAGATGGTATTATTTTAAAAATCATGACATGTTCCACAAAGCATGTGGTACCAGTATGTACGAGCCAAGGCTCAGCACAAGGTAAACAGTTGTTACCTCCAAATTGCCTGACTTCTGCTTACATGTTATTTAGTATAATTGCCTTGTTTTATTTATATATGTCATTGTGATAATATGAAGGGTAAATAGGTGCATTCATCGATTAAATATTATTATAAATAGTGCCAAAACTTAGTTAAGGATAACTTCTCTTCTTTTTAAATATTAATCTAAATGTATGTAGGTATGTATGCGCTGGTTAGGTTATAAAATATTTGCTACGTCATATAAACAAATGATTGAGCAACATACACCTATATCATGTGTTATGTGTATTTTTTTATAATATAAGTATAAGATATGCCTCTTATGAAAACATTGAATAATATAGAATACTAATAGAACATTGAATAATATAAACATTGAATAATATATGAAAACATTGAATAATTATATATATATATAAATATATATATATATATATATATATATATATATATATATATATATATATATATATATATATATATATATATAATATAGGTAGTTTATAGTGTATTATATAATCATATAGAAAGTGATCAAAAAGGACGAGCAGATAGTCATACGATAAAAGGTTACAAGCTACTAGCACTTGACTACATAATTTATTACGTCTTCATTGGCACTTAGACACCGTGCCGTATATGGGCTTCCGACATATTACACGGACGTACTCACAGACAGAATGATAATATAACAGCCACATCATTACTGTGAAATGGTGATGATTGAATGGTTAATAAACTATGGGATTTCCAATATTTTTTTTTAAGTATAAGAGCTATTTTATCTTAATAATTTAATAATAAAGCTTCGCAGTCAGAGGGAACTTAGTCTTAAGACTTAAGCCACTCTTTTCGTTTCTTACTTTCCATCCAATATTCGATACATTACTTTTCGTGTTGTGTGACGGGCCTTCGACACCACTGTGCCACGACGGCCTCAAATTTAATAAATTTAAGAAAGTTAAAATGATTAGATAAGCAGCTTTAGATAACTGTAACGTTGCGTTTGGTGTTTATTGTAGAACACCGCTGTGCCTTTACTTTGACGTCAAGTTATCTATACACTGTGTGACATCATTTTCTTATTATAACGATAATATATTCTCTAAGAATATTTCCCTTCTGATGTAGTTAAAATTGAGCCCCTTGCCAGTTTTAAGAACTTAATCATTTACACGATCTTTTGCATTAAAATTATATATTTCCTAAACTACATACTATTCTCTACGGTATGAGTTAATCTTTTAATTTATGTAAAACGCTACACTTGCCATTGTACATAAATTATGTACATACTACGGTAATGTAAATTCTCACACACACACACACACACATACACACACTTTAAAAAAGGTTTTGCCAAGTTTATATTCTAGCACTTACGTAATCGTCACCCAGAGACTCGTGACGCATTGACTTATTCTGACAAAATTCGCACCGTGTTGATATCATTTCTGATAATAATTATTTGAAAACGTGTAGATACTTTATTAAATTATTTACGTCCTTGTTGATATATATCATCGTACAGTATATATCTAGTATGATCTAAGTTATTTATTTTTTTAATTTTTTATTAAATTAACAATTTTTTGGTCTCAAATCTCATTTGTATCGTTTCTAATATTGAAATATGTTAAGTAATTCGAGGACCGTCGTGGCGCAGAGGTATAGCCTCTGCCTGTAACCGCGACAGTTTGTGAGTTCGATTCCCACTCGGAGAGAATTAATGATTTTCATTTTCTTTGCTCTGGTAACAAGGCAAAAAGTGCGGCGTTGAATTCCGCCACTCAACATGCAATGGCGGAAAGCGGGGAACGGAGTGTTTTAACACTAGGTTCCTACGGTTCCCTCTGCCTACCATGCCATGTCCGGGATACAGCGTGAAGCTAATTTAATTTAATTACATGTGGAAGAAATAAGACCGAAATAATATATTTATGGGATTATTATAGTAAGAACTTTTTCAATAAAATTAAACGTTATTGTATTTTTAATAAATAACTAACATAAAATAGCTCTTCTATTTGCTAATAATTTTCCATTAAAATGTATAGTTTTAATGACGTCATTCCTTTTTTATTATAATATATTGTTACAGTCATATTACAAATGTATATTATAGCATAGCTGATTCATCCGGTTGTTTCCGTTATGACTAAAGTTATTGGCGTTTTTGATAAGCTAATTATTTAGAAATGAGTGCTACCAAATTATCAAATTCCTATATACTTTATCATTTATACCTTACCTTACCACCTGCTTGGAGATAAATCGAATGGTTTTCTATTATAGAGGAGTTGTTTTTTTTTTAAATAATGACAGATTTTATACCAACGTCGTAGATATACACAAACTGGCAGCACTGGTCGCAACGGGAAAGTTGACCGAGACGTCCCAACACAAGTTTACTTACGATTTCTCCTCTAGTGTGCAATACGATCGTTATTCAAACGCGACACACGCGTGCCGGGCGCTAACTTGAGACACAAATAGAATGCCCAAATTTTTTTTTTTCTCCAGAGTCCACATTATGTATGACAGTATCCACAGCATGGATGAGTTTCTTATTTACATGTTTAATCATAATGATTACCGTAATATAAGCACCCTTGTAATTCTTAAACGGTTTATTAACACTCTTGATATTATCTATGACTAATTTATCTCTGTATAAAAATATTACATATAACGAAAACGAGACCAACTCCTCTTGGAAAACATTTTAAATTACCATGAAAGCTTTCATAAAGCTTGTTTTTAAGTTATAAATGCAACGAATGTGTATGTTTAATCCTGTTTAAGCTCATACAAAACGACTAGTTCGATGAAACACTTGAAGCTGCCGGCTGGTATTTATCTAGTCTATCTTGTAATAAAAACCCTTAGTGTCGTTATTCATTTAGAAGCCGTGTAAGGTGGTCAGGTTTGCAGGTAACATATCAAAATAGTACTTCTTTATGTATATAATGTTTGAGAGCGCAGTCTAAGCAAATAATTATCCAGACGCCAATTACATTAACCATTGCCCCGCGATTCCCAGCAGAGCTGAATCACTTTGCTGTTCATTATCCAAACGTTGAACTGTCTCAATAGACTATGACTTATAATCTCGTACGAATGATAACAATATTTGAGGGCGAGGGAACAGATACAGACGGACTCAGGAATACCAGTTAGTTTTTAAATTGCATTAAACTTGTAGATACTGTATTATTTGCACAAGTTCAATGTCAGCCAAACGCTAATTAACGTCTCATTGCATGCAGTATATAATTATGTTGTTAATACAAAATAATGTATTCTAAGGACGCTATGTATTTATGATGATTAAACATAAGAAAATTTATATTTAATAATAATATAGTATCTATTTATGTTTAAATTATATTTATATAGTTGTTGTTGTTTTTGGCTGACTGTTTTTATTCCATTCTCTTTAAAAGAAAGATCTCATTTCTCATTAACGACAGGACATTCGAGTCGCGCTTAGGTCTTAGGACCAGTTGTGACACTTGCGATGTAGATTAGGTTCCATGCAAGTAGATCTCACGCACGCGATCTCGTTCCATTGCTCACGGAATGCTGGTTTTTGTCATCGACGATAATTATGATTATCGTAGCATATGAAATACGGCCTCAATACTCGCGTACATGCCACAGTCGCGTTGCGTCACGGAGACGCATGTTATTTCGGTTTAGATAAGTTGATTCAAACTTTGGTACTCAAAAGACCAAGAACGTATTGGAATCACCTTACGTGAATCGTAACTTACTAAAGAGATAATATACTAGAATATCGAGTAATTGTATTTTATTAGTATTTGTGTCGAAAATACTAAAATAATATAACAATACCATGTAACATCACAGTATGTATGACCTTCGCTCGGTATTTAATAATCAAGAAATCAAGATTTGTGTTGAAGTCATCCGTCGCGATCATCACACCACTCGCCACCTACCGGACCGTCGTACCTGCCTACTACTTGTGCTGTTTTGTATTCAAATTATAGGTATTATTGTGTCACCACTCGCCACTCACAACTCACCAACGTACTACGTGACTTGATACCCACGACTGAATTTGAGTGTTGTGCCTTTATAGACTACCATACTGAATACTAGATTCCTCATTTAGAAAGATCCAGGAGCAAGTTCAGAAAAAATCCAGATCTGCTCGTAAAAGCCTGGCGAACAAGTTATTTTTTCCTTTACTAACGATCAAATATTTATTTTTAAAAATCATATATTTGTTTCGTCGTCAGGTCAAACACACTTATTATATTATTGCATTTTATTTTTGCATGTAAAATGCTATAAATTTCCATATAATATGGTGCCTTGAGCCTTACTATATTGACATACATAGAAGATATAGATTAGTGTAATTATTGCAAGTCATTACTTTTTACTACTATAATAAAATTACTATAAAGTATTTCTCATATCCCTATAAACTAAAATTGTAGACAAATTATTTTGGGGGACGACTAAACGAACATGCATTTATGTGGTTTCGCCAAATCAGCCCATACGATGCGCGATGGGCGGCCAGCCAAGCGTGACACTGCGCCCGCCTGACCCCGTTCCCACGACTCTTCATCACCAGGTGGTGGCGGGTGACCCCTGCTTAGTGTTAGCTACCTATAAAAGTCTTTAAATAAACAATACATCAACTTTCTTCTGCACGATAGGGTACTTGTAAGTTATTGATTAATTAGCAAGTCGATTCTACGAGCTTAAAGTCAAGTTTCTTTTTATTAACGTAAAGCTCGCGCTATTATTTACTATAAATAGTTTTTATGGTGGAAAAAAATATGAACGAATTACAGACGAGTGAAAGTGCTGCGACGTGCGCAGAGATGACCTTGCTGCCACGCACACGCGTAGCGAACCTCGTTTACGCGGTACTCCTATACAGTTGATAACCTGTGCGATGTGTGTACAGTACAGTACGTACCTGTACGTACACGACAATCCGGTCAGCTAATCTCTCGCAATCTTGAGCGGCCAATGCTCGCCCCGTAAGAGAAATATTATTACTTAAAGGCAATTTTTGTAAACTGAGTCTTAATGAAGGCAATTATCTAATTCATCCAGCGAAGTGCCACGGCCGTTCAAACAGGTTAAAGACGCGTATAATAAACGACGTCGACTTCGCACGACACGGCCGAGATGCGCCGCGTGCGAACGTATCAATGGTGAGGAGAAATGCCTCACACGTTCGCGAGTTTCACTAAATCAAATGTTTCCAATCACATACGCGGATGAATTGCGCCAGTTTGTCATAATTGATAAATTTCTCTATATTACTGCCAATTATAGACGAGCGAGTCGTAAGTTGAACTTTCATATGATTCGATTCTTATATGACAGAATCGACACGTACTAGAGGAATGTTCGCGAGAACAGCTGATACAGCGATCGCGGACACGAGGTTGTTGACCATACTTTCGCTCCCGCTGCTCGCTGCCATTAGACATCACGACTAAATATTTGTTTAACTTTGAACTATTGACAAATTTTAATGCTAATAAATAATGAGCTAAATGAAACTACGTAGTTGTTATATTTCCCTAAAAGATTTATATTAAATAACAGCCAGAAACAGTGGTGGAGAAGACAGCTCGATGTGTCACCACAGCTGTAAGGAAAATGGTGTCCGAGGACGATGAGGACGCGGCGTTTGATAGGGCAGATGATCTGGTAATAATGTAGAAACGCTAGTTACACGCTAAGTCTGTGCTGAAAGATCTAGCATTTTGCTAGAACCTTGTCATGTCATGTGGTAGATCTTCTTGTTTAATATACGCCAGATTTCTACTCCATTTACTATATATTTTAGGTACTTTATTGCTAAAATTTCCTTAACGTGTTTGTGTTCAGAAGTTAATCGTTATTTCCGTGTAAGCTTCCTCACTCGCAGTACCAATATAGCTTTAAGATAAGTTTTCTTCCATTTTGGGAGTAGCAATATGTATAACAAAACAGCTCATGTTACGAAGCTGGTAAATTTTAAAAATCATTGATAGCATCATACTATCGACGCCTATCATTTCTACAAAGATTACATCACATTATCATATCCTGTATTCTGAAATATGTTGACGATAAAGTAAAGCTTCTACTGCATAGTTTACGTTGTTATCGCATAAATATTTAGAATTTCCACTATGTTCAAAGAAAAATTATTTGAACGCTCTATGAAACGATTATAGTATGTTGTTAAATTAAACACATGTGAAACGGGGGTCGTTATCGTTGGTTATTATTATATACTCATTTCAGTCGAAAATTCCAACTTTCATTTTGTGACTCATTGTTGATAGCGAATACATAATACATAATACCATTTGTTATTTTATCAACTATTGATTAATTGTTGACGTAATCATTATTTATTATTATTTGAACATTGACAAGTGCAAAAGTCGAAATTTCAAATTGTTATCACCATTATGACGTGACATTCGATGATGTGAACGACCCGCTAGAATTTGAATACTTTAATATTTTTATTGCCAATATATACATTTTCACTTGTTAATAGTTAATATATGAAATTGCGGTTTTCGGAGTCATTTGTCTCAAGCTATCAAACGCTCAAACGGGAGGTGTATGCTAATATGAAACGTCGAATCTATAGTTTCAATTTATAGTGTAGTAGAAAACGCTAAACATAATTTCTGTATATATGACAATGTATATTTAGTTTTTAATATGTTTTATACAATTTGCAAAACTGAACTGCATATATTGATATGCACTCGTTGGTATTCTGATTCGTGTCGATTCGATTGTACCCTTGAATGTTGTTTGCCGAAAACTGACGCTGAATTGTAATTAATTGTTGCCTTTTTAACGCTTTCCCTGGACACTTGGGCACGCAACGAAGTCAGGGTCGCTACCGTTCTCCAGATGGGTAAGATATGTCATATAACATATAGAGATATGTAAATTGTATATTTATGATTCATCTCTTAATTTATTAGTTTTATATAGTACTTGCTACATATTTACGTAAGTGTATATTTAGTTCAGTTTTACTCTTATTCATTGTATTTAATAGTGTACACAATGTAATTATACACTATAAGTACTTACTATCTGTTCTAACGTAATATTTTATTAGTACCAAGGATTATGTCTATACAATGTCAGAAACGGATTAAAACCTATCAATTAGATTAGGTTGAATAAGCGAATTGATACGGTTGATTTTTGACATACTAGTACGACACCAAAAGCTTAAGAAATTATTCTCTTTTGATACTGTCAAGAGAATATATTTAACTATTGAAGACTATATACACATAATTATTAACCATTTATCTCAAATGTCCTTGTAATAGCATGTTGTCATCGGAATATTTGATGCCGAGGCAGAGGTTAAGGAGGTTTCCTCGTAAATTTCAATAAACACATTTGATGACTAAGTATTTATCTAACAGATGGTTAGCGCAATAGATGTGACATATTATACAAAACTATATTGATGACGCCTATAGAATGGTATTAGACACTGGCGTGGGAATTAAATTTAAAATTTGAAAGAAATTTCCAAAATTTATTAATACTTTTAAACTTTGTTTTAAGTAATTTCTTTTTAATTGCAGGTGATGCAACAAGATGTCAAGAAGGAGAATCCGTTACAGTTTAAATTCCGGGCTAAATTCTATCCTGAGGATGTTGCTGACGAACTCATTCAAGAGATCACGCTCAAACTTTTCTACTTACAAGTGCGTATGACGTTTCTTTTTACGTAAAAAGCTAAATAAATGTAAGAAATAATCTGTTTATTTAAACATTTAAATAGATAATGATTAGGAAAACTAATTTTAATATTTTGCCAGTAGTTTTCCTCTGTTTAATAATATTTTACCGCAATATGTACATTTTTCCTACTAATATTGTTTACCGGATTCTCCTATGAGGAAAATGAGGTGGACATTATTATCACCAGAAATCTTTATTAACTTGAAGAATTAATCTTAATCTCTAGCTAATAATGATTAACCATAAAGACGAGAGCTAACAGCCTACCTCCTTGTACGTGAAGGTTAAGAACGCAATCCTCTCCGACGAGATCTACTGCCCGCCGGAGACGTCGGTGCTGCTCGCGTCGTACGCGGTGCAGGCGCGCCACGGCGACCACAACCCCTCCTTACACGGACCTGGCTTCCTGGCCAATGACCGCTTGCTGCCGCAACGTGTTACTGATCAGCATAAGGTTGGTTGGAATTATGATGACATATTTATTTTCATATAGTTTTTAAGAAAGTGTACCTCAATTATGTTATTTTATATATTGTAACCTCTACTTTATGTCTAGGACGTTAGTGTTTTATAATAGTCCTGTCAAGTTAGCCATGAAAATACTGATCAAATAACAAAAACTCAAATTTAAGACATTTTGGATAGAACATTATAAATTAAATACCAAAGTAGCCATCGACCTTATGTGTACTAAAAAAGTTAGATAAGGTCGAAGGTGACATGATGATCAATAATAAAAGTATGTTGTATATATTTATTATATATATTTTATAATAAGTATATGGAATGGTCTATCTAGATGTCCCGTGAGGAATGGGAACAAAGCATCACCAACTGGTGGCAAGAGCACCGCGGGATGCTTCGCGAGGACGCCATGATGGAGTACCTCAAGATAGCCCAAGATCTGGAAATGTACGGCGTCAACTACTTCGAGATCCGCAACAAGAAGAACACAGAGCTGTGGCTCGGAGTTGATGCTCTCGGACTTAATATATATGAGAAGGATGATAAGTGAGTATTGTTGCAAATTTTTGTTGAGGTATACTAAGAGAAGATATTCTGGCACTTTTTAGACATGTCAAAAAGAGTCAGTCGATTAATTTCAACCTGTCCCCAATGGCGCGTAAAATATTACAAATTATTTTTTTTTATTATCGTCCAAATCAACTTATTTAACTGAATAAAAACTATTAAGAAAACAAACACAGTAATAGTAGTAGCAATGTATTTAATTACGTTTTGCTTGATAACTCGATGCCCTGACGTCATTGAGATGGACGGTGTCTTGTAACACTCGTATAAAGTTTCCTCCAGCCGTTCATTGCAAAGTACTTTATAGTAATAAATTCAATAAATCAATCAATGAAATCTATTTAAAGAGATAAAAAGTATGTCTGCAAAATTGCGAAACTAGGTCCTTCCACTTAGTGGTTAATTTGTATGAAATATTAGTTTTTGCTTGCTAATAGGTCAGTAAGAAATGAAGGGGAAAAAACGAGCTTCACACTTTTGCGAACAGCAAGTTAGTGTCCTAGTGTCAAGGCACTCCGTCCTCAACTCTCCGTACGACCGTCCGTTGTAGCCTTTCTTGTTAAACGGGAAAAAAGGAAATAGTTAATTTTCCCGAGTGGAGCCCGCAACCATTGTTTCCAGTCAGGCGCTGTCCCCTCGCGCTGTTATGACCCCCAATATTTATCTTATATTATTCAAGATTCAAACTCAGAGCCATCACGTTCAGTTAGTATATATGTATGTAAATAACGAACGCTACGAAGTGTGATAATCGATTATACGGTGAGATCATTGTGCACGTCACTAGCAAAGCCTTCGGCCCTTCGTGCTTGTTCTAACACGTAAAACGCTTAAGAGTTAGCTGTCTTTTGAATTATGTAATAAGTAACGATTTAATATTTATACTATAAATGATTAATTACAGATTTTTAATAGAAGGTCCTCTATAATGTGAAATAATATTAGAATATCGATGTTGTTAAAGGTCTTCTAATACCTACTCGTTGCTCTATAAGCTAGTTATTTAATTTTAAATATAGATAGTAAATTGCAATTTAGATTTGCATCCTTCCGACTGCTTTTTTGGCATAATTCGTAAAAGATACTAATATAATATTTTTGTACATATTATTGCTCCGATAATAAACAGATATCTTTCATTGCCATAATACCTATACGATGTAGCACAACTATTATTCTGCCCATTACAGACTGACACCCAAAATCGGTTTCCCCTGGTCGGAGATCCGCAACATCTCGTTCAACGACCGCAAGTTCATCATAAAGCCGATAGACAAGAAGGCGCCCGACTTCGTCTTCTTCGCGCCCCGCGTGCGCGTCAACAAGCGCATCCTGGCGCTCTGCATGGGCAACCACGAGCTGTACATGCGGCGGCGCAAGCCCGACACCATCGACGTGCAGCAGATGAAGGCGCAGGCGCGCGAGGAGAAGCTGGCCAAGCAGGCGCAGAGGTGACTCGTATACATATTACATTACGAAATGTTGTACTTAATTTAATGTAGAAATTTGTAAGTAACGAAGTGATATCGTGGCAGGGAGAAGCTGCAGCTGGAGATCGCGGCCCGCGAGCGTGCGGAGAAGAAGCAGCAGGAGTACGAGGACCGTCTGCGGCAGATGCAGGAGGAGATGGAGCGCTCGCAGGTGCAGTGCACGCGATGTTGATAGATCACACAGACAAGTCGTTCGAATGTGTCAATGGACACACGTCACACGCATTTTAATTATTAATTAATTTATTTACTAATTGACAATTAAAATAATTCGTTTGTTCATGGCACGTAGGCTAACCTGATCGAGGCACAAGAAATGATCAGACGGCTGGAGGAGCAGCTGCGCCAGCTGCAAGCCGCCAAGGAGGAGCTCGAGCAGCGTCAGAACGAGTTACAAGCCATGATGCAGCGCCTCGAGGAGACCAAGGTAACATATGGGGCTGCATACATCTAACGTGATATTTAGGTTCTGTACTATTTCGTGCTATATACGTGTGTCTGGTGCACAGAACATGGAAGCGGCCGAGCGACTGAAGCTGGAGGAGGAGATCGCGGCCAAGCAGGAGGAGGTGTCGCGCATCCAGCAGGAGGTGGAGATCAAGGACTCGGAGACGCGCCGCCTGCAGGACGAGGTGGAGGAGGCGCGCCGCAAGCAGGACGAGGCCGCGGCGCTGCTGGCCGCCGCCACCACGCCCACGCACCACCACGTGGCGGAGGCGGGCCAGGGGCAGGGCGACGGGGAGGGCGAGGCGGAGGGCGAGGGCAGCGGCAGCGACGGCGGCAGCGAGGCGGGCGGCGGCGAGCTGGCGCGCGGGCCCGACGACCTGGTGGACCCGCTGGCGGAGCGCCGCACGCTGGCCGAGCGCTCCGAGCGCCTGCACAGCCAGCTGCGCGCGCTCAAGCAGGACCTGGCGCAGTCGCGCGACGAGACCAAGGAGACGGCCATGGACAAGATCCACCGCGAGAACGTGCGCCAGGGCCGCGACAAGTACAAGACGCTGCGCGAGATCCGCAAGGGCAACACCAAGCGCCGCGTCGACCAGTTCGAGAACATGTAGACCCCCCCCCCCACGCCCCACCCCGGGACTCAGTGTAAATACCGATTACTACTTATTGTAATTTTATGTTAGTATACTACGTGCTATAATGGAATATAAACATACTTTGATGTATCGAAGTTTCGTGGGCGTTCGTGGACTGTCTGTCTGTTCGTTGAATGGGGTTTCTGTTGACGGGTTTTTATTATTTATATGAAAATGTTTTTTAGAATTCGTATTTGTTCGAGTGCCTCGATACTGTTCGTAAATTGATTCGAATGATGCGTTACAAACGAATGAATCGACTCGATTCTTAGGTATATATATATAGGGTCGCAACAGACGAGGGGAGTGTCAAACACCATATTTTGTACGAGGATGTTTACAGCTAGTTGTTGCTCAAGTTGTCCGCTCGGAGGAGCGAGGGGTAGGGGGGAGGGAGGAGGCGACGGCCCGTATTTATTTTTATAATCATTTATATTATATATTATAGATTAGGCTTTAGTTCGAGTCGGTCCATTATCTGTTGCACTGTACTCCTAATTCTTAGCAAAAATTCTGACAAATCAGAATTTTTGATAAGGATTCGAGTCGGTCGAACCCGTTCATACATTCATAGGTTAAGTTCCGTTTCCGTTATCGAGACGCGGCCGGCCTACAACCGTTTACTAAATTTTGAACAAAATTCTAAAAGTAAATATTTAATTGTATGCTTATATAGGATGTGTATAATGTTATGTTTAAGTGTAATAAAGGCATTCCATATGTGTCAATGCGGTGGCGTGTACTTGTTTCCGAGATATATTTGACTGTGCCTGTGACGTCACAATGAGTGCCATCCGGCGCTGCACTGCCGCGTCCGCTGCAGCAGTATTTAATACTTTATATATCGTCGTCATTTCTAAAAATATACAATACCACGTTGCCTTTCAATATAGGATGAAATTTTTTTCCAATAAAATGTTTAAGTAATTAAATACGACTTTTATTTTTATATATCCATTTATTTATTTCGACACTTATCACCCGATCCAGACGTCTTCTACACACCGAAGTAAATCTTTAATTATATAAATAAGAATGAAACTAGGAACTAAAGTGTCAGCGTGTATCTCACTATATTTATATGATATAAGCTCATTTTTTCTTATATATTTACATTTGAACATGATCTAGATGTAAAAAGTACCAATTAATAGGCTGATTGATTATCCATTATTTTCAATATTAATTTGATGAAAGTGGTTTTGGTCAACTCTAATATTAGCAGCTTAAATTATACATATGTGAGGTTGATGGACGAAAATAACAAACAGATGAATCTGTAATAAATAATAATAGAAGCTTCACGCCGTGTCCCGCACATGCAGTCCCTGTCCCTGTCCGCTGTGCGAGGCGGAACTCAACGCCGCGCTTGGAAAGGGATCACTGCGAAATTATTATTATAGTGGCTTTAAGCTTTCATGTTCTGGCAACTAAGCTCTAAAGCAAGTCTCGTATTGTTGGCTGAAATTAATAATTTTTAACATACTTCATTACAACTTACACTTATTAATAGTATTCATTATTAATCTAGTATAATATTATAAATTAGATTGAATCACAATATTGTTTAATAACACACACAGATATCACTTTCTAAGTACATTAGTAGTTTCCATGTCACTCATCATACAGTCAATAAAAGCAAGCAGCGCTCGTGTCGGTGCATACGAGATACAACCGGATATTTCAAATCTAACATTAGCTAATCTAATAAATTCTTCCAATATTATATAATTTTTTTTATTCGTATATATTATAAAGATATATGATTTTCATCAAAATTCAAACTTCAAGGAGGAATATGAATGGTAATTTGTTCTGTTGTCTATGAATATATTGTGTACTTTATTAGAAACTATTTTTTATATGATAAGCCAAACGATGTTAAGTGGACACCCTCGCCTATAGACATCTACAACATGAGAGTATGGTGGATGCGTTGCCAATCTTAATGGTGGACAAGATGACAACAACACACAACGTTTGAAAATCCCTAAATTATATTGATCATGGAAAACCTCAGGATCATTCCATAGCTTGCATGTACGTGAAAAAAAAGTTCTAGACGCACGCACGTTGGATACAAATGGTGGCAGTGGTATCTGCTCCTTAGGCGGGAGGTGCGATGGTAAAATAATTCCTGTGAACATTCCCCGTTGTACAGTCGGTAGAATACCGATAAAGAACCAATGTCTCTCCGTACACTTAATGATTCTGAGCCGTTTGGGATTACCAACGATTCGAACTGCCCTCCACTGAATTGTGACAAGTGGTTGTAATTGATACTGAGGGGCGGGAGCAGTATACCACGTGAGGACGGACCTGAGCTTTATAAAGCAAAAGTCTGACCTGATGTGAAGTACTGCTTCGCCCTATTCAGTCTATTCAGTAGCCCCGAGCTTTTTTGAAGTCAATATCGCCTTGCTCCAAATTACTCCTAAATTAGACATCATTCGAAGTCTCAACCCCAAGAATCCCAATACTTTTTCTAATACAAAGAGCCATCGAGTTTAGGAGCTAAAGTTAAGGGGGATTTTTTTCCGGTAAACGCGCAAACTCGTGTCTTAAGGGGGTTCAATTGGACAAGGTTACGTCCACCCCACTCCGAGACCGGCTCCAAGGAGGACTGAATATTGGACACAAGTTGTATTCTCTGTGTCTCCACCTCAGCGCGAGAGATATTAGCCCGTCCATTATAAAAGGCATCGCCCGTGCTGTCTGCATAGCAATGCATACTGCAAGTTTGCATAATAAACAGCGTGGGAGATAGCACTGAACCCTGAGGTACGCCAGCTTTGACAGACTTGAGTTCCGAGCATATATCGTCAACTACGACCTTTATGCACCGCCCATCAAGAAAGCTGGTTACCCAAATGCATAATCCCTCGAGAAGTCCGTATGATGGCAACATCGACAACAGGACTTTGTGCCAGACCCGATCAAAGGTCTTTGCGATATCAAGGCTAACTGCCATAGCTTCCCTCTTACTCTCAATAGCAGCCAGAGGTGCCCAGAGGTGAGTTAGATAAATCAAGAGATGTCCAGCACTGTGACTGTGACGAAAACCATAATGTCGATCACTAGTAAGCTGGTTATCCTCAAGGTAACCGAGTAGTTGGGAGTTTATTACGCGCTATAGGACGGTAATTGGATGGGTTCGTACTGTCACCCTTTTTAGGAACAGGATGCACCACAGCTACTTTGCACGAAGATGAGACAATTCTGGTGGCATAAGATAGGGAGAACAAGCGCGTTAGCACTGATGTTAACTTGGGAGCACACATCTTGAGCAGGAATACCGTCAGGTTTGCGAAAGCGTACGTCGTGCATAGTGTGCTTGCACCTAGGTATGGATGGTAGTTGTCTGCTTTTCTCTTTGCTGTATGTGCCAGAGATCCAATTTGTTCGTGCAAGAGTGGTAGAGAAGCCTTACAGAATTTGCCTTCAACAGATTTGGCAACAGACCAAAATGCACGCGTTCCAGATGGAAAGCTTAACAATATCTTGCCAATTTTGCAAATGTGCTTAGCCTTAGCCTGAGCAGCCTGCTTCTTACAAGAGGACTTACTGGAGGCAGCATTGAATTTTCTTTTGCGATTTGCGGCTTGTGGGTCGTTCGTAGCTATTTCCTCAGCTCAGAGTCGATAAATTACCTGTTTAGAGTTTTTAGCTCTTTTACAGGACTGTAACATTCCATTCCCTGCAAAATGGTGTCCGTAACGGCGTCTGCGCAGATCGATGGATCGCTAGAAGAAAAACAAAGCTGTCTCCATGGGTAGGGTGCAAAAAATTATCTTAATCCATCGCAATCTGCCGACTTGTAATGCCATACTAACCGCATTCCCAATGGTCGTGTATGAACGGGTTATGGTAAGGGTGCCTCAGAGGGCACCAGGCAATGATCAGATGTGCCGAGGGGCCCTGTAGCCCTCCGGGTGGGTAGTCAATAGAAGATCAAGCAAGGAAGGTCTGTCGCGCTCTATCCGGTATCTTGGTAAATTTAGATACCAATTGAGTAAAGCCATGTGCCTGGGCAAAGCTGTGCGTCAAGATTCCCGTACGGTGTGTTTTGTATGATCCAAGCCATTATGTGTGGTGAGCATTCAAGTCACCAAGGATCACAAGTTTCGCATCAGCTTAACACTCCAGCACGTAATCTGTAGCTTTTTCGACATGTCCAAATAGGCGGTCAATCTCGAGAGTACCGCTATGAGACCTATACAGGCACGCGTATATGCGGGTTATACCACCATAGTCTATACGTGGCCACCACAGACAAGCTGTCGAGTCGCTGACATACACGCCCGCCTGAGTGATAAAGTGTGTACCCTGGGTACAGTAAGTATGACAGGTCGGCAGTGGTTGATATCTTTGTCTCTGTTAGAAAGACTTCTACAATGAAAATGGAAAATGGAGTGACTAACCAGTTCCTCTAGAACTGCAATACCTGTTGTGTAATGGAACAAAAATATTGTTAATGAGTACTACTTTTAAGTATTATGTAACACATTTTTGTATCAAATGTAGTATTAAATAAACTACAGTAACGCTACCCGTTTCCCTGCACCTCCCCTTCTCCCCACTCTCTCTTCAAAACTAAACGCGACGTCCAGGCGATCATTGTTATAAATTTACAAGACTGCCAATTGCGTTACATAACACTTGAACGACTCCCTATCCGACACATTACGACGCGGCGACGACGGAGGCGGCGGTGGCGGTGGTCGTGGTGGTGGCGACTGTGGCGGTGGTGGCCGTGGTAGCGGCGGTCGCGTCGGCGGCGGTGGCGGCCGAGGGGCGGTGCTGCAGCCGCAGGTGGCGCATCAGCGAGCTCTGGTCGCTGAAGCGGCGCTGGCAGGCCCCGCACGCGAACACGCGCCCGTTGTGCATCATCATGTGGCGGCTGAGGCCTGCCGACAACTCTGGTTAGGGCGGGTGTTTCGTTCTAGGGCGTGTTTTTATGACTAATGGATTACTGTCAGCGCTAATTTGTATGTATGTGTGTCTTTTTATTTATGTTTTTGTGACTTTTTATTAATGTTTTTTTGTACACATGTATGAGGGGCCGGTTTCAAGAGGGCCGGTGTATGTAGTGAGCAGTGTTACATACCGGAGGCGTGCAGGAACACCTTGGGGCAGCGCGCGCAGGCGTGCAGCGCGAGGGCGCGCGCGGCCGGCGCGGCGTGTGCGCGCGCGTGCGCCTCCAGAGCGTTGCGCTGCGTGAAGCTCTTCGGGCACGAGCTGCACTTGTGCGGCCGCTCCTCTGCGACAGACAGCACACCGTCACAAGGACATACACACGAGAGGCCGGGGAGGCCGGGAGCACGCACCTCTGTGCACGAGCTCGTGGCGGCGCAGCACCTCGCGCTGCGCGAAGGCCCGGCCGCAGCGCGCGCAGGCGTAGGGCCGCTCGCCGGAGTGCACGCGCGCATGCCGCCGCAGCGCGCCGCGCGACGCGAAGGTCTTGCCGCACTGCGCGCAGCGCGGCCGCCCGCTGTTGTGTCACAAGTAATGGTTACGGTTTCGTCCATTCTTTCTAAAATATTTTCAGATCAAAGGGATACCGGTAGTTTTGATCCAGAGAAATATGAAAAAGTAAGGCAAATTTTTAAATGAAACTCTTCTATCTGATTTAAAAAAGTCATAATAACAAGATCCCGCCAGTGACGTGTGAAATTAAAAAAAAAATTATAATTTTATACAAAATAATCTTAGCAAATACTCTTTTTTAGATTACATTTTTATTTAAAAAAAAAATATCTTCTATATCACCCTGGAACGACAAAAAAAAAAAGATTATTTTATTTTATTCTTGTTTGCTACAAAATCTATTTAAAGTATTTTTTTTATCTATATCTTGCAACTTTTTGTACATAGAACCTCTAGTCTAGATTATTTAAAAAAAGATAGCCAAGCAAAGAACAGCTCTGTGCTCATTTAAAAACATAATAATCCTATACCATATCCTATTCCACCAACATATATCCTCATCACGTCGCTGAAATG
The DNA here is from genome assembly GCA_037127375.1 of Dione juno. Classification (NCBI taxonomy): domain Eukaryota; kingdom Metazoa; phylum Arthropoda; class Insecta; order Lepidoptera; family Nymphalidae; genus Dione; species Dione juno. The sequence continues at coordinate 5,529,197 of JAXRJS010000043.1, forward strand.
AAATAAGTATCTACAATAATACTATAATTAAATATAAAACAGCTTACTCTTCAACTATATCTGAATGTATAACTTCAGATTGCAAATTTTCGCCAGTCACATGTCGCACGATCACGCTTCGCTTTGGCTCCAAATCAACAAGAGGTTCCTGGAATATTATATTATTATATATATATATATATATATATATATATATATATATATATATATATATATATATATATATATATATATATATATATATATATATATATATATATATATATATATATCTCACAAAGTTTATTATTAAAAAATAAATCACATTTCTCACAATTAAATGTGTGGGTAGAAAAATGTAGTAGTTAAGTTACTCAATTCTTCATTCTTATTAATAATGACTTCACTTCAGGTGGTTAAACACCATATATCTTTATATATGGTGTCTTCTCTTTAGAAGAAGACAAACACTTTTGGTGGATATGTAAACTTTTAAGCACAAAGTGTGGACAAAGTGAAACTTGTTTATACTAGATCCCCACTTTTCGTCCATCTCTGAGACATAACTGTCAAATGGCAGAACTCATGTTCTCATTAGCAGCATTATATTTTTAGCTTACCTCTTCTATCTCCAGCATCTGTAAGGAAATTACTGTTTCATCGGCAGCTTCAATTTCAACAGTTCTTAAACTAGGATCATGTAAAATTGTATCATCTCCATTTTTTTTTAATAAACGCAACTCTAATAATAACGTTGACAGAAACTCAGGCATATCTGAGGGGGGTGATGGTGAAGGTATTCTTTCTTCAGGTATCTCTTCCTACAAAGAATATATGCAAAATTGGTTAATTTTAACTTTAACAATTTATACTTTGAATTTATTGTCTTAAAGAAATTTTTAAGTTTTAAAAAATAATAAAATAGGTAAGTAAAATAATATAGGCAAGTAAATAACTTGTAAGTAATAATTTAAAACATGATTATTTTTCGGTTCATCTTGATAGAATATATATAAATATATTCAAATTCTTTATAAAATTTCAATAAACTAAAAGATAATTACTTGTTTTGATGCTTCTATTATTGGTTCTTCTAATATTATATCTTCACTAAGGGCTATATTAGTTATGTTATCTAAATCAATTTGCAATGGATGGTTCCCAACCCCTGGCACTCTCACAGGCTCATAAGTACCTAAATGTTCTATCGTTATAAATTGCTGATTGTACTCCATGGCTTTCAAATCTGATGATTTCTGTGTTTCTTTCTGTTTCACAGCTAACATATGAGATTTAAGTTTCTGGTATGTGAGCATACATTTCTTCTTAAACCCATAATAATTATTTAATGCTTCATGACACTGCGTACAAATAATGTTGGGTAGACATTCTTCGCGGGTTATCTATTATTAAAAAAGCCTTTATATTGAGATTTTATTAATTTAAAGTTTAGTTTTTGAAGCAGCATTTATTGTAGTTTATTATTTATTAAAAACAGAACAAAAATAAAGAAAACAAAATATTTTGTATAGTTTGTTTTGTTTTTATTGAAAACACAGAATTTCACAGTGGAGCGTACCTCTAAGCCGATACACATCATAATCCTCATAGCGAGGGTAGCACACACGTTATTAGAATCAGTAAATATTGGAATAGATTTATTGGCTCTCTCCATACACAGTCTGCACAGCTCGTGAACACCTTCAATTAATTGATATTCTGTTTGTTTCCTTGTATACGGACGCATTATTACACTATTACTGGTATACAATAATCATAAATATTCCCTATAAACTGATATCTTATTTGCAGGCCTTTTAATTATATAAAGTCATTATTTAATGAGATAAACTGTAAAAGAAAATAAAAATAAATATTATATTTTTAAATATTTTTGACAGTGATTTCTTGCTGTTGACAATTGATTGACTAACTACACAGATACAATACCCTGAACTGAATAAAAGATAGATTAGGATTTTTTGATTTTGAAAGGTTATTATTTTAAAAAATTTAAATTTATTTTTTATTTTAAGTAATTAAAATTTAAATAAATTTAAAATTATTAAATATATATCTCAAAAACATATTTGTATTAAAATGTATTCATTAATAAAATATTATGCTTATATGCTTTAATATTTCACTGATGGTACATGACTCGTAGAACGCAAGTACTACTTGTATGACTTTGCTGCTTGATCTTGGCAGTATTTACCCCACTCTCTGACAAACTGACTATGAATAGATTTAAAGTTCATTTGTACAGATAGAAGGCGAGAGGTTGAAATCTAAAGTTTGCTAAAATATCTCGGCCTGACTAGAATTGACATTGATAAATTTCTAGAACGAACTTCGAAGGCCGTACTCGGCAGAATCCCTTAAACTCCTTAAACGCCTTCGTATTACGTCCAATATTCAATTTATAATGCATCAGTGAAAAATAAAAGAAGTATACATTTCATTTGCGTTGAATATATGTAATTTTTCCTTTTTAATATATAATTTTTCCATTAAAGGATTACTGCCATTGTCCTCAGCCTTCGAACTTGTTATTTTAAATACTTAGGTTTTACTCTAGATTTCAATCTCAACTTTTCACATCACATCAATAGCATAGCATCTCGTATACATAAACTAATAACCCGTATTTAGTAAACTTAAAAATTCAACTGATTGAGAAACCTTACTCACAGTTTATTATGACTTCGAACAAAGTCCTCTAAACTATTGCATTGTTGTATGGGGCTTAAACAGTAGGCTTATACCGATATATATATTAGGCCATACTTTTCTCTCTTTAAAACGTGCTCAAAGAGCAATAATGAAAATTATGCTGGAAAGACCCCAATAATACAGCATAGATTTTTTATACCAAGAGACCTCGACTTCATTTGTCAGCTAACTTGACATTATTTCGTAGGAATAAAAGTATTGTCTTCAGAATCACTTCCAAACGCGTTAAATCCTTGATCTATAAAACAGCGCAGTTCAGGACACTGTAGGCACTCACGCAAATTTACGTAATTAGCAGCCGCTTGTACAATACAATTAAGAAACTTAATATTTATTAAATCATCTAGGAACAATATTTAATTTCAAATTTCATTCAAAATGTCTCCAATAACCGAGAATATTCTCTTTAACTTATATGTCTATACTTGTACCTACTTTAATACAACTAATGAGTCAATGTGATGTATGGACATACTAAATTATTAAATATTTAAATTAAATAATTAAATTATTAAATATTTTTGTAATATAAATAATTATAAATAGGATAATATAGGAGATTTGGAACCATTTTTATCTGTCATTTATTAGGTTTATGCCATAAAATGCTGTATGTTTTTATAAATAACAACCTTTCAGAATATCGAGATATAAAAATTAAATTAATTAAAAATCATAAATATTTTTTAGTATTTAGTTACTTTTTAAACCAGTTTCAGTCCCAGCAACCATCTTCCTCACTCACTCACTCACTCACTATATAGAACTGATTGTGACTGTATATGACTCCTTTGTGATGATAATAAAGAATTAAGAATAAAAAATTTGAGACAAATTTAAATTAAATTTTATTCTTAATTAAATAAAATAGCAGATTCAGTTATTCCAATAGTTAAATAAATTGTATCCCTATTATAAATAATTGATTTATTAATTCCCATGTAAGCACTAATTTTACTTTATTAATTGAAATAACCCTAATAATTACAAGCAATATCAATTACTACATAGTATTAATTACGTAATTATTTGAAGGAATTTATAACAAAACCATGGGGAGGTATTCTAGAGAATTGCGAATTAGAAATGTTTCACTAACATTAAATAAATGTATAATAAAAATAACATGGTAATATGGGGTGAATATACTGAAAAATCTTGTTACTCAATTATCACGGCGTTATGGCAACGTATTAAAATCATACGTGAAGTTAGGTTACACCTAGGTAGCGGGTAGGTTAGAAACGTAATAACCAGAAAACCATACACAGTTTTGCAACAAAGGGCTCGTCTAAAACATCCACATAAAACGATTTCACAATTTGAGAGTCCGCTCTCTAATGGACACTTTTATAAGTCAGAATCAGAACACATATGAGAATTCTTCTCTACTCTAGAAGCATTTTTCCTTTACTTTAGGAACTTCCAGCACCATGGGAAACAAATACCATATGTACGAGGTCGACGGTCCTCGATATATATATTTTAAGTTTTAGTTTAGTTTTAAGTAATCAAAATATGTAATATGAGCCTTTATAGTCATTTAAATTCTAAATATATTTTTATCAAACTTTTTGCAATTATGTTACTATGAGTTCGTCTCTGCTACCCTCTATGTATGTATCTATAAAAGGAACATACAGATACAAATAAAATTTTATAATAAAACCTTGTCCTCATTTTTAGTCGTTTTATTATTTTGAAAATTTAATAATCCGAAATGGATTACGAAACTAATAAAACATTAAAGTTCATATCAACAGCAAATATTTATTTTTGTTTCTGTGGTGTACACAATTTGTGGATCGAAAACATATTCTATAGTAAATTAACTAAATATTTTAATAAATTTGTAACGTTCTCTTTAATATTCTTCATAGCTATGGAAATAGTTGCTTTATTTACTAGAATAGATTTAACCGAAAAGCAAACATCCGATCTCTATCTGTTTGTACCTTCGCATTGTATACTCGCAAGTTATTATATAGGATGTCAGTATTATAAAAAGAACATCAACAATTTACTTACAATGTTGTGTATTGTTATGAAAAAAGTATATAATGTGCCGGAAATCGAGAGACAGATGATCAAGAAGGCTACAAACTATTCCATAGCTTATTTATTAAGTGCTAGTTCAGCGCTGTTATCATATGGATTTAACGCGTCTATGCAAGTTTTATTTTCAGGTTTGTATTTATATCTGTCTATACACGGATGTCGTATTTATTATATTTTAGACAATTATATAAAAGTAAACAGAAGTGGCGCAGAGGCGTAGCCTCTGCCGGTTTATAGGTTCGATTCCCACTCGGGGAGAATGAATGATTTTCATTTTCTTCGCTCTGGCTAAAGCGCGGCGATGAGTTCTATCACTTAACACGCAATGCCTCGAAAGGTGGAAAGTGGAAAACGGAGTGTCTGAACACTAGGTTCCTATGGTCCCCTCTGCCTACCCTGCCATGTGCGAGATACAGCGTAGCGGGATGAAGCTAATATATGTAAATATCCTACTTAATGCACCGTCCACCATCCAGCTATATGCAACCCATGGTACCTGAGAGCAATCGCTTAAACGATAAGACTTCCTTGTTGTACTTTTTGATTACTTTAATGATCATGTGTACTGTTATATTCTTTGTATAATAATGTACCTACCTATATGATCAGGTTTCCCAATTTCGAGCTCAGCTTAATTGGCTCCCAATCCGCCTTCGCCGAGATATGCACATCCTCACATTCCTCTTTAAAAGCCTTATCAAAATTTCCCTCCTTATCTATGCTCCCGTTTTAATTTACTTCCTACTCCTACACGCTCGAGGCGGACTTGTGTCATGCCGATGCTTGACATACCAAAGAGTAACAGCAAATTCTTCCAGAAATCCTTTTCAATGTACGCTGCATCCCTGCGGAACCAACTCCCCAAAACTAACCAAAAAATATACACATGAATACATACATATACATATATATATATATATATATATATATATATATATATATATATATATATATATATATATATATATATATATATATATATATATATATATATATACATATATATATATATATATATATATATATATATATATTATATATATATATATATATATATATATATATATACATATATATTTGTATATGTGTATGTATTTAATAAATATTAAATTTAAAGAATATTATATATTTCTAGTATGTATTTATCGTCTTGGAACACGTTGGGCTGTTATACGTTGTAGTTATTTACAGATCACGTGAGGCCAAACATGGGACTCTAGTTAGAATATTGAATTTTATTGAATAAAAATCAAATGCAGAAGACAGTATTGCTTCAAACGGAGATGACGCGTGACCTGAAACGTTGAACTTTAACTAAATATAAAATATGGCAAATCCCATCAAAAGTTGTCAATATTTTTACAATAAACAAATCATAGGAAAATAAAGATAAAGATAATAATATATTTATTGTTTCGCAGACGGGTCTTTCACTACAGTTGTCACAGCATGGCCTGATAGTGATGATACTAGTGTCTTCTCAAGTCTCGGACGAATGTTCTTCTACTTGGCTTGGTGGGCTTTTATGGCAAGAATTTCGATTGGCATCGTTTTGACCATTATAATATCAGTTGCCATAAGTCACCAGTTCAAAATTTTGCAAAACTATTTTTTAAGCTTAAATGAAATATTCAATGACGAAAATATGAGCCTATACGAAAAGCAGCTAAAGTATGAACAGTCGCTAAAAGTTGGTATGAAGCTTCATTCTCAAACATTGTGGTAAGTCTGTGTAATTAATTATTTGGACACAATACAAAACCAAGCCCCCTAAACAAAAGAACATCCCGTAAATATAAACAAAAATATTAGTTAGTATGTAACCTGTCTCTACAACGACTTTTATTAAATCGCACAATTACACTTAAAGATTCTAAAAAATACCCAATGATTTTTATGGACGTAATGTTATATTATTAATGAAATACTTTACGTTAGATTGCTTGGTAATGTCAAAAAATCTAAATAAATAAAGTAATATTCATGTAAATTCATATTCATGTACACATATTATTAATCTTCTAATTCTTCATTATTCTATTTAAGGTGTACATCGCAGTGTCAGCTTACTTGTGGTTTCGTGTTTGGTGGACAGATGATGCTTACAGTTTATGCTTTTTCTTTTTTAATGTTGCAAATGATGGTAAGTGTAGGTTCAGCTCTTGTACATAATAATATATGTAACTCACTCAGACCTTCCTGCAATGCGTGAAAATGCGTGTTAAGTGGCGAAACCCAACGCCACGCGTTATTAGGTGGAAGAAATGAAATAGTTTCTCTGAGCGGGATAGCCATCGCAACCGTCGTAACCGTCGCAACCGTGTACGGCGCGGCGTTAAAAAGTATTGAAGTGTCATTAAAAAAAAATAATTTAATTAGTAATATTATAAATATTATTGTGAAATTATTAATTCTTGTTTTGTTTTTTAGAATTCCGAACGTACGCTTATAAACGCTATGGTGATTGCTACCACGAGTATTTGCGTACTCATTTGTACTGGTTTTATTATGTGGAATGCTGGAGATATTACTGTTGAGGTTGATACAGTTTTGTTAATTCAAAATAAACCTAAAGAAGTATATTCTTAAATGGAAGTATTTTCTTAAAAATCGTTACATTTAATAACATGAAATTGCTATTAGAAAAAAAATGTATAAAAATAATAATTTAAATATATAACTTAAATAATATTTCTAGGCAGCTTTAATACCATCAGTCATATTTTCTTCTGGCTGGCATAACTGTAGAGGAAAATCGTTACAGAGGGTCCGAACTCTAATTATATTAGCAATAGCGCAAGGACAGGTAAGATGTAGGACATAAATATGTATATAAGAAATACACTTTGAAATTGTAAATTTATATAAAGTGTCAGTATCGCCTCGGAAGGCAGGTTCTGCTGAAAGGAGCTGCCAATAAATTCCTGCAATTACTCTTATGAAATATAATTTTACATTAGATATTTAGCAATCATAAACTTTCCCGGGGAGCATCAAGATAATTAAAATTCACGCACTAATATAATATTCTAATAATCCACTTTAATATTACCTTTATAATTTTGACTTTAAACTGTTCAAGTGACAGATCTGAAATCCCTTGTGGAATTTATTATACATATGTAAATATTTCTTTCTAATATTTCTAATATTTCTTGTCCTGCCTTGTCCACGGCTGTTAAAATAATTGTGATTATTAAAATATTATACCATCGTAAGCAGTGGAGTCTACTCACCCGCGAAAATAAATTGGGAACCCATTGAAATTTTGAATTTAGATTTAGCCCCAGAAATACTGCTTCTGTTTTTCACCTATGTCGTAGAAAACTCTATACATTTCGTTGTCTTCACATTCAATACTTTGTTACTAACAATAAATCAGAAATTGAATCAAAAAGTTCTGATATAAATTTATGTATCCACTACTTACTTGCAATAATATTGTAAACATACAAGTAGATATAAATTTTAAATCCTAGTCTAACAATTTACCATATGATTGATAATATTTACATATAAATATATACCCGGTTTGACTAAACGTTAATTTAATAAATTAAGTACATAATTCCAAATAAATTTTTTTTTAAATTACAAATAAAAAGTGGCAAATTTTAAGTAGCACTACTAAATGTTTCCTCATGTAACTAACACGTTAGTCATTGACATTAGATAGTATCAATCGATAATGGCGCCAACTTTAAAACATAAAAAATATAACCAATAAAATTTATAAGATTCATAATCCAAATCACAAAATAATACACCAATGAAGAATTTTTCTTGCTCTGTAATATATACTAATATTTTTTTACAGAAGGACGTAGTCATCCGAAGCTTTAACATCGTTATTTCTTACCAATCATATTTATCGGTAGGTGCCCCATATATTAGAAATGTGCCTTATTTTAAAAACAATTCTAACATATATTTATCTTCATTTCAGATTGTAAAGTCGTCTTATTCAGCATTTTCCCTGTTGTATTGATTACTGTATCTTACATAATGATTATAGTAAATATTTATTTATAACACAACAAAAAAGTGAGTGGCCTTAGTTTTAAATAAAAATATTACATAGCTTAATTTTTTTTATTTTAATATAAAACTTAGCTGATAAACATTAAATAATAAAATAATAATTAATAAAAAATCATGATTTAAAAATATTTAATATTTGAAGAAGTATTTTCATTTAATAGAATAGTATATTTTTCTATATAGTCTATGAGTCTAAAAAATAAAAAAAAAATAAATGCATCTAAACTGATTCAACTCCAGAAAGGAAAAGGTGATTGACACTATTTTTGTAAAAATCCTTCTCCTTTCTTAGTAATTTAGCGGAAGACGGTATATTTTTCTTTATGGATATTCCAATCTTCTAAGATCTAGATCTTATACTTTTTTGTAAAAATAATACACATATTTTATCTAATATATTTGTATATCATTAAAAGGCACATATTAGTTTTAAAAAGCTTTTAACAAATAGTAATATCATGTATTTCCTTACAGATTAAATTGTAAATTTTTTTTTTCTATATAAAAATATCTAAAGTCCATTACAAATCTTTTTATATGTATTATATATTTAAAACATAACAATTAAAGTTTTGAATCAAAAAACTTGAGATCCTTATCATCTGGGAGTTTCTTAAAGTATTCCTCTACATAGTCATCATCAACATCAGCCAATGTTTTATGTTTCCACTGTGGGTTATTATCTTTGTCTATGAGAAGAGCCCGGACACCTATAATATGGCAAAAAAAAAGATCTAACTAAGTTGTAGAAAGTTAGGAAGAACATATGCTATGGTCGTTCACACATTGTGATTATTATTATTATTATTATTATATATAAACATACACTACCCCTAGTGTAGATTTATTAGATATCACATCACATTGGCCATATTTGCCTATATTTTTTAAGCTTAAAATATGTATCATACTAAACTCTTTAAATTCATTAAAAAAAAAATCAAACCTTCAGGAAAGTCATGGTTGGATGTTGCACGACATGCCAGTCTATATTCCATCTTGAGACATTGTGGCAGCTCTAACTGGGCACCTCTTTGCAATGCTCTCATTGTAATCTTAAGAGAACCTGGGCACATTTCACTTATAGTCTGAAATATTATTGACATTAGGCCATAAATTAATTTATTATAAAAAATTATAATTAATTACTAGTTTAATCTATTACAAAAAAAATATTAAAATTCACCTTTAAAGTTTTGATTGACCAGTCATTTTGAACTTTTTCCAATCTTTCTACAATTTCTTCTACAGTTGAAGCAGCAAAACAATAATTAATATGTTTAATATTAGGTGCAAGAGAGAATTCTTCTGGTGGCTCATTAAACTTGTTTAATAATGCTTGTACTTCACTATCACTGGTACATCTGGATAATAACATTTCCAATTCATACAAACGCTGGCTGGATATAAAATGTGTGGCTATACCTGCTTTAACTACATCTTTGCCTTTTAACCTGTCACCTACACAGAAAAAAATATATTATTGAAAAAAAAAACTTAGGATATTTATTTGCTTTAAGTAATTCCATTCAAGTCTTACCAGTTAATCCTAAATAAAGTCCTAAATTGACTGGTAACCTAGGTAAGAAAAATGAACCTCCAACATCAGGAAATAATCCAATCTTTGTTTCAGGCATTGCAATCATTGTCTTCTCAGTTGCCACCCTGTACCTGCCATGCACTGACATGCCAAGTCCACCTCCCATTGTAATACCATTTATTAAAGCTATGTATGGTATTTTATATTTTCCAATTAAATAGTTTACATTATATTCAGTGTGGAAAAATCTAGGGCCTTCCACTTTATCTATCGCTTGTTTCACATCACCACCGGCACAGAATGCTTTGTCACCAGCTCCTTTGATTATCACTAAATGTTTTTTATTTTCCCACTCTCGCAACTGTGGTAACAATTTTGAGACCATGGATGTATTTAAAGAATTTAAAGCTTTGGGTCTGTTTAATATTATAACCCCTGCATTGTTTACTGTCTCAAATATCACATCTGTTTCCTGACTGGACATTGTTCTTTTTATAAATAATATACTTTGTGGAGGTATTCTTAATTTAAACATCTGCAAAGTAAATGTTTAAATTTATGACAGTATGTTATTGTACAGTTTATTATAAATTACGTTTTATTTACTAGGTAGTAAGTACATTTAAATTCATGATTAATTGATTACTTGCTTGAAATAGTTGCATCCACAAAATTAATGCTTATTAAATAAAAAAATGTAATTAAAAAAAATTAAAATAATGTTATTACATAAGTAAGACTTACTTTTATTTGAACTTGAACCCTGATTGTTTAAACAGCCTTATCGTTTCCGTCTGAATTAAGTATTCGTAAAGTGTGGAACTTGTTTATTTGAGTTACTCGCAATTATCATGCTACAAAATCACGTACATCCCTCAAATGTAGACCGCATATGAATACTAAATGTATTATGTATATATATATTTATCTTGTTAAGTACTAATTTTAATATTATTTATGAATGATCTCCGTATCTACAGAAATATGTTTTTTGTTGTTATCTTATCAATTGTCAAATGTTTGAAACTAAAACTTATTAAATGTGTACATGTTTGAATGTGGTTAGATTTTTTGTTATAAATATAAATTGAGCATATTTAGAAGTGATTTTCTAAGAGAATTAATTCTAAATTTAAAATATCAAATATAATATTGGTACTTTTAGTTTTATTAGGAGACTGAAGTTTGAACTGGCAACTTTGTATTAATGCATTGAACATTCAAATTTGAATTCCAGAATCGTCAGAATTGATAGCTTAATAATATTAGTTTTTATTAATTAAGTTTTTTTTTAATTTATAACCAAAGATTAAAATTTATTACTTTAGTATGTATTTCCTTGTTCACATTTTTCTTCAGTTAATATTTGTACTTATGAATTATAATTGGACCTTGAGGTTCCCGCGTAATAATTGCATTCATGTATTATCAAGTCGCATTAATTTTCCTAATATTGTAAAGGTCATACTTTGTATGTCAATTTTAACCGAATTAATTTGGATAAAGTTAAGGTTATATAAATAAAATTATATCAATTAAAAATACTCTTTATTTAAATAGACTTTAACAAACACTTTTGAAGCCTGCAAGCAACTGTTGACTTGCAGTTGCTCTTTTCAGCAATTTTATTGTTTGATAATAACAAAATATGATTTTGTTTACACATTTATATTATATTCTTGAACAGAGTAATAAGCTTTACTAACTAACATTGTTTTGATACTTATAATAAAAGAAAATTTCATTAGATATATAATTTAAATTTGACACTATACCCAGCAACCCATAAAACATTTATTTACTTTTTGGAGGTGATAACCAGACGTTACGAGCTTATCTTTATTTGTAGTTCTTATTGTATATATTTTAAGAAAAACACTGAATATGTTGTATACAAGATATTATAAAATATATATTATGGAGCAACTGTAAGAGTACCTTTTTGTTTGAAAACATCTCGCAGAGTACCTCGAGCTCTAAGATTAGGAATTGATCACAAGGCTCTTTTTTGATGAACAAATATTGAATTAATATCTGCTGCAGTGTCTTTTAACCTTTGGCCCCATAATAGTATACCATAAGATTTAAAACTACAAAATAGTAAATAAACAAGTCGGGCATAATCAGCGTGACGTCATTTGTCTTACTTTTTTAATAGCGAACGCGGCAGAGTCGACTTTATCTGTGATTGTTTTTAGGATAGAATTCCACTGGAATTTGGAATCTATAGTACCTAAGAACACTGTTGATTCCGTTACGTTCAGAGTGTTATCTTCAATAGAAAGATTAAAATTATTGTTTTTTATAACTACAGGTAATTTAAATTCGGTACATTTAATATCTTTATTGTCTAAACGGCATTATGAACGTCAAACCAACAATGAATATTGACTTAACGACTGGTTATCTATATCGCCAATTGATTAGTTGAAATCTAGAAAAATATTATTTTCCAGATTTAATTATTATAAGTTTTAAAAATTTTGCACATAAGCTGTTACAGGCAATATTAATATATATAGTTATATAGTTTATGAACTTGTGGACATATGTAAATTAAAAAAACTTAAAAAAAATATGTATCGTAAAAATAAATGCTAAATACATAAATGCAAGTCATCACTTACAACTTGTACAAATGAGGTAATTGGGTGACAGTGCCCGCATTTATAATATAAACCTATGTATAAAATTGATCCAAAGAAATGGAACCAATAAAAGATCTCTAAAAGAAATTGTGTAAAATGTAAATATACTTGTACTGCATATTATTTGTGTACAATTTTATAAATAATTTAGATTTTTAAGGTTACAAACTCTATCCCACACATCGGGGTTAGTATGGAGAACCTTATTATGTGAATAAAATTACATTTTATTATTTCTTAGTATTAAAACTTAATACATATGAATATAAGCACACACCGTCACCTACGTTCTAATAATTTTAAATGTCGAATATTCATTTCATTAATATATTGAATTACCTAAAATGTGTCTTGATCTTAAATTTACGTGTTTATTATATAATTTTAAGGTAAAAATAGCTTGTTTAAAAAATATATTTAAAATAAAATATTTTAGAAACGAAAAGAAACCAATAAACAGAAAAAAAAGGTAAATAAATATTACCTTTTACAAAAGACAATTATAATTAAGTAATGTAATTGACCAATAACCCTAATTTGCAAGAGAAATACACCATCAAATGTTTTAAAAATGATGATTTTATTTATTATATTATGACTATATATACTCTTATTTTATAATATTTTATCTTCACACTGTATATCGTATGCAATAGGCACTAGGCAGAGATAACGTAATATTGAGACACTAGGTTCTGTGCTTTCCGCTATTGGAGGAACTTCTTGCATAGTGGTAGAACTCAACGCCGTGCTGCTTAAAAATAATTTTTAAAATAATTCATTCCCACAACTGGGGACTCAAACCTACAACCACCTCGTTTTCTGTCAGACCTAACCTAATTAATGCTTTCCATATTAACTTTCTTATTTATATGAATCTGTATAGTAAAAATTGTTGTTATTAATCTGTATCAAAAAATTTAAGTTCTTTATTTTCTGGAAGTTTCTTGAAAAAGCTCTGCACATATTCGTCGTCGACTTCTTCTATAGTGCGCGGTCGCCATTGTGGTTTGTTATCCTTGTCTATTATGAGGGCCCGTACACCTGCAGGGCAATATTTTAATTAGATAAGTTATAAGTATATAAAATTCTAATAGAATATTATTTATTAGCATTCCAATAGTTTTCATTGGTAAACATTTTGGAGGTCAGATAGTGGCATAGTGAGATAAGCTCTTGTGTTCTTTTTATTAATATTTATAAATAACATGCTTGATAGCAGAATACTTGCACTTTATCCAACTAGCTACTAGGCTAAGAAATATATTTATAAAATTTTTTTTGGATTGGGGATAACTTATATAATGTTGCAAGAAATCTAACCTTCAGGGAAATTATAGCCTTCAATTGAGTGACATGCTATTCTGTATTCCATCTTTAGGCACTCGGGTAGTTCCATTTTAGCACCATTATGTAGTGCTTGCAGAGTGACTTTGAGTGATCCTGGACACATTTGATGTAAAGTCTGAAAATTGTTCCAAGCATTTAGTATATTTAAATAATTATAGTAAAATTGAATATCGTTTTTTTTTCTTTACAATGTGTATGCTATTAATTATTGCACAAATTATAAAAACACAGATCAAATACATCTCTGCGTTAATTGTCAAGATTAATGCCTGGCCAAGACTCATTAGCAAAAGTAGATATTGACAAGCGAAGTAAGCTGTTGCAACGCTCTGTAGTTGACAATATAAGTGGGTATTTAGGCTTAGCTTACATTGATTGTTTCTATGGACCAGTCATTCTTAAGTTTCTCGAGCCTCTGAATAATTTCCTCAACAGTTGGAGCAGCAAAACAATAACTTATATCCTTAAGATATGGTGTCAAAGAAAACTCTTCTAGAGGTTCATTATATTTATCCAATAAACTCTGTATCTCATCATGGCAAGTACATTTTGAAAGGGACTTTTCAAGCTCATTTAAACGCTCACTGGACACAAAATGAGTGGCTACGCCAACTCTAACTGTATCTTTGGCCTTCAATCTGTGACCTATTTAAAAGTAAAGCAAGTACCAAATATATACATAAATTCTAAATACAAACACAATACAACATCAGAAGTAAAAAAGCAAAAGCTAATTATAATAAATTTTGGATAAAAAATCAAATTTTAATCTTTGATTAATTGTTAAAAAAATATTCATACCAGTCAAGCCTAAATAAATTCCTAAATTATTTTGTAATCTAGGCAAGAAGTAGCTACCGCCAGCATCTGGGAAGAGTCCAATCTTAGTTTCAGGCATAGCTATAACAGTTTTTTCAGTTGCCACTCTGTACCTTCCGTGCACTGAGAGACCTAACCCACCACCCATTGTAATACCATGTATGAATGCTACATATGGGATTTTATACTTATTGATATAATAATTAGCATTGTATTCTGCACTGAATATTTGAGGCCCCTCAACTTTATGAATAGCTTGC
Organism: Dione juno; assembly: GCA_037127375.1. Classification (NCBI taxonomy): domain Eukaryota; kingdom Metazoa; phylum Arthropoda; class Insecta; order Lepidoptera; family Nymphalidae; genus Dione; species Dione juno. The sequence goes on from JAXRJS010000043.1 coordinate 5,544,628, forward strand.
TTTACATCACCACCCGGGCAAAATGCTTTATCACCAGCTCCTTTTATAATCACTAATTGCCTTGTGGTCTCCCATTCGCGCATCTGTAGCAGCACTTTAGTAACCATGGATATATTTACAGAGTTTAAAACTTTTGGCCGATTCAGAGTTATAATGCCTGCATTATTTAATATTTCAAATAACACATTAGGCTCTGTTGTAGACATAGCTCTTTTCATGGATGTTGCAGTTTCTAGTAATATTTTCAATTTAAACATCTGAAAAATTAGAAACGATTTATAAAATAGTATTATAAATACTTTAATATGCGCTACATATTAAAAAATAATATGTACAGTTTTCTATAATTATTTTTTTATATATAAAAAAATAACTATTGTCTACTATTGAAAATAATGTGATCAAAAAAAAAGCATCTTTTATCCTTTTCTATCAGAATGTAAATTTAAACTACATAACAAGATCCAAATCTTAATTTACGCGCAAACATTAAATACGTACCGTGTCCTACAATTTACAACTTTACTGGTGTTATAAATATGTATCGAAAATGTCAACTTAATTTAAAAGATTAGAGTTTACGCGGGTGTTACAAATAAAATGCATAAAAGATTTTTGAATTGCAGTTACGTGACAACTTCTATTGAACTTGAGTTTTGAACTACAAAAATATAATTATCTTATCATATTTAATGATGTTACGAATTACAAAATCCTCTACCATTTAAATTTATTCTCAACTTTACTTATTATTGTGTATTAACTTTTATACACGTGAAATCTTTAGAAGTATTTTAAAATACATTATTATAATGATAGGCTTTCTTTGTGTTATTTATTACTTAAAAAGTTATTACTTGAAAACTTACGTATTTATTACTTGAAACGAGCTCAGTTTTAAAAACTACAGTAAAAGACTTAATCAAAGAGCTGTCTATTATGCATTCACATCTGTTAATAAAGATAATTTATTCTCAATAAATTCTACGTAAATGAATACTTACATACATTTTTAATTGGGCTTTTTATTTGAAACATATCATTTGTCGCTTATATTTTTCTTTGTTTTCAAACGAATTTGACATATGTGAATGTGATTGATAACAATTAACTACTAATCAGTAATCGTAGACTTTGACAGTTTCATTTTCACACGGTGAATTTCAATTCGGTTTTGAATTTATGTTATTTATAGGCAAAGTTATATGTTAAACTTAATTATTATACATATGTAAACTAAATGGGCTTAATGAGAAAAGCTTTCAATTGGTATGCTAGGTTATCACCGAGCCATGGACATTCAAAACCCCCCTACGAGCATGTAGTACAAATCGGTGATCCTACATTACGTAAAATATGTGAGCCGGTTCCAATTGAAAAAATAAAATCAAAAGAAATACAAAATGTGATACGAAAGCTGAAATATGTTCTAGAAAGATACGGCAGTGTCGGAATGGCTGCTCCTCAAATTGGTGTTAATGCTAGAATATTTGTTATGAACCAAACCTCCAAACAAGTAGCCTCGCTACCTGCCGATGTAATCAAAAGGAAAGACATAAGTGCTATCCCATTTACTGTAAATAAGTTATATATTGTTATTAAACATAAATATTTTTATTTAAATATAAATTCAGAACATAAAAACCAATATGTTTTAGGTTTTTGTTAATCCCAAATTGAAAATAGTTGATTATAAAAAAGTCATACATTCTGAAGGTTGTGAAAGCATCAGATCATTTTCTGCAGATGTTGCTAGATATAACGAAGTTCAAGTCACAGGTAATTTTGTATTATGGTGAAGTAGAAGTGGTATTTTATATGTAATTTTTTTTATTATTTGAATTTCTTGTAGGCTATGATTCAGAAGGAGAAGAAATATTAAAAGTTTTTAGAGGCTGGGCTGCAAGAATAGCTCAACATGAGATGGACCATTTAGATGGAAAGCTGTATACAGATGTCATGGACCGAAAGACCTTACACTGTACCTGTTGGGGAGAAGTTAATTTATCAAAAGGAAACATAACTTTACCTTTTAAACCAGATTAATTTATTTAATATTATATATTGTAGTGTAAATATAATAATTTAATGGAGAAATTATATTTATTTTTCTTAATTTACATATAAATATGCTTAACTTAAGCACTAATATATTATAACCTAAAATACACAATTACAGATTACAATATGTATTTATGTACCTTAGATTATTATACCATTAGATAGATAAATTTGTATCTGAGAAACAAATCTTGTGGAGAATTAATTATTTAAATTTCCTTCTTTGACCAGTGCAGCATTGAATTTTGCCTCTCCATACAAAATGTATCAAATTTGCACGAAAAGCAGTAAACATTTTACAGTAGATTTTTGTCAACCTTACTATATGTAGAATATAGCGTGAAGCTTTTTTTTTAAATAAAACACAATATAGAAGCAATGTATTTATTATAACTTATAAATGTTTAACTTGTTAGATTACAGAGCTTTTAATAAATATGTATATCTTTAATACTACAGTACTTGAACATTGTTCAAAGAAATTAAAAATAATTTTGAATCAATACTAATTAACAAGTTTTATTATTTAGCAAACAATAGCTGCTCTATTAAGTAATTATAATATAGCAAACATTTATATTGTATACTATAATATTTGCTTTTTATCCTTCTGAATTTAATATCAATGGCTATATTATACATATACTGTTATATGAACTACAGGGAGCAATTTTCTATGATAGCAAAGTATTTTGACTGTATGTCTATGACAGTTTTTAATATTTCTTAGAATAGCATTTCTTACAAGTTATGTTTACCTTGCATTTTGAGAATATTTGTTTTATATCTTGTTATCATACTATTGTGCTTACATTCAATATCTGTTTATTCGCAACGGGATTTCATCTTGAATCTCTGCTTTAATGATGCTGAATTTAAGTAATCTCTCCTTGGACTAAAGGAATCGCAGCCATCAGGCACATTTTACAATTTCTCAACAAACAACATAATTATATGAAAATTTCAAGTACATAAGAAAGTACCTTTTAATGAAATATTATATAGTGCTGTGAGTAAGTGAGATATTCACATATAATTTAAAATACAAAACGCAATTATATAATTTAATTTGGAGTAAATTGATATGTATTTGAATTTTTCATTATGATCATATGTTTGAGTTGCAAATGCATATACATCACTTAAGGCATTCATTCAAATGTGCACCACAATTTCCTTCAGTCAAACCTTCCCTTTCCACTTTAGCCTACACCTTCCACCCGCAGCGAACATTCCAGTGCATCAGTTATCTGTAAACAAAGAACAAGTAGTAATACGTCGCCTACGGCCTACAGCGGGCGGGCAGTACTCCTGACTACTGACCTGAGCGGGTTGGAGGCGAGCGAGGTCAGCGAGGTGAGCGAGGGCGGGCCGGAGGCGAGGCTGAGGCGGTCCGCGTCGTCGTCGGCCTGGTTGTTGCGCAGCTCCTGCAGCGTGTACACGAACTTGCTCCACTCGTCGTGGCGCGGCTGCGCGACGCTCTCGGCGAGCTCGTACACCCATATCTTGCCGTTGTCGTCGCCGGCCGTGAGGTGCCCGCCGCCGGGGCTCCAGGACACGCGGTTGAGCGCCGCGCCGGCCTCGGCCTGCACGGAGGCCACGGGCACCTCGGTGTCGCGGTTGAGGTTCCAGAGGTCGAGGCGGCCGGCGGCGTCGGCGGCGGCGAACAGCGCGGGGTGCGCCGGCGACCAGCGCACGTCGGCCACGTAGTCGCCGCTGTCCTCGAAGGAGTACAGCGCCTTGCTCTCCTTGGTGCTCCACAGCTTGACGCTCCAGTCCACGGAGGCCGTGAGGTAGAGGTGCGCCAGGTCGGCGGCGGCGGGCGCGGCGTGGCAGGCCACGGCCGTGACGGGGCCCGCGTGCGCCTCCACGCTGTCCGCCACGCCGGCGCGCTGCCCGTGCCTGCGCGGTGGAGCGGGCGTTACGTCCACGAGCTACCGTACCGTACTATGAATATGTATACTATGTATAGTCACCTGCATCCGGTGTAAATGTGTCCATCTTCACCTCCCAGTACAAAATTATTGACGTCTCCGTGTGGGAAGTCCATCGCCGTGACGGCGACTGCCTTGCTCTGTCTGTGCTGAAGCTCCAACGTCTCCTGAGGCTGGGACAGCATATCCAGAGACCAGGAACACATCCTTCCGTCGGTCGATACTGATATCAGATTGTGTGCATTTTGACTGCCCACAACTGACAGGCAGTACACAGGATGCGTGTGCGCGAGCGAAGAGAGCGGCGTGCGTTGGATGGGTGTGCGTTTTTGAACACGATTGTCCCATAGTACTATTTGACCGGAGTACGTACCGCCTAGGATCAGGTTTGGGTGGAACCTGGTTGGAATTAATGGTTATTTTACACAATCGTAAAATGAAGAAGTAGATTCAGATATATAGATGTAAAAATAAATAATACGTGCCAATTTTGAACTTCTTTAGCTATCTAACTGTAGCAATGCAACGATTGAGGGTTTAACGTTCACAAGAATAGGTACTTTTCCTATATGCATATCTCATATTGGCGAGAACCATCACTAAGTGAAGAATACGAGCCTCACCTCGCGAAGGTAGCGCTCATGACCGGCGACTGACAGTGGAATATGTCCTCGGGCGTGCTCTTCTTGAACTTGGTGTTCCAGACCAGACACACCCCGTCGGGGTCGTGGGGCGCGTCGTCGCTGTTGTGGTAGGAGGCCAGCAGCAGCTCGGGGTGCGCCGCCGACCAGTCCAGGCACGTCACGCAGCGGCCGCGGGACCAGCGCTCGTCGCTGAAGGTGCGCACGAGCGAGAGGCGCGCGTCGGATTTATCGTCCCTGTACACATTTAAATGATGATCCTTGCATTGCTTTGAGAAATTGGTAGTAAAATAGAAATTAAAATTCAATTGGTTTTTACAGGCTCTAGGAGCATATCTAAGCACATCAGAAGCACTAACTGAGCGTTCTCGTGGTCGCCGCCGCCGGTGTAGTCGGTGTAGATGTCGACGGACTCGGCGAGCGCGCGCTCGATGACGCGTCCGGCGCGGCTCACGAACTTCTGGAACTCCGACGAGAGGAGAATCGTTTGCTTCTCGTCGTTGCTCAGCTCGCGAACTGGTGTAATATAGGCAACGTGAAGCAATCAAACTAGTACATATAGATTATTCACTTCTTATAAGAGTATGTGTGCCTAATGCTGAGTTTTGTATATCCAGTCAAAGGAAACGAACATATCTTTTAAATTTAGTTAAATTATAATGTAACATATATATAAAAAAATATTTTCATTAAATTGCTTTAAATTCATGCAATGGTGCCCTATGATATGCCCTATTGAAAGCACAACAAAAACATTAGTTCCGGTTTCGATTTCAGTTTCAAAGGAAAATCTTATTCGGTAAAATAGTAATAATTCATGAGCAACCCACCTTTCTTCTCCTTCTCCTCCTCCTTCTTCTCCACGGGCGCCTCGGTGACGGCCGGCTGCACCTCCTTGACGGTGGGCAGGCCGTGCGGCAAGATGCCCGGCGGGAGCTTGCCATGGAACGCGGCTTCCTCATCATCGCCTTGTCGAACGCCATCCCCGTCGAATGTAAGCACTGGACGGTGAATAAGAATGGCCCTTTGTGGCCGACGACTAAGCAGCCGTGACTGACTTACGTATGTCCAATTGAGATTCAAATGTTTTACAAATTTTCAAAATTACAAATTTATTACTTACTTTAGAAAAAAAATATATATTTTTATTGTAACTAAAATAAGTCAGTCGCGGTGGTCTAATATCCTATGAAGTTATTTTTTATAACAATACAATTTTCTTCTCGGTTAAAATTATTGTAATCGACTGGGACAGATAAAAGGTACCGATATATATATTTTTTTAAATAACTTCATAAGACCATGAAGTGTTCTCGTGATGTATGAAAGGAAGGTGTTCGCAATATCCATTCTACCAGCGAAAGAGTTACACGTGATATCTAATAGAGCTACATTAAAACGAATATATGATTCGTGTAAGACGTAAAATATATGGATTAAAAAGATAAAGAAATTATCAAAAAAAAAATGAAATAATAAATTTTTTTCAGATTTACATTTTGTCGTACCGTAAATAATTATTTTTATTCTTTAATAATTAATTAATGTCGTTACACTGAGTTTAGTGGAAAAACCTGGCGCAAAGACACTCCGTTCTCCGCTTTCCGTCCGAAATAATATTTTATATCTTACACTAGAGCTTCAAAGCAAACAAGTGTCTCAAGAAGTACGAAAAAATGTATTGCAATTTATATTGAAAATAAATTATTTCCAACATAAGTTTGATCGAAAAACTATCTAAATTTGAAAATATAGGTAAAAATTTTATATGAAAATATAGCAGTAGGTAGTAATATTACGGTAAAATGTCAAAATAGTCAAATTTGGATAATTTTTTATCAACATATTATATTATTAACACGAAAGCATGGTATGTTCGAATATGAGTATCAATTCGTTAATATTAATCCAATTAAGTCTTTAGTACGCTCATCTATCTTCAACTATTTGCAAAAATTGCAAGAAACCGACATTTGGGAATCGTGTTAACAAATATTACAGTTACAGTATAGTGTTTAAGACGTTTTTCTATAATTTCACCAGTTCTTGCCTGTGGTAATATATTAAAATATCAAATCGAAGACTAAAAATAAAAGTTTGCATAATTTACTTTTAAGTACGTATATCTTATATATATATATTTTTTTTACACTTATTGTAATATAATATACTGTAACTATAATTATGGTTTTCAATATATTTTATCTGTATATTTATAGACACTATCATGGCGACATCATGGTGCGTTTTCAGACTCATCTTAGTAGACAATTGAAAAGCGCACCACGTGCAGCAAATTGAACACACACTAGAAGTAACTAAGCGTTTAATCGTGAGTGACAGAAAGCTCTAATCAATATAAAGTATGCAAAAAAAAAACTTCCCGAGCTCTCCACTAGAGAGTAATGTTATATAAAATATATACGAATAATACTCTAAATGATACGATGACTTTCAGTCATGCATACACACGTAAATTTTCTGTCACATGCAAAATATTTGATAATAACAAATAAGAATAAGGCCACGTATATTTAGCGTTCATATATATATATATATGTATAATATAATTAAATATAATATGTTAAAAAATATCTACTAAATATAACATCAAGTTGTCTCGAGACGTGAACTTGTACAGAAGCCTCAAAGTAACTGTATGAGATCACGAATCTCGTATGAATCTGTTGTGCGATGTTAAATGGTATTGTTAGCGTCTATACTGATAAATAGCGTTACATATATGAAGAGATAGATAAAGGAGCGAGCATGCTTAGTGACAGGGCACAGGCTCTACCAAGGGCAAGTTTAGTCGATGTCTTGTGATTCGGAGTTGAAACCTACCTGTGAACTCGTCCTCCCACTCTAAACCCGGGTTTAGATTGTACTCGTCTTGAAAAAGGGAGGAAAACAAAAATAATGTCAGTATAATTCGACCATATAAATTACAAAATCAAACTATACATATAACAGCGAAACGATTCATAATTTACAGCATGATTGGTTTGGTTGGACTCCATTTGATTTAACTGTAAGACTGTTTGGCCAATCATTGTGTTAGTGGGTACATGGATGTGGACATCGCCCCACGAGGCACGTTATTGGGCAAATTGCAGATCCAGACCAATCGAGACAAGGGCCTATGTACGAGTATATCCAGTCGTATAGTTGAATGAAATGGGTCCATAGTGTTAAGACCTGTGCAGTGTTTGTTAGTCGAATCGAAAGGTAAGTGGGCGTGAGATGATATGGCGACCCCCATACCACCACCATAATCAATATACACATATTATAATGAATAAACCTTTATATTTTTATGTGCTAATATAATATTTGCGGCCTCAAATAGTGGCTCGGAGGCCACGTGGAGAACTCTGGAAGGCCACATTTTAATAAGATAGTATTTTTGGTAATGGAATGTATAACCACATCATACGGCGATGCATTAGTCCCGAGCGTTGCTTGACCCCTAGTCGTAGAGAATGTACCAGATTTCTAGATAAAAACAATCCGAAGGAGATTTTCTAATGCAATAGGTGATTATCGAGCAATCTGGCTAAACCGCATCTATGATATGTTAGTAGAAACTTCTAGAAGCGTGACAGAGAGGAGATACTCTATATGTACAGATATAATGAACCTAATATGTAACCGACACCAAGTTATTGGCTGGAAGTACAGAGGGAGGAATGTTAGAACGACAGAAAGCGATCAGGAGGAATAATGACTTACCGTAGTAGTCAGTTGCGTGCGCTATATTAGGACAAAAAAAATTAAAATCATATGTCAGTTCACATAAACACGTTATTCAATAAATAAATAAATAAATAAATAACAATAAAATAAATGTCTAGTCTATAGCGGTCAACTGCTGAAACACAATACCATTAATCATGTAATATAATCAAATTTACAAATATTAAACATATGTTATGGTTTAATGGTTGATTTCAGTTTTTTTTTTTTCATGGGATAAAAAATTCAGTTCATTGTACATAATTTCTAAAACTGTACCATTTTAAAATAATTATTATAAATAATAGAAAATAATCACAGTGCTTGTGTAGTTATTCAAAAGCATTCACATTATCACCATGCGTGTATAATTTATATATATGCTTTTTTAATTTTCTCTTTAATCATATTATATTAAAACAGTATAACGTGTCACATACACCATGCACCAAAGTACGTGTAAATATAATAATAAAAGTAACTGGAAATCAAAGAGAGAGAGAGAGAGAGAAGAACAGCTCTCAAAAAAAGACAGAGGAGTCAGGGAACTTTCGTTTCTTTTGGACAAAAACAAAAACGGTTTTTTTTTAATTTATTATATTTTTTTCTTCTTTTTATTACGAATTTCGATTTGATCACTAGCTCCTCATTTGACATTCCAACGAATAATAAAATAGTTTTTAATAATATATAAATTAAATTTGCAACATGAATAAATCTAAACGAAAGTAATATGTATTAATAATAGATTAAATAAAAATACCTAAATACTTTGAATCCCATTACATCATAATATGATTAACCTAATATTACCAATGTGGTAAATAAATGATTACCACGATTACCATTATTACCAACAAGACATCCAAGCCCATAATACACAAGTAAGTAATGTTAATAAGTTATTGAATATTTACCTTTCCGCGGCCGCCACCAGTCCTCCATGTATCCTGCAAGCGGTGATGCATTGGAAGAGCAGCCTTTATATGGTAGCACAAACACAAACATTGCACCTAACTCAATACAGTATTTACTTTTGCTTTTTCCTTCTTTAATATATTTATGTTTATTCATGATTTGTTTTACTTCAGTTTGATTTGGTCACAGTATGGGACTTAAAAGACCAAAATTCTGATTTGATAAAATAAATTCTCCAAAAATATTTATTGTAGTGTGGTAAATATTGAGATTATTAATTACAAGGAATTTACAAAGTTTAGGTAATATGGGGCGACTTACCATTTATAGGTTTTAAACTTAAAATTAGAACAGCTTGTCTATCAGTTATTTCATTAAAAAAATATTAAAAGCAAGCATATTGAAACTATTTTTTATTAATATGGATTTTCAAGCACTATGGATTATAAAATGACCATAATAATGATCAATCCCAAATTGTGCCAATTTCTATATAACCATTGAGCAGAGTTATATTGATTTCATTGTCACTCTAAGCTAATGCAAATAAAATGTTGCGTGAAATTATGTAGTCCAAATTTATAATTAAATAACAGGGGGTTATTGATAAATCTATACATGAATATAAAACTATATGCTATATAGCTATATATAAAACTAGGAATCTACTTGATTGTGATATAAACAATTTTTTTTAAAGGTTTTCTCAAACTTTATCATATATAAAAACATAATGATCTATCGCTTGGTCAAGATACAAATAAATTCAGACTACCGTATAGGCCACAACAAAAATGATGTGAGAAAAGTAAATACTGTTTCGTAACTACAGATGTCATTGGTTACCACATGTGCGGTCTCTTTGCAAATATGTACTAAATAATTTAAAAAAAAACATTCACTCTATATAAAAAACGTAATGAAACTAGTATATATTTGTATGAGAAATATGCACTATTAATGAATTTTAAACTAAATAAATAAATAATTTATATTAAAATAAATAAAAATAAAAAATATATTTGCAAATGACCTTGTTAAAACCTTCACCCAGACATCACAGTTAAATAACTAATTAATATATTAATCAAATGACACAAATTCCCAAATAACTAGATTTTATACATTGAATTAAAAATAAATTAAGGAAGTTATGCAAAAGAAGAATCTAAGAATAGGATATAAATCAAGGTCAAGTAATATCTAGTATTTGAAAATTTGAATGCCTACTTTGCAGTCAAACAAAATTTGACAATAAAGGGCAAATATTAAGTCACATTGTAAATTAATTTGTTTCTGAATTGTATCTCATAATATACAATAAGTCAAATGTATGTATATATATAAGAGACAATCTCATTGTTAACAGTTAATGTTTAATAGTCTGCCATAATTCACAAAATTCAAGTGCATATTAGTACAAATGAAACTTTGTATATTAGCACAAATAACTTTAAAATTATATTTTTAAACCAAATGCATCAAATCAGTTAACTATAAAAAAAAGTCTATAAATAAAATAACTTACCATCACGTAACTCATTCACACCAGAGGTTGTTGTTTGAGTTTGTTTTGCATATGTGACACTTTCCTTTGGCGGAATGTCCGTAGACTGCACTGACACTACTTGTAACTGGGGAGGCTTCTTTATAGTTCTAGAAAATATATAATTTTATTTAGTTAACATTAAATAAATAACAAAATTGATAATAACAAGTTAGCAACAAAAAAGGTTACTACATAGTATTAATGTTGTTTACAACAGCTATTAACATAAATTGTAAGAAGCTTATAAGAATTTCGAATTTAAGCAATATGAATTGGTTAGAGAGCATAAACAGTTTCAAAGAGGTGCTACTTTGAAGAAATATCAGTCCCTATGATGGCATAATTGAAAGCATCAGTAAATACAATGTTTATCTTTTGAAAAAAGATTTGACCACTCTAAACTATGTCTTGGAATAAGGCAGGATGTAGAGATCAGAGTACCAAAGCCCTATGTTCTGTTTATGTACCATACCATACATTGTAGATGTGAGGAGGTAAAAAATAAATAAATTATATACCCATGAGGAGGTAAACTAGATTTATCAGTATGTGGCAGACTGGCATCAGGTGATGCTGTTTGAGGTGGTGTCAAAGATGTCATGGAGGATAGAGACGAAAGGACATCTTTGACTGGAGCAACTCCTAAGGATGACAGCATCTCATCCAAGTCCCTGCGGCTGTCCAGACTAGAAGCTGTGCTTGCTCTTTGCTGAAAATAGGAAAATTTATCTAGTTTATGTATAAATTACTAAAAAGAAATAGAAAACAATGATTATAAAATTTAATATATTTGCTATTTATTATTGTATGCTGTGATGTTAAGAAATAATAAAACTCTGAATCCTTTGCTCTTGCTCATAAAGTAAGTCTAAAACTCTTAAATATAAAATATACCAATGCTTCCTCTGCATCTTTTTGTTCTTTTTCCCTACGACGACGATCCTTTTCGTCCCTCAGAGCTTGGAGCTTGGCCTTCTTGCGCTCTAACTCGGCTTTACGATCTGACATGCTTGACATGGCTGCTTCTAAAATATTTTTATTGCATACTTAAAGGATAATATAATACTTAAAGGATAAAGGATAATATTCAATGAAATTATAAATATTTATATTTAATAGTAAAGATGTTTATTTACTACCTACTACTACTACTTTAATGTCATATATTATGTACTATGTAATGTTATGATAATAAATTGAAGTTTATTTGAAAATATAAACTTCAAATTGAAATAGGACCCTTATTCAAGTAACATAGATTATTGAGTTCATTGCAGTATACATACATGGCTCTAGTTTCCAACTTTTGGTATACAGTATACATGTCTGAGATCATTTGAATAATTATGAGTCATAATATCTTTGATATTACTTACCTTTAAATTAAAAATGTTATGAATATTTAATTACATTCCTTTAAGACTATTAAAATTAAATGCCGCAAGAACGTGGCAAAAATAATATATTGATTTTAATGCAGGTAACGGGAAAGTTACAGGCTGCGGTAAGTCTTCTATGGGAACAGGTGAAAAAAATAATACAATATCCACTTTAGACGTAAGACGTTTTATAGATTGTACGAAAATGATAGTATAAACAAAATTCTACACAATTTTTATACTTGCTGAATAGGAAAAGAAAATCTAAATCAATTGATTCTGTAAATGTAAGTAAGTCGTCAATGAAAATTATATTTAAGTGTTGCCAGAGTTTCTACGAAATACAGAAGACAAATGTAATTATTTGTTCTTTAGATTTATTTAACAAAAAGAATAAATCACTTAAATACATATTTTATATGAAATTTTGATTTGAAACTCAAATAATATTCTATAATAAAAATTACTAAAGCTATTGGTATCGGTTATAAATAGTCATAATAGAAAATTATTTTAGAACGACAAAAAGAAAGCTTTGTTTTACTCTACAATTTTTTTTATCAATTTTGTACCAATCAGGTGGATTTTACAAGAGGTTCCTCGTTTTCAATGGTATAGAAAACGCACTTGGGTGTTGTCCGGCGTGACGATCAAGCAGTTTTATTTGATTTTCTGACTGACTTGGCTTATATTATTTTATCAGAAAGAAACAAGTATGAAATTATGATGAACTGTTCACAATTCTATTATGTTTTGTTACTTTTGTGTAGCACGACAAAAATTAACGCAGGTAAGTTATTTGATTGTTTCATAAACATAAAACAACGTTATGATCAACTGACTCTTTGAATTTAGGCATCATAAATTAAAAATACCTAACGTTTTAATATATTGCAATAATTAATATGTTTTAGATTCACCAAAATATTATTACGACTACGAATGTAACGAGCCTCTTGTAGACGGTGCTAAACTTACTGCAACCTCTAGTTTGAGAGAAAGAGGGCCAGACAATGCCAAATTATATGGTAAGACATGCTATATTATTCATGGTGTAATCACTAAGAAATGTACCTTATTTATTTAGTTTAAAATTTCAGATAGAAATATTTTTTATATGTAATATGCATACTTTTGCTTAAAAGTACTTGGTTTTTTTAATGTTTTCGGTTGCTGTATCTTATCATATAGTGTTAAGTTAGAGGTTTTGTTTGTTATATACATGCATGTTTTTTATGTGAATGTGATTTTTTTTTACAAAAATGTGTGATTTTTTGAGTTTAAGTAAAATGTTATTAAGGGACCTTGAATTAGGATTCATTCTCAACAGGTCAACATTAAAAGAAATACCTGAGCAATAATATAAACATTAACTTCTTTGAATGCTAGGAACATAAGAGAATTATAAATATGGAGAATTTCAATGTAAGATGGGCTTTTAATGTTAAAGCGTGGAAACCCACTTTGGACCAGATCTTAGCTGCATCAAGCTACATACAAACAGAGGAAAAACTGAAAATATCAAAATATATTTTTCAAGAGGATGCAAAATCAACATTGATTGGAAGATTAATATTAAGAAAATTTGCACACATTTCTAGTTCTATAGCATATGAAGATATTCGTTTAGGTCGAGATGGTCTTGGGAAACCATATTTATTAAATGTTGGTGATAAATTTATTAACTTTAATGTGTCTCATCAGGGTGATTATGTAGTGTTTGCTGGTAATAGTACAAAAGCCATTGGTATAGATGTAATGAAAATAGAACCTCCAGCCAATAAGAATATTCCAGAGTTCTTTAGATTAATGAATAGACAGTTCTCCGTGCATGAATGGGCAAAAATTAAAAGCTACCCATCTGAATCTGAACAAATTGCTAGTTTCTATAGAATGTGGTGCTTAAAAGAGAGTTATGTGAAGAATATTGGTGTAGGAATCACTATACCTTTAATTGATATAAGCTTTTCTGTTAAATCAGAATTGGAACTTGGAAAATTACTTGTTGATACAAAATTATATGTTAAGAATGTTCTAAAGGAGGATTGGCTGTTTGAAGAAACATTGTTAGATGATAAGCATACTGTTGCGGTGGCAATGCAAGATGATAAAAAAGAAGAGATAATCCCAGTGGCATATGATTTCTTAACCTTTGACGATATAGTGAAAGAAGCTAAACCATTAGTTGACACAGATACTGTTTTTGCAAACAATTTTCTTAGGAAAGAGACTAAGTTATTTTAATATTGGTATTGATGTGTTTAAATGCTACAATTTTAATATAATTCATGGTTATTATTTTTATTTACTATTTAAGAGGTGATTTTGTTAGTTTACTTTTGTATTATTTGAATTTTTATCCGAGTTATTTTGTAAGTAATGCAAATTTTTGTGAATATTTACGTTTTTATGTCACAACATGTGTTATTAAATAGTGGTGTGCTTTGGGAATAAAAATAAAAAAATTTAGAAATACCATACATTTTATTTCCACACTAATTGACTACAGCTACTGACTACTACTAACAAGAAGAAGTTTACACTTAAAACAATAGAATTTTAAACGTAAGGTACGAACGCGTGGACGGCGTCTGAAAATGATTTCGATCAGCAACTTGTGATAGACCTTGGAACTGTCAAGAATATAACACGAGTAGCAACTCAAGGAAGAGCTCATTCTCAGGAGTTTGTTCAGGAATACCACATCAGCTACGGCTCCAATGGCCTTGATTATGTTCAATATAAGGCATCTGGGGGTGAAGTCAAGGTAATTACATATACATATGGATATGGGTTCTCAACTTAACATAATGGGTCCTATGACTAAACTTACTATTAGCATGTTTTATTTAGAATTTAGATGCTTGTTTTGCACTGGCACAGATTTTATAGATTTTTTTTTTGTAGACAATATATAAATTTTTTTATAATCAGTATATATCTTTTTTATTTTTTTTACTTTTATCTAGTATCTATTGTAGTTTTAAAAATATTTCTTCATCATTTAACAATCTGTTCAATCTTATAAATAATATCTTAGCTAGACATGAAAAACATTCTCACATTCATTTCGAAATTTGAATTTTTGAGTTTACGTCATCAGTAACGTAACTAAAGTAACCTTGAGACACCCCTTTTATGTATGCCTATAACGTTTTAGACATATTAATAATTATTTACCATACAATAAGACCTTATAGCTTCAGTAGAAACTTAACCTTCTTATTAGACTTGAAACAAACAGACATACAGACTGACAAAACACCTTTGTTATTTATCTACGTCCAGCTAAGATATCTCGTACATGACTAACCAAGCACTAACTAACTAATTGGTGAAGGCACCTCCGCTTGGACGGCCAAAGAGAGTTCCTACTACCAGCATTTGACGATCAATCTTGGGAAACGTAAAGAACTCAAAGGTATAGCTACTAGAGGACGTTTCGCAACACATGAGTTTGTAACGGAGTATATGATACAGTATTCTGATGATGGAGAAAGTTGGAGGCCAGTGTCGAATAAAGATGGATACACTCAGGTGATTTTTGGTCTTCCTAAGTAGTTTGCTAATTTTTCTATTTCTTTATCTAATATAATTCTTCTTAGTTTGATTAATATTTAGTATTAAATAATTGTATTATTATTTCAAAATATTTATATTATTATTTCGTTTATCATCAATCATCGGTATCAATATAATATAAATTGATACCAATATATTATATGAACAAGTAGAATTAGGGAACCTAAGACATTCCCGTTCAGATCCCCCCTTTCCGTTCAATTTTCGAGACATAGTGGCGGAAGTCAGAGTGCCTAAATGAAAATATGTAATTCATTCCTCGGGAATGTCCTGCTGTATAAATATATATATCCCTTGGGAGCTATTGGGAGCGTGAACTATTTTCATTTCGATGTTATAGTAAGATAAATGTTGACGACGTTGAGTTCCACTACTCGAATTTGGCTGAATGTAGGGGCTGAAATGCCCTGGCACTAGGTTCCCTGCTATATAGATGAATTGTAGCAGCGTAGTCAGTAATTCAGGGTAAAGTGTAAAGTTGAAAAAACAATTCCACAATTGGCAGTTTAATCGTAATTATTGATAATGAACTATAAATATTCAAATTTGAACGACACATGATAAGGACCAATTAAAAAAATGGTTTTCAAAAAAAAAAGCGGCGTTTGTCTGCCTGAAACATGAGTAAATAAAACAATAATATCTTATTATCATGAGTGAGGTAGGGGCCATGTTCTTATAAAACCTACAAAATGTTTACATTTCCAGATGTTCGAAGGTAACCACGATGGTAACACGGTGGTCAAAAACGAATTCGAACTTCCCATTATAGCGCAGTACATAAGAATAAACCCCATGCGATGGAGGGACAAGATTTCCATGAGAGTCGAAGTCTATGGGTGTGATTATGGTATGTTTCTCTTTTTGTCGCACTTTTGTATATTAAATTGTACTATTTGTTAAGAGAGGAAGGAAAAGAGTTTTTGATAATTAAGTATTCTTTTGTAAAGGAATATTTTAATATTAGCAGTAAAGAAGTCAGCCCCGTTAGCTCCTGGATTTTCACTTCGGAGGAATATAGTTTCTTTATTTGTTAAATAGAGGTACCAGGCGTAGCTTTTATGTTTGTTTGCGTTAATTCTTAACGTTTTATCCCGTTTCCGGAATTGTGAGAAACTATCTCTTAGTACTATATGACTATACCCAAGCCTGCCCGCGCAGTGGCGGACACGCTGTCCTTCAACGGCTCGGCGCTGGTGCGCGCGGACCTGCTGCGCGCGCCCGTGGCGGCGCTGCGCGAGACGGTGCGCTTCCGCTTCAAGACCAGCGCCGCGTCGGGCGCGCTGCTGTACGCGCGCGGCACGCAGGGCGACTACGTGGCGCTGCAGCTGCGCGACAACCGCCTGCTGCTCAACGTGGACCTCGGTCAGTTTCGGAGTACAAACTATACTAGCAGGCCAATACAATACAGTGTTGTAATTAACCAGGCGCCGCGCCGTAATCGTTTCAGTCGATATCTAATGTCGGGCACACTGCCAATGAAGCTTCTTTTATTTGTGAATGTCAAAGAACTGAGAGCCCATTATTTTTCTTGACCTGATAAAATTAAAATAATATATGTATATTTCTTATTGCATGCTTCAATGAAAACATCGCTATTATTTATTTATCCATGTATCTAATTACCGTTATCATAATTGTAATATGAGACATGTACATACTTAGGCTGTATAAGTTCGATCCTTACTTAAAGAAATGTTAACACATATTAAAAAATATTTTCGTTCCCACAATCTGATGAGACGAAGCGCGTCATGTCACGAAATTCAACATGAAATGTCAAAAAAATTCAGAACATAACTTTTTAGATCAAATTGAATTGCATTAAACTCTCTCTGATTATCCTGCCATATGCGAGAGACTCGTAATACTTTTTTTAGCTTTATCACGCTATAGCCACGCTTTATCACGCTGTAGGTTCAAGGAACCTAGTGTTAAGTCATTCAGTTCCCTGCTCTCCGCCTTTCGAGGCTTTGCGTGTTGAGTGGCGGAACTCCACGCCGCGCTTTTGCCAGAGCCAGAGCGAAAAAAATGAAACTAATTCACGACGCTTAAGTAATGTATATTAACACACGCCTGAACTGACCCCAGGCTCGGCCACACCAACTTCCCTGTCGGTGGGCAGTCTCCTGGACGACAACATCTGGCACGACGTCGTGATATCGCGCAACAGACGGGACATAGTGTTCTCGGTGGACCGCGTGGTGGTGCAAGGCAGGATTAAGGGGGAGTTTTCTAGGCTCAATCTGAACAGAGCTGTGAGTATTTACGATTTGTCTTATTTTAAGGTATAAGTTCAATCATTTTTTCTTTTAAGATTGCCAATGAAAATATATTTAACATTGTTATTCCTATATATCATCATTTCCCCAGCTGTACATCGGTGGAGTCCCAAACTCACAAGAAGGTCTCGTGGTGACGCAAAATTTCACAGGATGCATCGAGAACATGTATTTGAATACAACTAACGTGATCCAAGACTTGAAGCAAGGGTATGAATCTGATGAACCGTTTAAGTACCAGAAAGTTAACACGCTGTATACTTGTCCGGTGAGTGTTTTCTGGAAATACGCCAAGCGCTTTTTTATTTATTTTGTTAATATTTAATGTCATAAAAATGTACAAAGCAATCCATTTTGCCTCTAATGAGTGTTCATGAAAAATCTATCTAAACTATCGGTAGACATTATATTGATATAGATAAGAACATTACTATTATACTAAAACAAAATTTATTAAACAAGGTGAATATCGTAGATATTGATACGTACTATAATACTGTAGAATTTATTTTTGTACTATTATCAATAGTTACTGCAAATCAATTTTTTTCAAACCTTGAGTTATATTATTACATTTATACTGAGGACCCTATTTTTTTTTGAAAATGTAAAATAGCCGCTGATTGAAATTGAGCTTTATAATGGTGAAAGAATTTTTGAAATCGGTCCAGTTGTTTTTGTGTGAAACATTACAAACGTACATACAAAAATTTATAAAATATGAACAATTCTCCTCAGTTGGATCTCAGCCTATAGCAAATGTATGATGTAGGATGATGTCTACAGTGTACACAACGCCGGCGGGCGAGGGGACGCGGACGCGCGTTTCGTCATCATCCCTATACATGTCCAATTTATATAAGAATAATATACATACATAAAGACATTATATTTGAATGAAATGTATATATATATATATATATATATATATATATATATATATATATATATATATATATATATATATATATATATATATATATATATATACCGTTACCGTTCCAGGAACCTCCGGTAGTCCCGATAACATTCCTAAAAGAAGGTTCCTACGCAAAGTTACGCGGCTACTCCGGCGGGAACACCTTGAACGTGTCCTTGGAGTTCCGCACGTATGAGAACCATGGCTTACTGATATTCCATAAGTTCAAGACTGAAGGTTATGTTAAGGTATGTAAATTTTCTTTTTAATATTATACTTACCGCCGACATATTGTAGCTTTCCTATAGCTCGCCTGTCACATGTAGCAGCACTGTCGGTGTGTATGCAGAAGATCTGACGACCTTCTAGTGATGCTGGCCCAATCCTCTTTCCTTCTATATTTTCAGGAACTGTTTAGTTGAGAAGCAATACTTAAGAATTATATATTTTTTCGTTTGTCATGGGATAAATTTCCTCCTTTGGTTATGGTGGAAATTAGAATTTCGACGCAGCTTGCTAAAGAAGCATGGCTTAGCGGTCAGAGCGCTAAGACGGTTTCTATGCTCGCATCTGAGTTTAAATTTTTTTATGTTTTCGTTAAATATTACTGTTTGCTCTCGAGTATTGTTGGACATCTTTGTTAGCGATCATGTACAATAACTAACATAAGTCTAGCTTATAGATCAGACCAATAGTACACTGTTCTTAAGTGGACTTTAACTTAATCAGATATAATAAATAAATAACTTTTAACAGGTATTTCTAGAAGAAGGCAAAGTAAAAATCGAGCTGTTCTCGGACAGCGGGTCCCCTAAAGTGAAGCTGGACAACTACGCGGAGGTGTACAACGACGGGCGCTGGCACGAGCTGGTGCTGACGCTGGGGCCGGACAGCCTGGTGCTGGCGCTGGACCGCCGCCCCGTGCGCACCAGCAAGCGCATGAGGTTCCTCACCGGGGACGTGTATTATATCGCAGGTTGGTTCGAGGCACGGACCGGAATACTTTAGAAAAATGTAATTATAAACCGATCTTTGCTGTCATAATATCTTTTGTTCCGTGCGCGTCTCCTCAGGCGGCAAAGCCCCTCCGCGCGGCTTCATCGGGTGCATGCGCAAGATCGCGGTGGACGGCAACTACCGCCTGCCCACCGACTGGAAGAAGGAGGAGTACTGCTGCCCCAACGAGGTCGTGTTTGATGCCTGCCACATGATTGACAGGTGGGCAGGATTCACTGCGGAGTGAATTCGTTGAATTCATTTGTTTTTTGATTAGTTAACTTGTTCAGTATTTTGTTAGTATATATTTGGCACAACTCTCAGTAATACCGACTTACAAGGCGGGGTCTTGCAGATGCAACCCCAACCCGTGCGAGCACGGCGGCGAGTGCGCGCAGACCGCCGAGGAGTTCAGCTGCGACTGCGCCGGCACCGGCTACGCGGGCGCCGTCTGCCACACCTGTCAGTGCATCAGTAGTATTGTATCTTTTTAATAAATCTAGTAACTTGTTTATAATAACGCCAATGTGCACCCGTCCGGCAGCGGTGCACCCGGTGTCGTGCACGGCGTACCAGCAGGCGGGCGCGGGCGGCGCGGGCGGCGAGGGGGGCGCCGGCTCGCGGCAGGCCTCCGCCTCCGTGTTCCTGGACGTGGACGGCTCGGGGCCGCTGCCGCCCTTCCCGGCTACGTGTCATTTTTATTGTGAGTACACTCGCTCATTCCACAGAGAAAAGTCATTCACACTCACATATGGATGAATGTTTGTAGAATATTTTTTGTATATATTGAAAAAAAAAATAATACTTCAAAATTTCAAACACAACATAACTAATTATGAAACATTTATATGTGCCTTGACAGCCGACGGCCGCATAATAACATCAATCCAGCACTCGTCCGAGCAGTCCACGGTGGTGGACGGCTACCAGGAGCCCGGCAGCTTCCGCCAGGACATCGCGTACGACGCCAGCAGGGCGCAGCTGGAGGCGCTGCTCAACCGGAGTCAGACCTGCTCGCAGAGGCTGGAGTACATGTGCAAGCACTCGAGGCTTATGAATTCTAGGAGTGAGTCTTTGATTTCTTGTTTTAGTATTGGATGTTACAATCGCTTACTGAACTGTATTCAGTCATTTCAAGTGATTCTTACTTTATGCTTTTTATTATTTTAATATTATAGTCAATAATGTAAAAAAGTATTGTTGCATTTTTAATATACACACAAAGGAAAATTCAAAATTGTATCCATAGGAGGTCAGCTAATAAAATATTTTCTTTACAAAATATATTGTTACATAGGCGAGGAGTCCGACTTCCATCCGTTCGCGTGGTGGGTGTCGCGCACCGGACAGCGCATGGACTACTGGGCGGGCGCGCCGCCCGGCAGCCGCATGTGCGCGTGCGGCCTCGCCGCCGCCTGCGCCGACCCCGCCAAGTGGTGCAACTGCGACGCGGAGCACGGCGCGCCGGGCGCTGACGGTGAGTGACGCGAGACGTGACGCGTGACGTGACGCGTGACGCGTGACGGCGCACGCACTACAGGGCGGGCGCGCCGCCCGGCAGCCGCATGTGCGCGTGCGGCCTCGCCGCCGCCTGCGCCGACCCCGCCAAGTGGTGCAACTGCGACGCGGAGCACGGCGCGCCGGGCGCTGACGGTGAGTGACGCGAGACGTGACGCGTGACGTGACGCGTGACGCGTGACGGCGCACGCACTACAGGGCGGGCGCGCCGCCCGGCAGCCGCATGTGCGCGTGCGGCCTCGCCGCCGCCTGCGCCGACCCCGCCAAGTGGTGCAACTGCGACGCGGAGCACGGCGCGCCGGGCGCTGACGGTGAGTGACGCGAGACGTGACGCGTGACGTGACGCGTGACGCGTGACGGCGCACGCACTACAGGGCGGGCGCGCCGCCCGGCAGCCGCATGTGCGCGTGCGGCCTCGCCGCCGCCTGCGCCGACCCCCGCCAAGTGGTGCAACTGCGACGCGGAGCACGGCGCGCCGGGCGCTGACGGTGAGTGACGCGAGACGTGACGCGTGACGTGACGCGTGACGCGTGACGGCGCACGCACTACAGGGCGGGCGCGCCGCCCGGCAGCCGCATGTGCGCGTGCGGCCTCGCCGCCGCCTGCGCCGACCCCGCCAAGTGGTGCAACTGCGACGCGGAGCACGGCGCGCCGGGCGCTGACGGTGAGTGACGCGAGACGTGACGCGTGACGTGACGCGTGACGCGTGACGGCGCACGCACTACAGGGCGGGCGCGCCGCCCGGCAGCCGCATGTGCGCGTGCGGCCTCGCCGCCGCCTGCGCCGACCCCGCCAAGTGGTGCAACTGCGACGCGGAGCACGGCGCGCCGGGCGCTGACGGTGAGTGACGCGAGACGTGACGCGTGACGTGACGCGTGACGCGTGACGGCGCACGCACTACAGGGCGGGCGCGCCGCCCGGCAGCCGCATGTGCGCGTGCGGCCTCGCCGCCGCCTGCGCCGACCCCGCCAAGTGGTGCAACTGCGACGCGGAGCACGGCGCGCCGGGCGCTGACGGTGAGTGACGCGAGACGTGACGCGTGACGTGACGCGTGGCGCGTGACGGCGCACGCACTACAGGGCGGGCGCGCCGCCCGGCAGCCGCATGTGCGCGTGCGGCCTCGCCGCCGCCTGCGCCGACCCCGCCAAGTGGTGCAACTGCGACGCGGAGCACGGCGCGCCGGGCGCTGACGGTGAGTGACGCGAGACGTGACGCGTGACGTGACGCGTGACGCGTGACGGCGCACGCACTACAGGGCGGGCGCGCCGCCCGGCAGCCGCATGTGCGCGTGCGGCCTCGCCGCCGCCTGCGCCGACCCCGCCAAGTGGTGCACTTGCGACGCGGAGCACGGCGCGCCGGGCGCTGACGGGGAGTGACGCGAGACGTGACGCGTGCGTGACGCGTGACGCGTGCGGCGCACGCACTACAGGGCGGGCGCGCCGCCCGGCAGCCGCATGTGCGCGTGCGGCCTCGCCGCCGCCTGCGCCGACCCCGCCAAGTGGTGCAACTGCGACGCGGAGCACGGCGCGCCGGGCGCTGACGGTGAGTGACGCGAGACGTGACGCGTGACGTGACGCGTGACGCGTGACGCGCCACGCACTACGGGCTGCGCGCCGCCCGGCAGCCGCATGTGCGCGTGCGGCCCTCGCCGCCCTGCCTGCGCCGACCCCGCCAAGTGTGCAACTGCGACGCGGAGCAACGGCGCGCCGGGCGCGTGACGGTAGTGACGCGAGACGTGACGCGTGGCGGCGTGACGGCGCACGCACTACAGGGCGGGCGCGCCGCCCGGCAGCCGCATGTGCGCGTGCGGCCTCGCCGCCGCCTGCGCCGACCCCGCCAAGTGTTGCAACTTCGACGCGGAGCACGGCGCGCGGGGCGCGACGTGAGTGACGCGAGACGTGACGCGTGACTTGACGCGTGGCGCGTTGACGGCGCACGCACTACAGGGCGGGCGCGCCGCCCGGCAGCCGCATGTGCGCGTGCGGCTCTCCGCCGCCTGCGCCGACCCGCCAGTGGTGCAACTGCGACGCGGAGCCGGCGCGCCGGGCGCTGACGGTGAGTGACGCGAGACGTGACGCGTGACGTGACGCGTGACGCGTGACGGCGCACGCACTACAGGGCGGGCGCGCCGCCCGGCGCCGCATGTGCGCGTGCGGCGCTCGCGCACGCGCTGCGCCGACCCCGCCAAGTGGTGCAACTGCGACGCGGGCACGGCGCGCCGGGCGCTGACGGTGAGTGACGCGAGACGTGACGCGTGACGTGACGCGAGACGTGACGCGTGACGTGACGCGTGGCGCGTGACGGCGCACGCACTACAGGGCGGGCGCGCCGGGCGCGGACGGTGAGTGACGCGAGGACGTGATGACGCGTGACGGCGCACGCACTACAGGGCGGGTCCGCCGGGCGCTGACGGTGAGTGACGCGAGACGTGACGCGTGACGTGACGCGTGACGGCGCACGCACTACAGAGCGGGCGCGCCGGGCGCTGACGGTGAATGACGCGAGACGTGACGCGTGACGGCGCACGCACTACAGGGCGGGCGCGCCGGGCGCTGACGGTGAGTGACGCGAGACGTGACGCGTGACGCGCGACGGCGCACGCACTACAGGGCGGGCGCGCCGGGCGCTGACGGTGAGTGACGCGAGACGTGACGCGTGACGCGCGACGGCGCACGCACTACAGGGCGGGCGCGCCGGGCGCTGACGGTGAGTTGACGCGAGACGTGACGCGTGACGCGCGACGGCGCACGCACTACAGAGTGGGCGCGCCGGGCGCTGACGGTGAATGACGCGAGACGTGACGCGTGACGGCGCACGCACTACAGGGCGGGCGCGCCGGGCGCTGACGGTGAATGACGCGAGACGTGACGCGTGACGGCGCACGCACTACAGGGCGGGCGCGCCGGGCGCTGACGGTGAGTGACGCGAGACGTGACGCGTGACGTGACGCGTGACGGCGCACGCACTACAGGGCGGGTCCGCCGGGCGCTGACGGTGAGTGACGCGAGACGTGACGCGTGACGTGACGCGTGACGGCGCACGCACTACAGGGCGGGTCCGCCGGGCGCTGACGGTAATCCTACTACTGGCTATTGGACTCCCTACCGTCTATTTACTGGTATATTTCTATTAAGTCACAATTATATTTTATTATTCGGTTGAAATTTGATTTTTTTAAGATATGACATAAATTATACTTTTTATTTCATACAAAATAGCAAAAATACTCTCTAGGTGACGCTTTTCTTTTCTAAATGTCTTACAATAAATCTTCGTATATTTTTTTCGTTTTATTACTAATTGAATCAAATAACAACCTTGTCCCAATTGGAGTCCAGAGAGGAAAGATCTTGTAAGAATACCAAGGTCCAACGCCGATTGTACTTATTAAAATTATTGCTTATTTGCTTAAATCCTCAACAAAAATTATCACATAATTATTTTAATATAACAGAATTCCAAGTGGACGGTGGCGATATAACAGAAAAGGAATATTTGCCTGTAAAGCAACTACGATTTGGTGACACGGGCAGCCATCTTGACGAGAAAGAAGGACGGTATACTTTGGGACCGTTGCTGTGCGAAGGGGATGGTAGGATATGGATATGTCTGACTTTATGTGTTTTAATTTAGATAGTATTTCAATCATTCGCGTTATGTAAGAAAATAATAACTTGTTTCAATTTGTCTCTAGTATCTGAATGAACATATTCTTCATAAATATTTTATTACTTTTTTAAATGATAGCCGCACTTATTAAAGACTGCATTAAGCTCATACTTTCAGTTTAAAAATTAAATATTTAGAAAAAATCTTGTCAAATGATGAATGATATTCTTAGCTACAATCTCTCGGTAGCGGTAATTTATTAAATCTTTCTACAGAGATGATATTAACATAAGTAAATTGTAAAAAAAGAATATAGAAATTTCGAGGAGGTATGGAGAACATATGCGCACATAGCGCTTCCAAGAGGGTTTAATTTTATATGTTTTTCTAAAAATATTCTTTACATATATTTCAAAAACTTTTGTTTATTATATATTCGTAGTGTGTTCTTGTGATTTTTTTTAACAACGGTTAATCTCCAAAGTAAATGAATGCATATGATATATTCCAGATCTGTTCAACAACGCGATAACATTCCGCATCTCGGACGCGGCCATCCCTCTCCCCACCTTCGACCTCGGGCACAGCGGCGACATCTACTTCGAGTTTAAGACTACCATTGAGAATGCTGTGCTGTTACATTCCAAGGTTGAGTGACTCGTTGATCAGAGGATAGAATTTATTGAGTGTTAGTACAGCAACACCGCGCTTTGTGTCTACCAGAGGGAGGAAGTTTAAGAATGGAACCCACAACCGTCGCGTCGGTCAGGCGCTGCGCCACTGCGCCACTGCGCCACGATATTAAATTCACATGTGTATATTTTTCTTATTTTTTCGTTTATTCCTCCCAGGGCCCGCAAGACTACATAAAGCTCTCCATCATCGGCGGCAAGCAGCTTCAGTTCCAGTTCCAGGTGGGAGACACTCCCCTCGGCGTGTCGGTGGAGACCAGCAACCGTCTCGCTGATAACAACTGGCACTCGGTGTCCATTGAGAGGAACAGGCGAGTGACATGTGATATTATACTAATGTTTATAATTTAGTTCATGTTTAATATTTTGTTTATAATAATATATTTTCATTCTCTATTTCTGAATTAATTAGAGATTGGATATAGGATATATTGAGATAGTTGATTTCAACTTCAACTAATAATTAATTATCTAAAAAGACTGAATAAACAATTACGTTATAATATAGCACTTTGTCTTGTTAGTATAGACATTATAGAAAGAAAATCCCCCGAATGACAACGGATATAACAATAAAAAAATTATAATGATATTATCCTAGTATCTTATGACATACAATGCCCATTACAGAAAAGAAGCTCGAGTCGTAGTAGACGGAGCACTGAAGAACCAAATCCGTACAGCCAAGGAACCAGTCCGCGCCTTGCAACTTACCACGGCCCTCTTCCTGGGCGCCTCCATCGACCGCAAGGACGGGTTCGTGGGGTGCGTGCGCGCGCTGCTGCTGGACGGGAGGGCCGTGGACCTGAGGTCCTACGCGAGACGAGGTGAGCTCTCGGGGGGAATGTGTGCCTGACGGCTCCCTCGACCGCGGAGACGGGTTGGTGCGGCGTTTAAATCTTAGGAGCGATGCTTAAAAGAGCTCTTTTTGTTTGTATGATGATTTAATTAATATTATTATTGACTATGTAGAAACTCTTCGTACTTTATGGCCCCTTGGTTTGTGTAAGTGGTAGCACTTAAATGTTCTTCCACCGCGTGACCGCAGGGCTCTACGGCATCTCGGAGGGCTGCGAGGGCAAGTGCCAGTCGGCGCCCTGCCTCAACAACGGCACGTGCCTGGAGGGCTACGACTCCTACGCCTGCGACTGTCGCTGGACCGCCTTCAAGGGACCCATCTGTGCTGATGGTATGGCTTTAAAGTTATTGTATCTTAGCAAAGATTGCAAAATGTATTAAAAATGCATTGTAGCATAATTATATAGAAATCATTTTTTTTGTAACTAATATGCAAGCTATAAAAAACTGGTGACAATATTATATTTTCTTTTATGGCAGCTTAACGCTTCACCCCGCATAGCAGGGTAGGCAAAAATAACCCAATAATGATTAATTCACCCGTTTGAAGATAGAACCCACGATTGTCTGACCACCAAATGTTAAATAAAAACAATATAAATATACTTTATTTCTTGGAC
This sequence comes from Dione juno, assembly GCA_037127375.1. Taxonomy (NCBI): domain Eukaryota; kingdom Metazoa; phylum Arthropoda; class Insecta; order Lepidoptera; family Nymphalidae; genus Dione; species Dione juno. Next base: position 5,571,921 of record JAXRJS010000043.1, read on the forward strand.
ATTCAGAAATCGGTGTGAACCTGCGGCCCAATTCCATGGTAAAATACGATTTCCTCGGCTCGTGGCGGTCCACCATCAACGAGAAGATCCGCGTGGGTTTCACTACCACTAACCCCAAGGGATTCCTACTGGGCTTCTATTCTAATATATCGGGAGAGTATTTGACACTTATGGTGTCCAATTCTGGTGAGTGCAGTCTTATCGTGGCTTTAATTGTTGTGAAATATGCCTTTTGATATTATTGATAGAAACTAACTATATAACACTAGTACTATATGGAAAAAGTGCTATTACTTATATATAATTAGACATAAAAATAATGGAGGAAAATGTAAAGCATCTTCCTACTATCGATCATATTAAAAACTACCACCACCATCCACCAGGTCACCTGCGCGCGTGGTGTTCGACTTCGGATTCGAGAGGCAGGAGATCATCTTCCAAGGGAAGCACTTCGGCCTCGGGCAGTACCATGACGTGCGCCTCTCGAGGAAGGACAGCGGCGCCACCATGGTGCTGCAGGTATGCTGTCCTCATACTATTCTATTCCTTATATACAGCAGATTGTGATCTGTAAGGTACTTTTATACTTAGTGACTACAAGTACTCATAATTGTGCTATAGTACTTTTTGCCTTTCAATGTCACAGGTGAGGTTAGGTCTGTTTCTAGAATCATTTAATTTTGTGAAACTTGTTAAAGCAGTTAATAGAATAAAAACTAAAATTATAATAACCAGTAAGATTATGTATTGTATTTTTTTATCCCGCACATAGCGGAGCAGGCGGAGGATACCTAGTGTGAGACATTGCGTCACCCAGCTGACAACATATTTTTATATTTATGTATTTAAACAAAACATATTCATTCGTAACCCACTATTTCTAATAATAAAAAATGTTTTGAAAAATCTTATACGTCGGTTGCAACTTATTTTCCTTTAGTTTGAAGTAAATGTTTCCCTATGTCTCCCCGCGCAGGTGGACAACTACGAGACCCAGGAGTATCACTTCAACATCCGCGAGTCGGCGGACGCGCAGTTCAACAACATCCAGTACATGTACGTGGGCCGCAACGAGTCCATGGCGGAGGGGTTCGTGGGCTGCGTCAGCCGCGTGGAGTTTGACGACATCTACCCCCTGAAGCTGCTGTTCCAGCAGGACCCGCCGCCCAACGTGAGGACCATAGGAGGTTCGTTGTGTCCTGTCGCTGTCGGCAGTGGTGCGGACGTGTACTCACCGCGCGGCGTGACTGACTGTCCCCAGGCGCCCTGCACGAGGACTTCTGCGGCGTGGAGCCGGTGACGCACCCGCCGGAGCGCGCGGAGACGCGGCCGCCGCCGCCCGCAGACCTGGCCGCCGACCTGGACTTCCACCGCACCGACGAGGCCATCCTCGGCAGTGAGTCGCGTTAAAATTAATTGTAATTTCTGCTTTTCACATACATACTGAACATAATATCTATTTACAGCGGTACTGGCGTTCATATTCCTGATGCTGATCATCGTCGCCATAGTGCTCGTGCGCGCACTCTCCAGGCATAAGGGAGAATATCTCACTCAGGTAATATCTAATTTAGTACCTCTGATAACACAAGACGCGGCGTGCGTGCGTGCGTCTCTACATGTGTGTGCACTGTGGCAGGAGGAGCGCGGCGCGGACGGCGCGGCGGACCCGGACGCGGCGGCGCTGGCGGCGGCCACGGGCGCGCGCGTCACCAAGCGCCGCGAGTTCTTCATATAGGCCGGGACTTCCAGCATTATCATCGGACAGGCCTACGCAACATCAGAGTCGCCGTAATATCCAAGGGATCATTTTGAAAAAAATACGTATACAGTCGAGAAGATATCGCAATATACAACACCCAAATATTGAGTGTATGTGAATGATAATGATCATTATTTTACTTTCTATTTAATATTGTATTGTAACGCAAAAGTCTATCTCGTGTGTATTTTGATTTACATTTAAGTTAATTTTAATCAGGACATAGTCATGAGTCATCTTTCTAACTTTTTAAATAATCTTGGTAATTTTTTCGAACTGTTTCTCCCGTCAAGTGCCATTTGGCTGCTTTTATAAACTATTTCTTCTATATTTGAATCTCTTATAGTGCTGCTAGATATTTAAAAAATAAATGTAAATGTTTAACATTATTGCATCTACATATGAAGAATACAATTAAGAAAACTAAATGCATCTGGCAACACTATTTACTACTACTTATTCGCTTTTGAGCACTAGATTGTTTAGTTTTATGCAAATAAGTAATATAAGTTTGATATTAATTTAAATATAAGGAAATTGACGCACGATTGAAGCACATGTTGAAGTTGAGATGTAAACATAGTTTTGATAAAATTAGTAATATTAAAAAAAATAATGGATTTGTATGGATATTTATGTAATTTGTGTTCAATATTTTTTGTAGAAACACAAGACTTTTATCTCTGTGTTAAAGTTTTCTTTATTAAAGACCAACATGAAAATTTTATAAGCAATTTTTTTTCACATTTGTAAAAAAAATATGTCCTCATTATTTCCTTAAATATAAAGTTAAGTAAAAATATAACATTATAAATTAGAAAAGCTTTGAGCTATCACTGGAAGTCAATATAGATACGAAACAAATTCCAAAATTACTAAAACTTATTCCAAGCCTTCCTGTACAATAAATAATTATAATGAAAATATATCCATTTATAATATATATATGTAAAATGACATACAAATTAGATGTAAGTTAGCTTATACTTATGTATTCGGTAATATTTTTTATGACAATTTAGTTTTTTTTTATAATCAGCTATGTATATATTTTGTTCCATAAAGATGCCTTTAAAAAAAACAGTCCAAGCTAGAAATAAAATTATTTGTTTTCACTTCAATAGATGTATTTAAAAGTATATTTATATGTATGTACTTTGAATTTAAATATCTCAAAAGATTTTCCTTACATATACAATAAAATATATGTGTAGCTGAAAGTGATTTGAGCTTTTTGTTTTCCGTCCAAATTGTATAATTGTGTTAAGCCCCGCGTGTTAGGACATTACAATATACCAGTTATATCTTTAATTATTCCGAAACTTCTTAATAAACTTTTTTTTTTATATATAAAAAGCTCAATTTTCTTATTTCTGAGTTATTCACTGTGACTTCAAATGTTTTATTTATCTGTATAACTTGTTACGAACTGTGCAAGTATTGACGCAAAAATATAAAATAATTCGTATTGTATGTATAATTAAATAAGGTTACGTTTAGTCAATTTTGAGTATACTATGTAAAATAAACTATATGTTTTTTATCAGTTCCACATGAGAATAGTAAACTCTACAACATGTCCTAACATGATTTATAATTTTTTCTTTTTTAAACGTGACAAGTGTGTATGTAGCCTTAAGACTCTAGATTAAAATGACGATCCTGTGGCACTGTTGTGTTTGTAGAACAAATTTGAATTAAGCAAACAAATATTTAGGATGTACGTTGTATTGCGAAAGTCACGGGTTCATGCTTGTGCAAGGTAAATATTAGAGAGAAATATATGGCGTGAAGTTGCAGCTGAAATTTAAACTAATATAGTATAACTTTTCTCTCGGCTTACTTAAGTATCTAAATAGTCTGGTTTGGTCAATACAAATTTGTTCTATGCAATATATTAATAAAAGCACTTAGCTTTGTATGAAATAGATACACACTAAGCCAGGGTTTCATAAACTGCTTCCCGGCCTCGTCCCGGGGACGTCGCTGTTCATATGCTGCAGTCTACCTGTTGTTTTATTTAATAAATAATAACACACTAAAAATGACTAAATCCCAAGGGCGTCACGGTGCAAAGAAGTTTGGGAGACTCAGCACTAAATCAATAGATTTTTGTACTTTTTATACTACCACAGTACTTAGAATGTTCGTTATAATAACATAAAAAACTTAAGACACTCACTTCCTTTTTAACTGGTCTCAATAAAAAAATGATTATAAAAATAATAATTATTAAGAAAAAAAATAATAATTATATAAATAGAAAGACATCGTGACGCTGACGTCAGCACAGACCCCGGCACTACAAGCCTCGTGCCTGCCTGCTTGCTCGCTATTACATGTTCAGTAGATATATATTATGTTATTATGTAGTACACCATTGTAAAGTGTCACAGGAAGTGTACTTGTATGGCTAAGTTAAATATATCTTATAGTATTCTAACAGATGCAGCTAAAATATTTATTTGAAGTGACAGTTGTAGGTTTTATCCCCATTGGGGGAAAATAATTATTTTTATTTACACGTTCTGATAGACAAAGTGAGACGCCAAGTTACGCTACTCATTTAGTGTCTCGAATAGTGGAAAGCGGAGAACGGAGTGTCTTAACAAAATATACTCTCCGCGCGCGCTGTAATATGCGGGATCCAGCGTGATGTTAAAATAAATTTAATTACAAAATATCTTTTAGTAATATAAATAATACAGAAATAGCGAGAAATTGTATTGAAGCAACTTTTTTGTATCGTTTCCATACATATGACTATTGTATTCATTAAACATCTATAGAAGCATCATTTGAAGTGTAATTTACTGTAATTTTGTATAAATAAGCATATATTTAATTTAGCTATTGTCTTAGCGAGGTAATATTAGCAGGTGCCTTATCCGCGGCGGCACACGTAGCGCGCACGTAGCGCCTACGTAGCGCACACGTAGCGCACACGTAACGCCCACGTAGCGCACACGCAGCGCACACGTAGCGCGCTCAGAGCAGAGCAAGTATTTTATTACTATTGAGATCACAAATACATTTTACATATTATAAATACATGTCTTTTATTTAATTTTTATATAAGACTAGCGACCTGCTCGCGGCTTCGCCGCTTATGTAAACTGAATACCTAGCGTTCGTTTCGATATACGAAAACACATATATGTTCATATTCGTATTTACTGTAGCCTAAGTAAAAGTAAGTTACTCCTTATTACAACAGCTACCTTTCAGTGAAAGTCCCGCCAGAATAGGTCCAACCGTTTAAGAGATTAGCCGGAACAAATAGACAGACAGACAGATAAAAATTGTATAAATGTTATTTTGGTATATAAACCTATATATAGTATATAACCGCTATTTTAATATTCCAAGCAGACACCCCAATTTTTTTACTGGTATAGCGATCTATATATAATGCCATAAAAGTATATTAATTTATATACAGTAAAAATGTTACGATATTTTTTTGCAAATTGAATAAATTATCGGTCAAGTGCGAGTAGTCTTCGCGCTCCGGACAGAAAATTAGATGTACGTACGTAGATAAAGTTTTAGTTGCAAATTTATGAAAATAATATATTTTTATTAAGTGGTCTGTTGAACATAACAATGTTTTAGCGTCTGTCGTAGATAACAGTCGACTTACTGTCAGCTGGTAGTCAGATGGTATGCGAATAAGATGCCAATATTAATTTTGTAATTGGAAACTTCACATATACCGTATGTGATGGTTGTTCCAGTCATAAGGTCAACAATTTTTTTTAAATATTGACGTTATTAATAGATAATACCTACACTTAAAACCTACACATAACACAACGAACTATAGAAAAAGAAACTAACCCATATTATTTAATCATGATAAAATATTCAATCAATTTGCATAGACGACGGTCCATAAAAAAACAAATAGCAAGGACGCCACCTGCCCCAGTGACCCGCCGAGTGTGGAGGTAGCGCGTGCTCGATGGGCATACATCGTCTCACGAACACTTGCACTCGATATTGAGTAGGGATTGACTAAATATCGACAGGTTTTAGTTGGTTTGTTTAAATTTTAGACTGATAAGAAAAAATACTTAATAATTTTTATATTGTTTCAGTTACATATCTCTAAGGTAGATAGATACATCCAGGGATCTTACAATGGAATTTTGGAAATCCAACATGTATTAGGAAGTAGAATGGCGTTTAAAACTTTAAAATAAAATATTGTAGTTATAAAAATTTAATTTGAAATTCAATTTTAAGCTCGTAAATTTAAAAAAATAACGTTTTTAGTAGATGTAGGCTACTTTTGGTCAGGACAAAATATGTCATGAAAAATTCGGAAACGACACGGCCAATGCTGCGTGGAGGAAACTAGCTTAATTAGTAGTCACAGGAAAAGAGCACACAGGAAGAGTACGAAGAATTTGAATTTGTTGTCACGAACACGTTTACATCCTATTATAGTTAATTGTTTCATTGTATCGGAAAGTATTGAAAAAATAAAACGTCTACTTCGACCCTTAAAAAAATCAAGTAAAATGAAATGGTTACTTAAATATGGAAAAAAAATTAAACAAAATAATAATATATAAACGCTATGTTCATTATAAATAAATTATAGGCACAAGAATTATATAACAATTTAGAAAATTAACCCAAGGCGCCTTCGCAGTTAATTGGAAATAACTAAGGATTGTTATGACATATGATAGTCTTAAGTGGCCAAGGTTACTCTCAACACATGTACAGTCAGTTACATCGACAAGAATAAAATGATATAATATAGTCGACAGCTTTCTCGTTAAATTAACAAACCCATAGAATCTAATTCCTGACATTACCCAAAAAGACACACTTTTTATAATATTTGTTTCTTAAAGTAGATAAAAACTTCACGAGTTTGAAGACTTGCTTACCGTTTGAGTTATTTTATGAATATTTTTACTAGAAGTATATTTTATATTTATCTCTTTACTTAAGAGGCTAGGCTAAAATATAAATTAAAAGAAAATATGAAAGAAATCGACAAACAAACATTATCAACCCTACACGGTTTTCTCACGTAAAAGAGTCCGACGTGGCTCTGTGGCAGTCAGCGCTTTGCAAGCGGGTTAAGTGGCGAGCCAGGTGCTTAGCCGCGATTGTGTTTAAACTGTGTCGATACCGTGTTATGAGAGGGAAACGAGCCCAACGAGCGATCACTCTATACGACGATAATGTGTTTATGTTTTAGCCATTTCTTGTTTCTATAGACGTTTTAGATACCTAAGTTTAAATTGCTATTGGAGCTCAGTTGTCTTGTATTTGATTGTAAGGGGTGGTTGTGGGTTCTATAATGCTCACTAGAATAATCTTGCTTTCCGAAATCTACCACTTATTTTAAACTTTTTTCTCTATTATTATGTATTTTACTTAACTTAAGTGTAACTTGTCACTTATTAAGTAGCAAGTAAAGCACTTTCTAGTTTTCAATATATCCAAACATTGGTATTTATACTTAGAGACGTATATTTTTTATAAGAGCTCTTTGATAAATGTAAAAATATAGTTTCGTATGAAAAATTAAATAAATATAAAAAATGTCGCAGGTTAGTGTTAGTATATATTGATAAGAACTATACTATACTAAGATATACTAAATAAGAACTTAGCAAACGCTTAAAATATAAATTTTACCAAAAAGCTCAAAGCTTGCAGGAAGCTTTCATAGCAACTTATCAGTAATATTTTGCGTCAATATTTAAGCCTTTTCACAAACTCGCTTCGTGCTCGGTACTCGGCAATATAACTCTTGGGACCCGTAACGCTGGCCACCTTAGCACCTCAGCAGGTATAACCGTGAGTTTTTACCCTCGTCCCCCAGACGACTTTCGGGATTGTTGACAACGGTTATGGCGTTTTGGGGACGTTTTGTATAATTTACTTGCTCTTTACAATGGTAAGCGATTTTTGTGTTGATAAATCTGCTTGCCATTGTGCTAAATAGTCATAAGTATATATATATATATATATATATATATATATATAGATATATATATATATATATATATATATATATATATATATATATATATATATATATATATGTATTATATAGAACCCTATAAAGCTTACATTAAAACTTTTCCTACGATATTAATATGTTACAAAAACGACTATTAATAGCTATCAATTCTTTTCCCTCAATGTTTTGTACTTCAATAGTTAATGCCATGGTAAAGTAAAATTATGATTTATAATTACTTAACGAAGCTTTCCTTCCGATAACAGTCTCTATAGCTAACTAAGAGAACATTATAAAGCCGCGGAAAGCCCGACAAGTCCCGTCAGCGGTAATCGGCTCTACGAAGACAGGTGGCCGTGTATTTTAATTTGTAACTAATTTCAAACGCTTAGCAGTTTAAGCGGATTGCAAAGTTCATAATTACGTAAAAGTTGCTGGACGATGTCTGGTTTAACTGAACTGGCGACTGGCGACAGGCGACTGTCGACTGCTTTTTTGGTACTTTGCAACAATGGCTCGCAGGTTCGGTGTGTGCCTAATGCCTGTTAATATAAAAGTTTTTCATCCCTTATCTAAGTATTCTAATGGATAATGTGGTACTGGAACCGAATATGGCAGTGTGTTGTAGTATTTGTGGTCTTTATGTAATATGTTGTTATTTCTTGCGTTATGTACATCGAAAGGAAAAAAAAATGGAACCGTCTGTCTGTCTGCCCGTCTGTCAAGATATTTTTTTTCTAGATCGCGTAAAGGCATCAAGCTTAAATTAATATTAAATATACAAGTCGGCATTTTTCATTACGTACCGTAACCTCCTTACAATAATTAATACACGTACAATACCCTTAATTAATTATAATACTTAACGTATTATCACAACCTTTCTAGTATATATATATATATATATATATATATATATATATATATATATATATATATATATATATATATATATATATATATATATATATATATATATATATATATATATATATATATATATATATATATATATATATATATATATATATATATATACTACTAATTGAAGATCTATCGACCGCAGCGTTGAGTTTCGCCACTTAAAACAAAAACAAAATTGGGCGGAAAGCGAGGAACGTAGTGTCTTTACACTATTTTCCCTCTGCCTGCTATATACGGGCCGATGCCTCCAGACTCATGCATAACGACTCCAAGGTCCGAACCTGAACTTCTGACCTGAACTTCTCCGATTTAACGGCTGGCTCAGGCCCGATATGGATGGTACTCGAGTCCGGGTTCCCGCAAGCCATGTACTCGGTCTTCGACACATTCAGTTTGAGACCACCGTTCTCAAGCGCACCCTTCCAGGCGTTCACTTTACGCTCCAGCATCAGTCGGTTCTCGTCGATGAGTACTATGTCATCGGCATACATCATCAGCCACGGAGGCTGGCATTGGATGTGAGCCGAGACAGTATCCACTACTACATTGAATAAGAACGGACTAAGAGCTGAGCCCTGGTGAACCCCTACTGTAATCGGGATGGGCTTGGTGTCGCCAACAGCGGTCCTAACCACTGAAGCGGAGTCGTTGTACATATCTCTGATAACCTCAATATAGGCTTCAGGGATCCCCTTGGATCGCAATGCCCACCAGATACACTGACGTGGCACACAGTCAAAGGCCTTCTGCAGGTCCAAAAAGGCCACATGCAGAGCTCTCCTTTTTTCCCTGTAAGCCTCCATCAAAGTTCTGAGAGCAAAAATGGCGTCCATAGTGCCTGATCCTGGTTGAAACCCATACTGAGACTCAGAGACAGTATATTCTTGACGGAGCCTGAGGCCGATCATGCGCTCGAAGAGCTTCATGGTGTGGCTCATAATCTTAATGCCCCTATAACTACCGCAATCTTGAACACTGCCCCTTCCTTTGTAAATAGGGATAATAAAGCTTTGCCGCCACTGATGTGGCATCTTTCCAGTATTCAAGATACGGTTAAACAGGTCAGTAAGTATAAGCACACCAAGAGAGCCCAACGATTTCCACGCCTCGGTCGGGATGTCGTCAGGTCCTCCCGCTTTTCCGTTCTTCATGCGTCGAAGACAATTACGAGTTTCGTATATATATATACTTATTCAAGATTGAACATGCAACAAAATTGGGCGGAAAGCTAAGAACGTAGAACTCTATTTTAGCCTATTGCTACCTTTAGGTAGCCCTCTGCCTACCGCAGGGTATTGCAGTATTACGGGATTTGCGTAAAACAAGAAAATAAACCGATATAAACTAAAAACACTGCCAAAAACACAACGACAACAAAGACCAACGTGAGCTTCGTTGTAACTGTCAATTACGTAGGCAGAGTCAATAGCTGTAATAATAGTATATGAATAGACTTGGACACCTACACGAGTGGATTGAGGATAATTACGCAAGGTAGCTGCGCCCTGCATCACCCGCTCTGTGATCTGGGGAAAATTATATTTGATTAAAGGGAGCGCTTTCAATACTGAATTACTCGTACAGTGTACAGTGTTATTAAATCAAAACTTTGAAGCTTGAGCTTTTGGCAAAGGTGGATTGCTAGTTTTGGATGTATGTATGTAATAAATATTTATATATTTAACATTGTATGTAACTTGTATAGTATTTTCCAGTCTTATTTAAGTGTAAGATTATACTAAAATTATAATACTACAAAAACTATGTTCACTTTTTGGTTTAAGCCAGCGACTTCATTTGCTTGGATTAAGAAACACAAAATTACGTTTTAGAAATCGTCTCTCAGTGCTTCCTTGTGATATTCAAGGGTATTAACCGAATTATACTTTAAATATGCATATTATATACTATCTCAATCTGTTTTGACAACGTTTCTGAAAATGAATATTTCTTTAATAGGTTGAGATTTAAGAGAGATGTGTCACTGAGCTCCTTAGAGTTAGTGATTTTGTGTGAACGGAAGAAAACTAGGAGCGTTTCGTTCAAACGTAATATTCAAGTTTTATTCTTTTGAAAGTATAGTTTATATGTCTTATCTTAAAAAGTGTCTTGTCTTGTCTTGTCTAAAAAATAGATTTACTTTCTATATGTTAGATTAACTTAAAAACAAAATATATTTACTTTAAATTAAATTTAATTAATTAATAATTTTAGACTCTGTTAATTAACTACAGTGTTGCTAGTGCTATTTAACAGTAGCTATTAATTTTGTACAAACATTTGTACCCAAAAAAACAGTGGCAGTTGTTACCTTTATGATTTTTTAAACCCTACACAAGCCGATATCTTACACGGACCAGCCAAAACACTATAAATATGGAGCATAAAGCACTTATGTACAAGTTATTGATATCTAAAGGTGTCGCTAAGGCGGGCTCCTCTTGCCGCGGCACGAACTGCGTCTATCGAAGGTTGCACCACGATTATAGTGTAGATTACCTGTATCGATATATGTATATATTATATAATTTTCTGTTATTATGTTTATTATACGAGGTATTTTATTCTCCGAAATAAGGCAATAGAGTTAGGTCAAGTTCTTCAGAAATGAATTTCAAAAACTACAATAACAACGGAAGTCATAGGTTCAAATTGTTGTTCAAAGCGGAGAAATGAGCATGATCCTATTGAAAATATTTATGTATGTATTAAATTATAATTTATATATTTGATTTACGTAAAAAGCGTACATATCAAATTAGATAATTTAAGCGTAAAGATGAACTCTGTCATTCAACATGTCTTAATATACAAATAATAACGTGTGTTAGAGAAATTTAATTCAAAAAACAATATTAAATCCAAAGTAATCTCAACATAAAGAACATGAACTGTCAGTCCATCATAATTAATAACCGACGAGGTGTCGATACACCAGACATCTCTAAAGCTGACACCTTGGAATATATTACTTCGTGCCACCGAATCTAATCACGATCTGATGGATTAATATCTCGCTATACACCGGCCCTACGGCCATTACACACAATTACACATAATTTTACAACTACTCACATTCTAATTGCGTTGCATTAAAGTTCTATTTGCAGTAGTTCAAGTATTTTGGAAATTGGTTCGTTTCTACCGAGTGGGTGGCCCCGGGGCGATTCGGAAGATTTATTATAATACCTGAGTCTAAATTGTTGTTTAATGTAGAGTCAGATTAGCCGTAAGCCCGTCACGTGATCGATGAATCTTATCTACTTAATGAGTATTGCTAAATTGATTTACATAATTGTTAATTGGAATAGTTGGGTTAGCTTAGATTTTGAATCCCTATATTCCAAAATATTTGTACAAATTAAATAGAACGATTACGTCATTTTATTCTTTATTTTTAATAAGTAATTTTACAGAAAAATGCAAATTTTTCCATGACAACTTTTACTACACCGTTTCCCAACGTACAAAAAAATATTTTATTTTATATATAACACATTTTATATATAACACATTTTATATATAACACATTTTATATATAACACATTTTATATATAAACATCGCTTTAAATTCATAGACTGCAAGAAGAGATAATTCAACAAAAAAAAATGAAAGTGCTGAAAAGTTTCCCCATAGCGGCGTATTACTTGACAATAATTCCATAAAACAGATCCGTCTTCAAACTTATTCTTCATAAAAAGATTTAGCCAACAAAAGGTGGTAATTTTTATCCGAAACGAGCACCTGCTTCGCGAACTTTGCGAAACTTGGTGGAACTTGACGAAACTTGGCGAAACTTCGTACAGGATGTTGTTATCGGCCGGATGCGCTTTGGGCGACATCCTGTTTTGACGGACGCTAAAAACGCCTAATGTAGTTTATTCATTTTAAAATCATCAAAGTTGGATATTTTTTTAATAATAACATTATATGTGTACATTTACAAAAGCTTCGTGTATTTCTATATTTTTTGTTAATTTGATCCATGTTCTGGTAAAAAAGACAAAAGTCACCCTTTTACAAAACACTTTAAAATACTATTTCTTTATAGATTTTAGTGAGTCACATAAATGACAATTGCACATTGGAAATTAAGAAAAGTATATAATATGATATAGATAGATAGATAGATAAAATCTTTATTGCATACTTAAGATATATAGTTACTTAATTTATATCAATTTTGAAATGTTACGTCAATTTTTTATTCTTTCACTATAAGTCCATCCTTCATGATCCATGATATATGTAGATAGAAGAAACCTAGTGTTAAGACACTCCGTTCCCAGCTCTCCGCCTGAGACATTGCGTGTTGCGTGTTACGTGGCGCAACCCCCACATTGTCTTGTAAATGATAATAATTCATTTCCACAAGTGGGAATCGAACCCTCAACCGTCGTGTTTACAGTCAGGTACTGTATATATAATAAATTACATTTTTTGAGAATCTTACCTTAATTTATTTGTCAAGATTCTGTGAAAATACTCTCGCAACTTTGTCGCTGGGGCGACAGGTTCACAGCGACATTTTTCACGTGTCTAGGTGTACTTACATTATGAGCTTGCTGAACTCATATGTTCGCGGTAGAACAGTTTGTTGTACAAGTTTTTACAATATTTATTAAGCTCTTGCTAGTAATATATGTATACTATAATCGTTATATAGATTCACTGTACAAATATATAATCATATTATTTAAATAGCAGGTTTGTATATATATTTCTCTAATTAAGAACTCTCTTAGCCCATTTACTACAAGACCAACAGCTAAAAGCTAATGTTGAGAAACTGTTACTAATTATCGATGTTTTCATATTAAAAAAAAAAAAAATATATATATATATATGTATATATATATATATATATATATATATATATATATATATATATATATATATATATATATATTGCTTCATAATTCAAAAGAAAATTGAAAACAATGCCCACAAACCAGGTTTCCTTTGAATTTGAAGCATCCATTTACACCTTGAGCACCTCGCGCTGTCACCTCCACGTCCACGTCCACGAGCACCGACGGCGGCGTCGCGGCGTCGTCCCGCTCTTATCACCCGCTTCATTAGATTCAAATTATACCATTTCGCATTCACCATTGTTGATTACATTTTCACTCAAGGAAATGCTTGTGACATTACGCAAATGAGAAAGTCAAGAAAACGAGAAGCTGTTATAGACTTACCTGTTTAGAACATTTTTTAATAAATCAGAATTCAATTCGTTTTAGGCTATTGTGGCGTGGTACAAAAGCCGAGGTGGAGTATATATTATTTATTCTTTGATATATAGAACGCGGCGTTAAGTTCCGCCACTGAACATGCAATGTCTCGCAAATGTTTTCTCGCAAACGCAGTTTTATCACTAAACTGTACATGATGGATCTAGGTTCTATTTCTACTCAGACGATATAAACAATAACAAAATCGGATCCGTTGATCTTGATTTTGTTGGATAATTACCTCTATATATATATATATATATATATATATATATATATATATATATATATATATATATATATATATATATATATATATATATATATATATATATATATATATATATTTTAATTAATCCATAATTATATATTTATAAATATTATGAATAATTCATGAAGTGAACTTGTTCTGATCATAAAAACACGGTAATCTCGACATAATCGATGCGAACAAGGGGATCCCCTTGTTGGCCCTTCATAAAAAATTCAACAATATCATCAGGTTCAGGCACGTAATTAATGGTTGGAGCGACCGACATCCCGACAAGGTGGAGGAAAACACTTTAAAAACTTTACCACCCGCAAATTATTAATAGGTTTTCGTAGACGTATGCAAGGACGCGTGATTTTATCGATATCGATAATTTCAATTGTATAATTAAAGAAATCTATAATTTTCTTATTTATAGGGAGATGATATTTAGTGATAACTATACTTATCATATTTCGCCCAAACGATATTATTAACCGGAGATATTTATCAAGACCTAGGTTTGTCAAAACACAGTTAAAGCATGTGTCATTTTCAAAATTCCTTAATATTTTAAATATTACTATACTTTAATTCCGCGATTAAGAATTAAAATTGATCATTATATTTGGTTAGACCTGTCTAGTAAGCTATACAATAATAAATTTACATAGATGTTTAAATTTTATGGACGTAGTGGAATTTGAAGCTGCACTTCTCGAGTAGTATCGGTAAGGCTGTTGCAAAACCTTTTAGTTGTAAGTTGCTTAAACGACAGTTGACTATTTATCTAATTGCCTAGTAAAAAGAAATATATTATAAAATATTAAACAAAATTTGTCGATAATATCAACGCACATCATTTCACCTCAAACACCTTGCAATGATGTAAAAATTAAGAAAGAGAGATTTTTAAAAGTCAGAGGCGACGTCCGAGTTAGTGACGCCACATTAATTCTTACTGTCGATTACTTTCTGAGTTGCCCAAGTTTCAGATAAAAAATGTACCTGAAAAGCCCAACTTACAAGTAATAAGAGAATGACGGGCGAAGGGCGACGGGCGACGGGCGACGGGCGCCGGAAACATTGCGAGATTAATGCATTACCTTCGCTCAAACTTCTATAGATTGTGTAATATTAGATACATTTCACTGTAACCACGTTGATTGTGGGATCAATTCTAATAATATATATATATTTTTTTTTTTTTTTAAAGGTGTACGTTTAATAACATTGAATTGATTCGAAGTACTATAAATTACCTTGCTTGTTTAAAACAAAGGCATTCCGTATAAAAGAAACTTTAATATCATAGTATAGGATATAAATAAATAAATATAACTTTTTACATATTCTTCGTCTTTGTGATTCTTCCTTGTGGTTTATTAGTGTAAATTATCATGTTTCGTGCCAATATTATTCTAATTATCACTGGAAATTATGATATTATGTATATATATATATATATATATATATATATATATATATATATATATATATATATATATATATATATATATACATATATATATATAAATATTTTCAGCTGCAACGTCTATGTCACTGTCTCTTCATATAGAGAGCGTAGTGACACTCAACGTGACGTGACGACTCCACAATCGACGTTTTTATACCATATGATGTCGATGCAGAAATTTTTTATCGATTTTTTTTTAAATAAATGATTACCAAAGATAAAATTTAATCATTTTATTGTTTATTTTAATAATACTAAGGTTATATATAATGTAGAGGCCGCAACATAACGTATTTGTCTCCACCATTAATCCAAAATCAGAAATGCCATGAAATTTTATTTGACAAATATATTTTCATTTGAGTTTGTTATTTCAAACAATAACCTAATTCTTTTGCAATAAATTTCCTAGAATACAATACAATATATGTAGTAAAGAGTATAGAGTCGACAAATCAACGTCGTGCGTCGTTTACCGTCGGTTGAGTTTTCAATTTGTACTGTTTCACCGTAAGTGCAGTCTATGCGAGCGCCGCGCGGAGTTTCGATAGCTAGATGTGATATGTGCTTTCGAGTAAAATTGTATTTTTTTTAATAATTAAACTTTAATCTAAAGCTATCTAGACATGTATACTCAGTCTATATTTTAGGTACAGGCTATATTATATTTGCATTTTGTCTACATTGTGTTAAAGATTGGCTTTATCTTATGTTGATATATTTGGTTTGTTGGTAAAAAATTGCCAAGTTAAATATTGAGATTGAAACTGTATCTCTTGTTCTTTATATAATTTATTTTGTCCTCTATCCCAAGATTGTTTGGAAGAGATTACACGATGAGGCCTATTTGTTATTTAATATCGATATTCTTGTAAATGTATTAATCGGTGTATAATAAAGTGTTCTAAAACTCTAACTCTACTTAACTAAACTCTACTTAATTTTATCAACAATAACATAATTTCAAGTGAAGTGAAGTTCAAGCTCAAAATTGATTTATCCATTTTTTACGTACAGGCTTCATTATATATTTTATTTATTATATATTGTAAATTTGTGTACTTTCTATTGGTACTAGATCTATCCTATTAGGTTGAGCTTGAATTACATGTTGAGTAACGTGAACATTTACATAGACATTTCAAAAAGGTTAGACTTATTTACGTTTTAAAGGCTTTTAAAAATAAAACTACCATATCTATCCACCAGTAGATCCGTGTCCGGTGCATCCGCCTTGCCTGTGTACACTAATGATAATTTATATCTGTAACCTTCCTATCGCAGAGAATGCCGCTAGGAATGCCGCTTCTAGATTAGAAATGTATAAAACCTTACTTACAATATATTATTTAAGATAAAAATAATAAATTAAATATTAAAAAAATATTTTATTTAAATAGGATAGACGTTAGAATTCTCCTTAAGGTTTCTGTTTTTGAATGTACGATGAAGTTTACTCGTCTATTAAACCAATCAGAATTGAGCACGTAGGACCTAGTGTTCTATCACTGTGTTCTCCTCTTTCCACCCGAATTTGAAACATTATGAGAATGAGATATGAAAATAATTCATACCCCCGAATGGAAATTGAACCAACAACTATCGCGGTTACAATTAGACATAATAATTAATAATATTTATATATAAATAAGTAAGAACTTAAAGCCCTAAAGGTATAAGTAATATTTCCGATTCATCTCAATACGAATACTCAGATAGTATAAACGCTAGAATATTTGAAAAATCAACTCTAAACCAAGAACACGGTATAACGATATAATAACTCTACGTCCAATCCAATTTCATTTGGAAAATATAAATTTATATTCAAATACCTCTCGTATCTTCTGGTTGCGCAAAGCTCTATCAATAACTTAATACATGAATGGAAGTTTGATAATGTCGTAAAAGATCGTAGCCATCTTGAGATCGCGTAAACCTCTCAGGAGCTTCTCGATCCGGAACATAAAGAAAAATTCCAGCCCTCTTTATGAAGAGGTAAGTCCTCGACAAATTGTGTGTAAAGGGACGCGTGGAGTAGTCATTGCTTTATTTTTGCTTATTAATTAGGTTATTTTTTTTATTATTACATCATATTATGTGATTTGGACATACATACTCGTATGTATGTATGTATGAAAAACTTTTTATTACTGATAGTAATAAATATGGCAAAAATACTTTAATAGGTTTTTCAAATCTTGAAATTTTTGTTTAATTTAGTTTTTTTACGTACTGTTTAAATTTTATTTATTAATTTGTTTTATTAATAAATTTGATATATAAATGGGCAGTTCTTCTATAACATATCAAGCTAAATTAAATATGTATTAATGTTTGTTTCTCAACCGCAGTTTTCAAGAGAATATTGATTTGTATAGCGATAAAAAAAATTACCAAATATTAAATAAACACTACATTTCTTAAAATAGCTATTACACTTAAATGAAATTTAATACACAAAATTATTATAAAACGTTTGAAAAGCTCGACTCCATCCTCGTCCCATTCGCCGGGGGTATTGTTACAGACGAGGAGTGCAGGTAAAAGTCACATAAGTGGATTGCTACTTTACATGCTAATATTTTGCGCAAACGTCCGACATTATTGCAATGGAACATTATTTATGTGAATTATTCTGAATAACGCGTATTTGTTCGTATTTCCGTTTAGCATTTTAGTATTTTAGGTATCTCCGCTTTGTTTTGGGCGACGTCGCTTTAATATATGGGGTGGTAAGTTTAAATGAGATGTTACAGAGCACGGATGTGAGAATGTTTGTTTTGTACAATATGACTGGCTTCTATTAGAAATAACTTTGTTATATATGACACGTGGCACGTCATAAATGCCCGAGATAAGTCTGATCGCAGGTACACTGTGTTATATCGAAATGATTAATCGAAGGATTTTTTTGATAAATACTTCATTTATCAAAAAAGTCCTTCAATTTTTTTGCTTAAACTGGTAGTTCAATGTCATTTTTTTTACATAATAACAAACTTTTTTTTAATATATCAAATATATCAAATTTTGTAGTAAGCTTCTTTAGTATTATATAATGCTTCGCTATACCAAAATATTGTTATACAGAAAGGCTATTTAAGTCGTGTCTTTAATTACTTAACAAATAAAAAAAATAACATATATATTTTATTGCAATAAATTTAAAATTGTCCGAACAGCATTAAAACAAACCACTTTGACAACTTTTATTATACCTTAATACTTACCAGAATCTCCAATATAAATTACATTACATATGACCAACATATTATGACTGTCATATATGATTACATACACACAAATCATCCCGTCGATCCATCACACGTGTTTGATAAATGACTGATCCTCAGGTCGCTATCCGTCAGGATTACCGCCATTATGCACAGTGTTCATTGAGACCACCTCCATAACGTAGACCTTATAAGACCGTAAGCTTTGAATATTATCAATAATCTCGTTATTATTGTCATTAATGGAATAAAAGAATATTTTTTCGATATTTACAAATAAATATTACGCTACGGACATATAGATACTTAATGATGGCATAGTATATTTTAGCTTCATGTTTTATTATACATATATTAGGGTATGCAGATTTTGTACACTTACCACCCGTAACCCAACTCCGCATTTACTATAGAGCAAAGAAATGAAAAAAAATTAGATAAAATTTTAAATAATTGTGTTTGTAATCAGATGCAGTCCCACTGCGGATAGAACCCACATCAGTATCCTCTAAGCACAATTTTATATATATTACTAAAATAGATTAAATCCATTTCTATAATAGTGAATACTTACTTATAAATGGACATAGCAGGTGTAACTAAAAAAATCATGTTAATTCATATATTTAGCGACATATATTCTGTTCTGTCTATCTAACATACGTTATTTCTATTATTAAAAACAAATTGATTTTCAATACAAACATTCCATCAAATAAAATTCCAACTCACATCCATTAAATATTGCTTGACATTACCCAACTGCGCCATGAATGTAACAAGTATTAAGTACTTAGAAGCTATTTATGTCTAGAAGCTCCTTTAAATCGACGTTCCATTAGCAACACTTTAGTTTGATTTAAGTCCTACCTGTCGACGCTGCGATACGACGCTAACGAGATTAGTTAACGTTTGTTACCGGCCGTCTTATCTTGGGCTTAATGCAAGTGCACGTATTGATGCGCTTCATACAATTACTTACGTTATCTATTAATGTGTTTTAACTTAATTAGCTCATAAATTACACTTTAATGACCATTAAATTTAATGCCTGATTATTGATTGAAATAGTTGAGAAACTAGTGCACTAGATATCTACGCCGCGCTTTTCCCCCGAACGGGAGTCGAACTCTTAACTATAATATTTACAGTCAAACGCTGTTCCATTACCCCACAATGGTCTCATTTTAGCATCACTTTTGCTTTACCCTTGACAGACAAACATAGTATATAGATAAAAAAAATTATATGATTAAAAAAAAGAAATATATGAAAAACCTCTCTTACCTCGCTAGTTAGAAATAATAACCCCACTGACATCAGAATAATTTGTTTTGATGATAAGAATATATACATTTATTATATAAAATAACATATAAATACAATAATTTGCATGAGACATTTACAATTAAATGATTTTTGAACCCAAGTAAACCCCACAAAACAAACTAAAAGGCTCCTTTAAGATAATTAAGTCACTAGATAAAGACAGCTCAGTTGTAACGAGATTAGTTAAATCCTAGCTCGTCCGCCCTTATCCAGGTGCTCCTTAAGCGGGCTTTATTGTCCCTCTCAACTTGAATACACCTAAGTACTCGTAGATGTAAAAATTTTATAGTAGTTGGTTGTATATATGGTATCTATATTATATTAGTTGGTATATTCGTATATATATATATATATATATATATATATATATATATATATATATATTATTATAATATATATATATATATATATATATATATATATATATATAATATTATATATATATATATATACATATATATATATATATATATTATATATATATATATATATATATATATATATATATATATATCTATATATATATATATATATATATATATATATTTTGATTGCTTTTTCTATGTAACTAAAGGACGTTTATAATTTGAAACAGATAGATGTTAGATACCTATATAAGTATCGTGTCCTATATGAAATTAAGAACAAAGTAAAATATTATTATATAGAGCATCTAGCAATATTAAAAAATATTTAATACGAACTAAAACAATTTTCTAGAATTTTCTACCCTCAATTTGTCTATAATATCTCATATAAATTATATTAACGTGTTCACCCCCAAAAGAATTTCCACCTGTCCATACTGGAAATAGTTTAAACGCTTCCTCCATTGTCGGCAGGAAAAATGCTCTTTTATCGGTTTCCTTCCGTCCATTGTACGCAGGTATGCGGGGGATTAACCAGTCTAGACGTGCGGTAAAGCTGGGCTGGTAACCTCTTTAGACCTTTTGGTTGACCTCTTCATAGAATTTGTCTAAAGTTGAGACTGAAAAATTTTAAAGTATTATTTATATAGTATAATGTAATAATTGATGTCATGTTTGCGTGTATCCATTTTGAAATAAATGGGTTAATAGAAGATAATCACCTTACATTAAGTGACTGGTTCATATGTATATAACAAACACAGTAAAGTTTGCGGTAACTAGCAATGTCTGGAATTGGTCAACTCGAGAACGGTGTACCCTGACACTATAAGAGGGATAGAACGTCAAGCTACAAAAAGTAATAATTTTACTTATTACTTTTTTAATTATATTTCATTTTTATAATTTTTACAGAACTATTCTGATAAATTTCATAAACTTTTTTATGAAATTTATCAGAATAGAAATTTATTTATCAAATTTATATTTGCCTCTCTATGCCTAATATATGAACAGAGATTGTATTGTTCGAACAAAAATACAACAAATCTAGAACGTAATATCGCTCTGACATACGCGCCTCGTTGATTTGTACAGTGCGTTTTCATAGAATATCACTGTATACCTAAATAAAACCTAAAATATATTTATTTATGTAAACAAATATTAATTCTATTAATTTAAGTAGTCTAAAAATAATCGAGGCTATCCTGGTGCAGTAGTAGAGTGACTGCTTGTAAACGTTGTGGTTTTGGGTCCGATTCCCACTCGGGGGAATGATACATTTTAATTTTTTTGGTAAACTTAACAAAGTAAAATTTTCTCCCAAAATTATTTATTTTATATAATAATAATAATAATAGCTTCACGCTGTATCCCGCACATGGCAGAGTAGGCAAAGGGAACCCCATAGGAACCATACGAACCTAGTGTTAACACACTCCGTTCCCCGCTTTCTGCCTTTTTGAGGCATCGCGTGATATACGGTGGAACTCAACGCCGCACTTTGTCTTGATACCAACGCGAAGAAAATGAAAATTATTCATTCTCCCCGAGTGGGAATCGAACCCACAAACCGTCGCGTTTACTGCGCCACCACGATCCTCAGACGTATTATTATATATATTTTTATTAATTTATACATTCAAATATAATTATTAAAAATGTTATACCTTTTATTATATCTTTATTTAAGAACACATACGTAGTATATCCTAATAGAACCCTCCTCTTAGTGCATTTAATACAAAGTAAACGGTTTAAAATGAAACACGACCGTTACATAATGGCTCGATTCATCTGCTTACCCTGAAACCCTGCTAATAATACACCACGATGTAAATTGTTATAGGATATTATACTGTACACAATTAATGAATTGATACTAAGATTAATAAATTTAATAAATAATAAAATATTTAACAAAATATTCTATTGGAAATGCAGCGTTAGTTGATCTTTGGCCATCCGTAAATCACCGGGCGACGCTGTCGTGTCGCGCACACGCACTGAGTTACTGCACTGGCCTCGGCTTTGTTCTACCTGCCTAAATTCATTTCACTAGGATGTTTTTTTTAATTTCAACTATTTTTATTACGTACTAAGGTAAGGTTTTTATACCTAGTGAAGTTTTTTAAATTAGGTTTACACATAGATGCTAAATTTTATTGTGATCAAAAAGGTGTACCAAAAAAATAATTTTTATTAAAAAAATTTGTGATACATACATATAAAGTTATGTTGAAGCCAAATCGATTGTTTTTTCAAATCAAATTTAGAACTCAATGCGTATCCGCAATGTATAGACTAGAAGACTTTGTTATAATAAGAGTATATCTAGTCTAGTCTTTCCTACGATTGAAATTGGGTTCCGTGTCCATGGCCGTCATCTCAAGGAACCCCAGATGGCCTGGAAACTATAAAATGTAAAACAATTAAGTAATACCAACTAAGTGGTGCAAATGTTTAATAATTAAGTTGTACCAACATGATACCCTAAGACGACACTGCTCGTGACTTTTAAACATTCTTGACGCATATACCACGAAGTATACCATTTTATAATTTTATCTCATTCCATAGATTGCTTGCAACAAATTGATATTACAGTATGAATTGGCAATACAAATGAAATCGTGCTTATAATTGTAATAATAACTATAGAAGTTAATATGTTAACTTTTGTAGTAAATCTATACATCATTTAAAAGATCAAGGATGCTGCATATGTACCGTTGCCATAAAAAATATTTTTATAAAAAATATGCAGACGCAATCATGGTGCAGTGGGGAAACATTGAGTGACCCACTATGGTTTTGGGATACTTTCTCTATTTGTCGATCTCGTGTAAAGGATGGCATTGAGATCCGTCACTCAATTGCATTTTCAAAGACCGGAATAAACGAGAACGTATATTTAAGTAAACGTAAAAAAAACATACGTTTTTGTTATTATTGTGTTATTTAATCAAGTATGTATCTGTAATAGTAGGAATTAAAAACTAAAAGGTTAATTTAAACTATCTATATACATAATATGACTTTAGTTTCGGTGAAAGCGGAGAACGGAGGTTTACTGTTCTTACCCTGCTATATATACGGAAATAAAAATTGAAGCTGAAGCATAATATACGTTTAATTACAACATATGTCCTAGTTGGTTATGTGGTTATAGTGTACCGCGGCAATTCATGAATTTATGGGTTCGAATCCCATGCCAAGTAATAATGGTAATTTTTAAATATAGGCTCACTTCAGAATGAACAGTTTGACTGCATAGGTTATGGCTGTTGGCTGTAATGCTAGAGAAAATTTCTATAAAAAAATAATTCTTATTCTCATTAAGACAAGCTCAGCGGCGTTGTGCTCCGCCATTGAGAATGTAAAGTAGAGTCTCTGGTAAGTATAAACTCACACTCACTCACATAACTCTCTTTCATAAATTTAAGTCTTTCTTTTGCCAAAAAATTGCCAAAAAATTAAATTTTGAGTACTATATATGAAAAAAAAATAATAATAATAAGAAAATCAACTATACAAAACAGGTAGGCGGTTGGCTTGGCTCCAGGCACGCGTGCTTTACAGTTAAATTATGCTGATATTGTATACCTAGTGGTTGTTACCCTCGCGTTGCGTCGCGTCGTTACGTTCCCGTTCACGATCACGTTAAAAAACTAACTGTTATTATGTATGCAGGTATTTATGTTTGCGTACTGCGGAATTTTGTTTTTCGTAGATTTTTACTTTTTAATTTAGCCTGCGTTCAACAATTTTGTTCTTGTTTAGCTAAAAATCTAATTTAAATATTAATTTTTCTCATTGAAATTTATTTAATTTTGATTTTAGAGTCTTTTTGTATCAATCTATCTATTTTTTCTATCTATTTTTTTTGAATCCAACGAATTTATCATCAGCCAAACGTTAGATTTTTTTGAATCTGATTCGGACCTGTCGACTTAAAAAAAAGTAATTTTAAAATAAATATTAAGCCTTATTTAAAATAACCTAGTGAAATAGAGGTATTTGCGATACAAAATTTAACTAAAAAGAGTAGATTAATTAAATTGCATGCTAGTTCAAAATAAATGTAAATGATGTAGGCAGGTGATGACGTCCCTACAGAGTATTTTATGTATCAGTCTAATCAAAAAAATTTTTAGCTCTACCTCATACTATTGTAGATAAAGAGAGTCTTGTGTCAAGAATATATGTGTATCAGAACCGTTCCCTGCTATTCATCTTTCTAAGTTGACTGGTGAGATTCAACACACCACTTTGTCTTAATGAAAAGAATTCATTCCCCTGAGTGGGGTTCGAACCCATAACCCCAATGCGCCACTATGGCCTCTTTTTTTCAGCTTCACTTTGTAATCCCTCACATAGCAGGATAGGTAGAATGATTATTTATATATACAATTCAAGTTAAGTAATATCCAACATTCAAAGTTCATCAATTCTTGCATTCAAGAATTAAGAATGTTTTAGCCAAGTAGCAAACCAAATATGTTTTTCAGTAACATTCTCAAGCGTACTCGTATCTTGCGTGGCGAGCACATTAAAATACTCATATATCCTTTAAGTCGTCTGCAGCGGAAGGCGATAGGAAGTCGCCGTGATTTGGCTCCACACCCGCACTATCTGCTCAGGTGTGAAAAGTGATATGTGTCTTGGAAGCTTATACTGAATGACTAAGCTTTTTTTGGTGTTTTTGTTTAATTAAAATTTTTAGCAGGATTCATCTGAAGAACTTATTTTTTTTATGATAGTGATAATTTTTGTTTCTTGACTTTTTTTATTGCGCTATACACTGTATCCCTATCCTGCGTAAAGCAGGGTATGCAGAAAGAACTAATATTTGAGTCATTGCGTGTTATGTTGCGGTATATAACGCCGCACAATTGCTTTATTTTCTTGTTAGTTGCTAGTTGCTTTATATATATATATATATATATACATATATATATATATATATATATATATATATATATATATATATATATATATATATATATATATATATATATATATATATATATATATATATATATATATATATATATATATATATATATATCAGCAACGTTATTTTTTTTAATAATTGGAAGATGTAAATATTTTTTCAAGTATCAAAACAAAAAGACCTTCAAGTAACAAAACATCAACTATTATCCACTTGTAGCGGTCAAGGATTGAACCGGAAGCCGGACGGCGACAGGTGGACGGAAATGGCGGCGTTTCCGGTTAATAAGTGCTATTACATATGAAAAAGTAAAAAAAAACATTATTTTTATTTTTAAGCATTTCTCTATATGTTGGGCTTTCCGGGACATGGCAATTTTGTAGTTTCATGACGGAACTTAAAGCTGCTTGCTAAATGAGTTTATGTCCAACATTACGTTGCAGAATAAAAATGGGGCTATAAGACAGAATCGTAAGAACAAAAGAAACTAACAAGGTACAAACTCAATATCAGATTAAAATCTAAGAATGAGATTTGAATTAAATAATTAAACAACATTACAAATATTGAATTTATATTACATTAGTCACTGTATTTACCGGCAATTATAATAGAACTCGTAAATAAAGTACTTGCTTCCGAAATGTGTACAATGAATACTAAAATGCACATTTTCCGAACATTATAAACCGTGACATCATTGTCGTATAGGAGTATCGTCTCGCAGTATTAGTTATAAAAATTATATAACTAGACAAGTGGCCATCGTGACAGAGTAGAACAGGGTCGACTGTAAACGCAATGGCTGGATTCAACCCTGGGTTCCCCCCCACTTTCCACTCCCCATTCCCGGGGGAATATATTACTTGGGGGAATGAATTACGATTTGGCTACTCTGATATGAATATGTGCGGCGTTGTGTTCCACCACTTCACATGCAATGTCTCAAAGTCAGACAGAAAGCGGAGAACAGAGGTTCTTGACACTACGTCCTCTCTTTGCCTACCCTATCAAATTACGAAACACATGGTTATTGTCATTTTTTTAGTTATCAAACAAAATATTTATTACCAACAAATTTATAACAATATCTAAAGTACGGAACCATTACCACATATTACGCAGTTATCGCAGTCCACGCCGGCCCGCGGGCTCGCCACTGTTTTATTAGACTCGCAAATTATTTGGAAATGTGATACAAAAAAAAAATTTGCTTTGGTCTTAAATATATAATTTATATAACCTTATTATAATAGAAACGTATTAAATATTTAAAATATGGCGGAGCTCAACACTGCTCTTTGTCTCGCCAGAGGAAGTAAATGCGAGTAATTGCTTTCGTTGAGTGAAGATTGAACCCTCATCTCACAAAAATTGTCTTCTTCGTGTATATATAAATGATATTATATACGTATATTGTATTAATTATATTTTTATTATATTAATATTAATGGTATATCAAATTTTAATAAAACTGTGCAAGTCTACAAAATCCAATTCGTCAGAAAGCTCTAGAATATTTCTATCAGCTATAGAATATCTACAGTTGACAGTTTTAATAACCGAGCCGAGTTCAGATTGCATTATTTAGTGCGCAGGTAGTTTGGCCACCCGCCAGGAGATAGCGCAAGATTTTTAAGCTTCTCGTATTTTAGTGTCGTAAATTTCAAAATATAATTCGGTAAAAAGCACAAAACATATTAATTTCAAGGCGCCTCGTTGTCGACTGATAGGTATTGCAAAAAGGCAGGTTGCGATTGGATTATCTGTTTAAATTGTAAATTTCGTCTTGGGCTTGTTGACTAATGAAAGTGTATAAAGCATAAAAAAAGCTCCTTAAGTCTATTTACTAAAGTGCCGCGTAATATTTCGTATTCTGATGGAAAGTGGAGAATGGGATGTCTTGACATTTAAATTTTTCTGTCTTCTCTATCTATATGGGATAAAAATAAGAATTTAAAATATATAATAGAATAAGCAAATGGGTAAGTCATCTATTATGTAAAGTATCAATTTGTATAAAAAATTATAGATTTATAAATGTAAATTAACTTTCCACCAGCTTATCCCACAATAAGCAGGATGTCAAATGAAGACATAAATTATAAGAACAAAATTAAAATAATCATATTGTTATAGTTAATAAGTTATAAGGTAAGGTGGTAAAAATGGCTAGGATCCAATTTTCACATCATTCTATTGAAAATAAAACAGTTTAACAAAAAATTATTTCTTAAAGATCATATAAAATTACTTTATTATAGATACGAAAAGTACTTATCCATACAATTTAAGTATGTGTTTATTTTAAAAGCCGACTGTAACGGTTAGTCGGCGCCGGCCCATTACCTTGCGCACTTGCTACTCATTTTATGGTGGAGGGTGCTGCGTAAAACGGAACCACGTATTATAGTACGATTAGTACAATTTATGTGATTAGTTTAGCTTATGCTTTTTATATATTCGTGTATTTAATATAAAAATATATCACTCAATAAGCAATGTCTTGAAAGCTCTCCCTCTGTCTACCCCGCTATATTCTGGATACAAGTGTATAGTTAAACATATACCGTTTAAAGCATGTTACTATTACTGTAACCACTACGTTTATTACTTTATTATAAATAGTTTTTGATTTTTATTCAGCTTTACCTTCAGCAGAACCTTCTAGAGGACACCTTGTTGTTCATTTTCTACCAGAATTTACGTTATAAAGAAATTATTCTCATAATATAAATAATTGTGAATAATCGTGACAAAAAATTTTATACGTTTTTATATGGTTATTAAAAAAGTTGTACATTTAATTTACTAAATTTTAAAAATTGTTTCGTTAACGTAGAAATGTAAAAGAAATACCAAAAAAATATTGACTCTTAGGCACATAGTATATATTTTTTTTATATGTTTCAAATTGATGTAGGTTATTTTAATAACTTATATGTTTTATTGTTTAATACATACCACACACAATAGGGTGAAGGGTGTACTCGTATACTCGTAACGGCGCGCGGCGGAGGGTGCGGCGGAGGGTGCGGCGGGGGGCGCGACGGAGGGCGCGTTAGGCCAGTCACGATGTTGTTGTAAACAGTCTACTTTGTACCGTGACGGTAGACGGTTGACGCCACGGTACAAAGTAGACGTCTTCATACTATATCTATATGACCAATTTACAGACAAGATATATCTATCATAGTATAATATAGTATGGGAAGAGTGTTAAAGGTTCGATTCCAGCTCAAGGGAATGAATTATTTTTATTTCTTCACTTTGTGGAGACAAAATTGTGGCGGTTAAGTAAGTGAAGAATTCGGACGGAGAACGGAGTGTCTTATCACTAGTTTCTCGCTGTTATGGTTGACGACACGTCTATGTATATGTGATCAATATATGTACATACAAAATATACTTGTTTAATTTTAATACATTTGAATAATGCCATAAACGAAATGTCATGATATAATTAATACATCATCATAATACCTTAATGATCATAATTTTGACGATAACGTCCTGTGTTCGATATTCAAAGATATTTTTTTTGTTATATTTAACCACAATCGAAGACTATTCAGCCAATAAAATTATATGAATATTACAGGAAATAAATTATCGTTATAAATACAATAACGTATAAATAAATGAAGCCACTAATGTACTATGCCATTTTTTTTAGATATGGACACAAAAAGTATATTTTAAATAAGATTACGTTAGATAAAAAACAATTTAAAAGAAAATAAAATATTTAATGTAGAAGATAAAATAAATTTTACAATTGCTCAAATATTATTTTTTTTTAATATTAAAAAAAATCCCAATTCGTCCAGTCAATTTGTCCAAACTTTTATAAGACTTAACGTCATTTCGTTTTTCTTTTGTAAAGGAACAATATTTATTTGCAATGATACATTAAAAGGTGAATAAAAAAGCTCTTAAAGTATAACTTATGTATTAAAATGTAAATATTTCTATAGTAGTAATTAAAGCACACAGACACCTAAATGGGAGGCAGTTAATTTTATTCGTCGCGACGATCCCACAGGTGATTCGGCGACCCATGTTAATTTATAGAAACTTCGCTGAGTCAAAAGTGTACGACATTTTTTGTTTAATATAATTAGTACAGAAAATCTAATCATATATCACTTTCTATATACAAAGAAATCGATACGATAATGTTTGTGTGTTGTATGTTTAATGTCATCAGTTAAATATCTGTATGAGAAATTTTACTTGACTCGATAATTTTAGTAAAACGTTTAGGAAAGTTGTCAGATAAGTTTATTTAAATGTTATATATTATGAAAGATGAAAAAGTAAATTTATGTAATTTTTTTAATTACATATAAGAAACATATCTGGCGTATGTAAAATATAGATATAATTTTAATTTTATAAGAAATATTTAATAAAACATGAAAACTCTATTAGGCAAGTGATTCAATAAAGCACCTGATAGGTTAAGAAGTACGAACTAACTCTCGCGGGTTAATTACGCCACTTGGAATTGGCAACTGTGGAACTTTTCCAATCTACGTTGCTCCTTAACTTGGCTATCTTTGATCTATCGGACGGTTCATTCATATGGATTTTGGATTGAGTGAATAATTTATATTATGATGATAACTTTTTAAGTACACGCATCTCCTCATCTCACATGGCCAGTGTGAACTAAGTGCAAAGAAATTTCTTGTTTTATTTTTATTTTGAAACTTTTCTTCTTCTTCTTATCTTTATATATGGTGTTTCGAGCGTGCCAGTGGCCAATGTCACGTTGAATGGATAACACACAAAGGAGAGTGTACGGTAAAAAAGAGATAATATTACACTATAGAAGAATGCGTGTTTAAAAGAGATCCAGTTTAAATCCTTCACCTATAACAAAATTAACAGATATCTACAATATGTACAGATAACATATAAGGTTAGTATTTTGAAACTCAAATGGTTTCAAAATAAAAAAAAAAAGAAAACCTTTACTAATTAAATCCATACTGGATCTCTTGCAACATGTATTGTCTGTTTGTATAATTTGAATTATTTTTACAGTTAAATCTTCTTCGTGTGTTCTCCATATAACGTGACATTGTTGAAGCGACACACTCAACTGGCACGCTCGTAACGCAACAATAACTTGTTAATAAAGACTTGAAACTGAATAAAATCCACATAGGATTTTGGACCAACGACCGTAGCCATGATGTACCCTGACGGTTTTAATTGCTTGATATGAACATTAAAAGTGATCTAATAAAGCAAAAAATGAATAAGCTAGATGTAACAAGAGCTTAGAAGAGCTCGTTGAAAGAAAGACGAACATCAGCCGAGGCAAAATAAATAGTCTATGTAGGTAGGATAGTAGGGAATAGGGTGGTTTATTTTTCCTCGTTAATTATCCCGGCTAACAAGGTGTTGTTTCGCCTTATTTATTACTTTCTGACTGGAGCTTTGGAAATTTAAAGGGAAAAAAATTGTAGAATATTTAATTTTATAAACATTTTTGCGTAATTGCTTTGTATGACAGTTCATTCAGGCGATGGTACGAGTCAAATTTGATTTTGATTTTATTTGAGTCTCCATATTGATAAATACCCATTGGTAATATGAACCATTGTTATTCGATCCTCAGTCAAATGCATTGATTTTTTTATTTCTTCGCTCTGGACCAATTGAGATGTTGCGTTCAGTGATACTAGAACACTGGAACTTCTCTCTACTCTCTTTGCCCATGTTGCTTAATGCGGGATACACTTGAGACTTAAAAAAAGTATAGGTACCTATTAAGATGTCGTACCTGAAAGGAAAAATTGGAACCTTTGTAGGCTCAGTTTGGTGTCCGTCTGTTTGTCCGTCTGTCTTCTAAGTCAAGTAAATCTGTATTCATTTGTTAAATTGTTTATTGCATCCGCTTCAATAAGGAGCGTATTTGGAGCAGTCGTGGTGAGGCGGCACAGCGTCTGCCTGTGTACGGGACAGTTGTGGGCTTGAATCCCACGAGAATTTAATTATTATCATTTCCTTGCTCTGGTAACAAGACCAAGCGCTGCGTTAAGTTCCACCACGCAATACGCTATGTCTCGAAAGGAGGGAAGAATTATTATTTTTATTTACATACATACATATTAAGCTATTTATTTCTATATACATACTTATATATTTCACTCGTCTAAACGTTCCGCTTAATCGCAACAATAATACCATTTTTATCACAATACCAACAAGATCTCATAAACAACTAATATTGTTCGATACATTCTTACATGGAGGGGCAAAGTGGGTTCACGCGTCGTCTCCCCATATTATGATGTTTTTTTGTCATAAATTCATAAGTTTTACGACTCTTTACGACCGTCCTACTGGTTTTCCTAGACACGTGGAGTTTCGAGATTTATTAAAGACCCCCCTATTTTTATAGGATAAAGGCAATGATGAAATTCTTTCCGTATATGGCTGTACAGTTTTGACGTTCGTTGTTTTCTCGTAAAAACACTTAAATGTCATTGTGCGTTTTTTTACGTTTGCTTACTAACTTGATTTTTATGTTTTATTTGTACCATATGAATAGATAGCTTCTCAGTTTTTATTGCCTAGAGCCACCGTGGTGTCTGGGTAAATGGGACTAATGAGTGTGAGTTCTATCATCACTCGGGCCAATGAATTAAATTCAATTCCACGGTCTGTGCTTTTTTAATATGTTCTGTTAAAAAACGGTTGGTTCCTTCTCCTCCTCCTCTTAAAACATAATATATTATATTCGGATAGAGTCTAGAACGTAGTGACTTGACAATACGGTTTCTTTCTGTCTAGCTTAATTGTATTAGAAATATTAAAATTAAACTATAAGCGTCTTTCAGCAATTATGATTGTATCCTTTATTAAGCCCTTACAACAAGCTCATAAATCATAACATTTGTAAACATAAACATACACAAACATATTTTACATATTGTATTTGTTTTATTTTGTGTGGGGTGTGTGTGTGTGTGTGTGTGTGTGTGTGTGTGTGTGTGTGTGTGTGTATGTGTGTGTGTTTGTTTGTGTGTGTGTGTGTTGTGTGTGTGTGTGTGTGTGTGTGTGTGTTGTGTGTGTGTGTGTGTGTGTGTGTGAATGTAGACTTTACACTGTCTGAGTTAAATAGCCTCTGAGTTTAATCACTCTGCGGAGAGTTTTAAATATTTTTTTTTCCTTACTGTGGTTAAGATCCATCAGTTAACACACAATGCTTCGAAAATTGGACAGAAAGAAGAGAACAAATTATCTTAATAGTATATTTAACGTGGGACAAAATGTATAACTATATATTTAGTTTTACTATAAATATTGTTACAAAGAAAAAAAAATATTGTACATAA
Organism: Dione juno; assembly: GCA_037127375.1. Classification (NCBI taxonomy): domain Eukaryota; kingdom Metazoa; phylum Arthropoda; class Insecta; order Lepidoptera; family Nymphalidae; genus Dione; species Dione juno. The sequence goes on from JAXRJS010000043.1 coordinate 5,604,812, forward strand.
CATTTCTTGCTATATATTTTTGCTTGCTATAGTGTGCTAGTTTAATACATTTATATACATCTATGAAAAATATATAACGATTATTCGAGTGGTCTCCCTTGTTTGCAATACAGTCTTTTAAATATTATACTCTTTCTATTGGAAAATTATTCACTGCTAATCCTATGCACTGTTTCAGGGACGTAGCTAACAAAATATAATAGCTTAATAGCTAACTGGTTGAGTACCAAACCATCACTGAAGTCGAATAATACCCACGTTGTATTCTGTTGACTAATTGGCAAGCTTTTTGGAGCTAAAAGCTAAGTTTATTTTGTTTGTTAAAATATTGTTGAACTGTGAAAACCTTCTGATCTGTGAACAATTTTTTGTGAGATTTCCCTTAGCGTACCGCTCAAGTAGTTGTATTGATTTTTTTAAATTATCAACTAAAAAATGACCAGTGTGTCTGTCCTAAATTATCTTTTAAAATACGCGACATGGTTCTAGGTTCTATCTTGATCTCCCGAGACAAAATCTTATGCTTTCGGTCAGTCAGTTCTGCCACAAGCAGAGGAGGTTTCATTGTACCTATACACAAACATTTGACTAATACCAAGCGTATGGAGGATTTTAAATATTGTATTTGGCGCCATAAGTACTTTATGTAATGCAGTAATTACAGTGATTCGATTCTTTTTACCCCACTCCATTTTAGTATCACAAAATATTTTCCAATATATTGGCGCGAAAATAAGAAAACCCAATGAACAATTGCATTAAAATGACAGATACTAAATTCAAATGTTTATTTTTAATTGTAGCAGTATTTATGGCCAGGCAGCAGTTTGTAGCAGTATATATAAAAAAGTGAATGATGAATATATAAAAACTGATGAATATATAAAAACTGTAAAATTAAAATAAAAATATTAATACTTTAACATTTTCATATTAAAAAAACTTGCAGTAAGCGAATTCCAACTCCAACTAAACCACTTAGGGCTAATATTAAAGAGCTTTCACGATCGAAGTTAGCTTTTACTAGGAGAGAAGGGGACTTTCGACAGTTTTTGCAATCTAATTACTGCCACCTGCAGCGTGGTGCTTATATTGGGCTGTAGTTACAAACTTTTAAGGACAGTATAGAAGACTTAAAAACTAATATTACATTTATATAATACTATACGTATAAACTTACAAGTAAAGATTTACTTTACTTATAAGTTCGATTTCTATACCGGATTATAGTCATAAATATATTATAGCATAAATATATTGGCCGCTTTCGCTTATTGGTTAGCTGATTTTATCATAGATTCAAGATTTAGGGCTCAAATTTTGAATAATATAACTGAAGTATTCATATACACACACAGACACACACCCACACACACATACACAAACATTAATTCAAACTTTACACGCTTTTTTATTTATAATTTTTAATATTATGCTATAGCTTATGTATTTTGCTATTGGGATTGAAAAAAATATTCTGGAGGAGGATTCTAATGACTACAACACAGTTTTTAATTAAAGTAATCATTATACAACTTTAATTTAATGTGTTATTTTCTTACTTTCCAATAAAAATATATATATTTTTAAATCTTTTTGAATTTGAAGTCGCTACTATTAAGTTGATATGTTAACGGCAAACGATGATAACGTTACTTTAATATATGTATAGTATATTTATTATAATATAGCTTAACGACATTGGTGTCGTCACGTATGTCAGGGAGAGTGTTGAGTAAACACATGCGTAATAAATTCATAGGATAGTCCTTATATTCCTTTAATGTCATCTCGTGAGTGGTACATTTTTTTGTATATAATTTTATTCAAAAAGCTTTTAATACCATTTTATTTTGCCACAAAAGGCGGAAAGCGGGAAACAGAGTGTCTTAACACTAGGTTCCTATGGTCCTCTTTGCCTACCCTGTGCGGGATACAGCGTGAAGCTATATATATATATATATATATATATATATATATATATATATATATATATATATATATATATATATATATACATACTTGAATGAGTCTTACCAAATAAAGATAATAAGTTCATATGTGGATTATATTCTTACGAGTAGAATAAGCTGCTCGCTGTAGTTGGTCATTCCGCATTAGGAATAGAGTAGACAGAGATAACCTAAAGTAAAAACACTTAGTTGTAACACTAAGTAAGATCTTCTTGAATTTGTTCTTACGTTAGAGTACCTAATTATTTACTGACACTTGTCACAATGTATAGAAAAATGCAAGTAAATCTGAATAAATCTCCTTATAATTTCAATTCTCTATATATTAAATATATTCTCTATATATTAACATAAGCCATGGTCACCCGTCATCTTTGATGTACTCGCGCGTGACTGCCTCAAAGGCGTATTCGACTTTTGATATTACATGTGTCTACATCGCCTAACGACGCCTGTTGTATTAACATTTCGTTTAAGTTCATTTTTTGTAAAATATTTCTAATTATATTTAATACAGGCCTTCCTTTTGTATTGAATAATTGAAAATAAAACAAAAAAAAATCACAAGAAGAGCAAATTAAAAAAGAAAGTAATAAAAACTACCCCAAACAAAATAAATTAATTTTTAACCTATCCCTTATTTGTCGTTAAAATTTTCGGTATACAATAAAAAAAGTTTTTAAAGTTTACTCAGTCTAGCAGATTTAGATGAAAAAGTATAAAACCTTAAATATTAATTAATTACAAGGGAACCAAAATCCAAGTAACATGAATATATGTACCACGTTGATAGTGGGTTCAATTTCAACGTTGGCAGAGAATTTTATTCATAAAAAATCAAAATTAGATGGTAAAATAAAAATGTGTTTTAATGAAAAAAAAAAATATTATTAACCTAAACATTTAAGAGGAATATTTTAAATAATTCTTTATAAGAGTTTTCTTGTTAGTATTTGGCCTTCGTTTATTAGTCATAAACAAAAAAAAAATTAAAAAAAAAAAACAATTACGTATTTCTACGTCACGTTAACTCACCTATTGTTAACATTTTATGACAAATCGATTATGTGCGTACACGGATACAATTAGTAGACGAGCGTTACAAATAACAGAGTCGTGAGGCTAACCGGAGGTCAACGAGAAGCCTCATTAATGGCGAGCTTCTTAGCTTGAATGCAAGCATAAGATGATTCTTAAATTAAATCGGCATTTTATCCTATAATAGATAGACAACTTAGCGTTAGCTAGTAAACTTAGAGTTTGTGATTCTTTCTCACCATAAACAATTTAGCGATTTTTTCTCGATTTTTATAATTTTGCTTATCTATACCTGATTCATAAACATAAGGTATTTCAGATACTTGGTTTTTATTTATCAAAATCAATAAAAAAGGTAAGGTGAACAAATTTTATTAAGGCGCCATTTACTTATGTCAATTGAAAGTGTGATTTCAAACTAAACTATAGCCTAGAATCTGCCCAGACTAAAACGCGTGCCTATGCTAAAACTTTAAATGAAATCCGTCCAGTCGATCCAAAGATGTGCTTGCGTGTACAAACAGATGAACAGACAGATTCATATTCTGTTAGCGTTTTTAAATCTCCTGTATCATTTTTTCTATAAATATTCAATGTACAAAAACACAATTTATTTACTGTTTTATTATAGTTTAGATAAGGTATTATTTATGTATATATCTCTTTAATTTTTTTCATGTAAATAATATCTTTATGTATAACTGACTTTTTGCTATGAATTATGCTGTCCAAGCGCAGTAGCCATTAAGGCATACAGTCTTATCGGTTTCTGGTTCGAATTCCATTCAAAGTCAACGTAACATATATTTCTTAATAATTTGATTCAATAATTAAAATGTTGAAATATCTATTTATCTATTTGCATCTACGAAATTGCATGTAATAGACATAACTTAAATTTGTTTTTTTTTATTACATAATACAGTTTTGAGTGTCTCGTCTGTATGTAAATACATTAAAAAGTTATGACATATGTATGTATTACTTAACTAATCGTCTGATTATAAATTAATAGATTTTCAATAAAGATTTTGTAATCGAATTATCACGCTATAATGACCTTTAACGTGTTAAAAATAAAGTTATTTTTATTCAAATATCTCAATTTTAATTGGCACGTATATATTTAAAATTAATTAATTTATGTATATGTTTATTTATTTTCCGCACAATTTAGTATTTTATATTTCTTAAACAGATCGAGTGAATGTGACCGAGTAATCGATGTAATTTATCTGTGTCTATTTTTTTAATTTTTCCATACTAAAACTTCATTAAAGACCACACTAAAAAATATTCTATATGTAAAAATAATATGCTCTAGACTCTAAGCTATTACTATGCTAAAATTCATGCTGTGCTAAAATTCTAGTGACCAATAGTAGTTTTGGCTGGAAAACAAAAACAACCGAATAATTAATTTGTTGTTAATAGCGATTTTGTACACTAAAATAAGTTATTTCACTGTGTAGTGACAGTTTACAGGATCACTGCGCTGCACATTTGTATGTCTGTCTTTTTATCAAGACCATTTTTCTTAAATTAACAAATATCCAAGTCTACAGTCCCTTAAAGCACAGACAATATTAAACTTCTAAGTGAACGCAATCAGGAAAATTGGAGCGTTAACTTGTCATGTATTACAGATTATACACTAAATAATATTTTTAATTTTTCCCCACCTTTTTTTGTTTAGTGATGTTTTGACATAATCTATGTTTGATGTTACTAGTATGAATGTAGGCGGCCACTGTCTGCCGTCGGTCGTTGGTTCCGTAACCATCTTGACTTTGACGTAACAGATTTGTAATAATCACTGTTAGTTTCCATTGTGCATATATATTTTTTGCGTATTTTCATGATTTAAAATTTATATCTTCTGATAAAAATATACTATGTATATATATATATATATATATATATATATATATATATATATATATATATATATATATATATATATATATATATATATATATATATATATATATATATATATATATATATATATATATATATATATGTATATATATATTGCATAAATTACACTGTGTTTGACTAAAACTAGTTAATTGTTTGGACAAAGCTTTTTTGAATCTAATATTAATATTACTTAATAATAATAATCATAAACAAATGGTGAAATTTTAGCATAATTACTTAAACTATTCAAAAGGCACAAATTCATATCCTGTTACATTCTTACACGTCATTTCGCATTTACGCATACCGTATCGTATGTGACAATGGAGCCAATCCAATCACGCGGCCGGTGGATGGTTCCTCATAGTCAACGCCATGTTGTCTTAGAGAAGGAGGCAGCCTGGTAGAAATAGTTTTATAATTTTTATTCTCTAATTATGCAAGTGCGACATTCATCGCGTGTCAAGGTGAGCGCGTCTGCTGGTGTCAAGTACAATATGTCACGGTGCGACATTTAAATAAATACACCTGTACACGGCGCGACTATTATTGCTATTTACATATTTTTTTTAAAATTTTATATTTATATCAAAATGCAATGTTTGATTATTATTATTAAATTATATTTTAAAATTTCAATTAAATTTTATATTTTCCATCACCCTTATTATGACCGATATACCCGTATTATGAGAGATATTTACAGATAATAATTTTAAATAAGTTTTATTTATTAATCAATATTATTTAAATTTAATATGTAATATTCATTCAGGATCGTCTGCCTGTAAACGCGACGGTTTGTGGGTTCGATTCCCACTCGGTGAGAATTAATTATTTCCTTTTTCTTCGCTCTGACAACAAGGCAAAGACCGGCTTTAAGTTCCACCACTCAACACTCAATGCCTCGAAAGGCGGAAAGTGGGGAACAGAGTGTCTAGGTTCTAGAGTTAGAGAACTAGGTTCCTTCAACCTATGGTTTTTGCCTACCCTGCTATGTGGGGAATACAGCGTGAGCTAAACATTTATGTTCATACCAAATAATATTAATATTTAAAAGTTAGGTCGAATTCAAAATTAAGTTCAACACACGATGTAGAATCATGAATAGGCTAATTTATTTTTAAATATATTTATAAGCTTGCCTCTTAAGGAGCGGCCATATGATTGGACATTATTACTGATTGTGGTTTTATAATTATAATATTTCAGTCAAAATTGAATTGAATTTTTGTAATAAACTTATTGTTGTATTATGTTCATTTAGTACCTATGTAGACGTCATCGAGGCGGAGCTCACCAAATGCTATAGTCATGTACACACATACACATGCGTGTCTACACACTTTTATATATTTTTATTATATATACCCCTTCATAGGGTTAAGGTTCTCTTTCTTAAAATTTATTTCAAACCTTGCTTGTCAACTGATTATTTATTTCAAACCTTGCTTGTCAACTGTAGGATTTCTAGATGCAGTGGATTTTGATGTGTTCTGCTACTGGTGTCTTTAGAAGAAGTCAAAGGAAATAAACTAATAATATTGATACAACATTTTATGAGGGGACAAAGATAGCAAAATAACCTTTTACACATCGTCGTCTAGCTATTTTGATATTTATTAATATGTATCTTTTTACTGTGTTTTAAATATTTAACCTAAGCGAGATTCGATCTAGGACCATCGTGATTAATTAGGAATTTCCCAACACAGCCACGACGACCTCAAAATTATAGAAAACTTAATATCAGCTTAAAGTTTATTCCATTTACATACAATCATCCAAAATACCTTGAGCACATCACTTTTGTTCTCGCGTAAACTAATGACTATAAAGCTATTTAAACTATAAATAGCACTGTTATGTGCATACATAATGCCATAATGTGATTTAAATTTTAACGATGAAAAAATATATGCGTTCCAAGTCAGTCATCGCACGATTATGGTTTTTCTTCAATGTTTTCAAACGAGGTTGTATCGATATTTCGCCTTTTTTATATTATTGACACAATTTACAGATTTGTAGACGCTCCTATTTAGATATATGTGTAAGAATATACTTATTTAGAAGTATTTGATAATTTAGGGATATGCAATAATAATAATGTTAAATAATAGCACACTAGGTGGCGGAAGCTACCTCTATACAATCGGACCAAGGATTTCCTTGGTAGGTCAACAGGTATTTACTTACATACGATGAATACAAATAATTTTTAAAGTAGAATTCTATAGAGGTGATTAACTTGTTCAAGTTTTATTATATAGCCCTAAATAAAATATGTCTACATCACTTAACGATACTAAATTATTATTTAAAATAATAAATGTACTACAAATAATACTTTTTTTCTATTTGATCCACTCTCGTATTCCAACAGGTAGGTGGCAAAGATTAGCCCGTGCCTCAAAATTTCCCTCGACCTGGATTCAGAACTACAACCAAGGAATTACACATTACATCAATAATTTATTACCTAATCGTATATATATATATATATATATATATATATATATATATATATATATATATATATATATATATATATATATATATATATATATATATATATATATATATATATATATATATATATATATAATATATATGTATATATATATCTTCTTCTTCCTGGCATTAGTCCCGGCTTTTTGCCAGGGTCTGCCTTCCGACTAAGACCAATAGGTCCATATGAGTGGCGAAGTGGTTTTTTGTGGAGCGATTGCCATCTGACCTCCAAACCCATTACTGGGAGAAACCAGGAAAGGAAAGGAATAAGAGGGCAGAAAGACTTGGAATATAGGGGAGGGACACCACTTACATGGATTGGATCGGGTTATGAAAGTGGTGGCTCGAGGTCCCGGGGTCGCGTACCCGTATGCCGGAAACCAAATATCGGACAGATAATTGGCTAGACACCCTCTGATATATATAGATATATATATATATATATATATATATATATATATATATATATATATATATATATATATATATATATATATATATATATATATATATATATCGAGGGAAATTTTGAGGCACGGGCTAATCATTGCCACTTACCTGTTGGAATACGAGAGTATATATATATATATATATATATATATATATATATATATATATATATATATATATATATATATATATATCTCGACGTAACGATCAAATATTTCCGGCCAATGCCTTAACGATGTGTGATTTGTGATATTTAAAATATTCCGTAATACGTACCGTGATTGAGTTTAGACGTAATGAGGGCTATTGATTGACTTATGTTGATATTTACGACATGCAGCAAGGTTTACTTTGTTGTATAGATTAAAATATTCTATATAAATAGTATTATGTATATATATATATATATATATATATATATATGTTTGTATGGTGTATATATATGTTTATGAAAATTTATGTATTTAGTATATATTATAGTTCCATATTTGTATATATCAAGTTTTATTTATGTGTTACATGTGACAATTAATTATATATGTATTTCTAATTTATTTTATAATTAATTGTACTATATTCTTACCCGCTGCTTAAAAACTCATCCACTACCATAGGTTGGCTGGAACAGATCTCTTATAGGGATAAGTCCACCTTTGTGTACTACTTTTTTTAATTATGTTACTCATATGTTTTTTTTAGTACAATAATGAATATTATATATAAAGCTGAAGAATATCTCAGAAACTACTAGTACTAATAGAAAAATGTTTCTGCATTATATAGTACATTTATTGAGCAAGGAATTATTTATTATTGTATTTTAATTTGAAGAGTCAGTCGAAGCTGCGAGTAAAAGTATACGTATATTAGTTTATCTATGTACTAATTTAAAAATCTTATTAAAAATTTTATGTTTCGTCGTCGCCATCATTTCATCTAACGAAAGAAAAAAATTATAATTAGTTAAATTTTAGCTCAGGGTGGTTTACGTGTTTAAAGAAATACAGCGGTTATTATAGCAGTATATATATATATATATATATATATATATATATATATATATATATATATATATATATATATATATATATATATATATATATATATATATATATATATATATATATATATATATATATATATATATATATATATATATATATATATTTGGTATAGGCTGCGTGTAAGTTTATATTACTGTTTCAAAGCACTAGGGTAGAAAAATGTATTTAGAAAACGTACAAAATTTGAACCCGCATCTCCGACAGCTTCCAAGAGTAACGTGGCATAAACGTCACTACGCGCCAATTTTTATACGTTTTCAAAGAATATTTTTAAATACTTAACAATCTAGTCATTCACAACTAGTTATATGTCCGCATTATTAATATTTCATTAAGCGTCTTCTTAAAGTTCGTCACAATTTATTATTCAAATATTAATTATAATAATAATATAATAACATATATAGTGTATAATATATATATATACATATATATATATATATATTATATATATATATATATATATATATATATATATATATATATATATATATATATATATATAAGAATACATAAAGTGAATGGAAGCGACGATTTTTAATATATTTACAGAAAATTTCAAGATTTGCAACAAAGGTTGATCTGTTTTGTTAATAACTATCATTGACTTATAATCTAAAGATCGTGATTTCTTATCATCATGATAGATATATTCGAATTGGTCTAGAAGCTTCGGATGAGTACTATGATAAGCAAATGTACAAAATAATTAAATCTAACCCGCGATATATCTAAAATGTGGAACACAACGCCGGAGACTTGAAACTAATACTATAGCTTAATCGCATGATGCATGATTTCTCTTAGTTTCACGCTGTATCCCGCATAAAGCAGGATAGACAGAGGGTATTTAGTGTTAGGACACGCCGTTTCCAGCTTTACATCGTTTCCAATTTTCGAAAAAGTCTCAACGCTCTTTACCTTCTTACAAGAGTGTGGAGCTTAAAATAATCTATATTAATCAACAGAAATATTGAATTATTTTATAGCTTTTAAACTGGCCTTGTCACTGCACGTGGCGACGTGATGGTACATGGCCTATAGGTATGTAAATTATACCTAATAATCACGAATGTTATACATACATAATTAAATTTATAAATTTTAATATTAAATTAAGGAAGATCTGTATATGAATATTATATTAAAGCCGGTTTTATTATTGCCTGATTCTTTTTATGATATCTTGTTTAAGTTTTAGGCATTGATGTATAATAACGAACTAATGAGATCATTTTTACGTAAATCTGGCAGTATGGCATTTAATTTCGTCTGAAATGCTTTTTTCAGCTAATACTCTAGTATCCTTCGGTATATGTATATATAACTTCCACTCTTAAGAACTGAACACCTCTTCTTCTCCTTTCACCTTGGTCTTCTTACCAGAACAAGGGAATCAAACCCACAACCGTTGTGCGTACAGTCAGCCGCTGTGCTGCTGAGCAACGACGCCGTCTCTTTTTCTTACACAATAGTAGTATATTATATTCGCAATCAAATGGTGCTAATTACTACCATTAGATTAACCGAAAAGGCGTCATGTGAGAGATGGATGACCGAAGCTCAGTCATTTTGCGACACGCTGACGAAACCTCTGACATTAACCACGTCAAGACCAAATGTCAAGCTTTCACTGGAAGAGTGCATAAATATTGTATTAGCGTTAGATTCATATGATATGCGTGGCATTTTGATGTGAATAGTATGAGTATGTATATATGTATTTGAGGCAATAATTTTTTTATATATGTATGTATGACGAAATACGTAAATCTCGGGAACTATTGATTCTAATTGGACAATTATTACGTTAATAATTTCGATGTAAACCACAGACGGTCAAAGGTATACACATCACTCAGTTATTTCAATTTGACCGTATGACTTAAGCGGCAGGTTTATTCATATGTATACCTTACTTATGTATATTCTTACTCACATATATGCCTATATAGGTAATAGTATAAAGCGCTTTAGTTAGTTCGATCAACTAACACATATGATGTGTGATGCCATGTGATGATGATGACGATGATGTGTACGTGTTAAGGGAATTGACGGGAACCTAAATAAAAAAAATAGATACACGCCATTTGTATATGCTATTAAATAAAGTAACAGAACTCAACACCACGCTGTCTCCACGCTGGCTCAACCAGAGCGAGGAAATGAAATTAATTCTCCCCTAGTGGGAATCGAACCTACACCTCATGTTTTATCCTGAGAGATGCTAGGGATATTATAAAATTATTAATGTGTGAAAAATAATCGAATCTCAATCTTCTAATGAATCATGAAGAACAACTTCATAGCTCTGTTACACCAAAGGTAGGTATATTAAAATTAATAATATCATCTTATTGCAAACAACACATTTGTATAGGCCCCGTATACAATGTAATTTTAGCGAAAGTGCGGTACGTCAGTATGGTAGATGAACTCATATCTAAACTAACTGATTTGCAAAGTTCATATTATATAATTGGCTATAGTGACCATTATTGTTGAGATTATTTAAAAAAGATGTTAGATGTTACCACCGGTTTCACTATCAATATTACATTTCCTTAATTTTTTTTCATTCAGTGGTGTATGGCTAACCTGCAAATTCCTCTTTCTCATCTATCAATATTACGCCACTCAACTCGAAACGCCCCAAAACACTAGGCGGTTAATTTTTAATAAATAATATTCTGTAAGTAAACAAACAAGTGACTTCACGAGATTTTCCTTACTTTATATATATATATATATATATATATATATATATATATATATATATATATATATATATATATATATATATATACATCGCTTTTTAATGTCCTATGTTATCAATAAGAAGAAATCCAAATGTAAATAAAATTATGTGCACTCTAGTATATTATATAGATTTGTTTTAGTTCCATAACACTTAAAATATATTTTTGTATTTTTTTTATTATTATAACACCTAAATAGCCTTATAATGGACGCTGTTATTACGTATATTAGAAGTAAAGCCATAATATTTCATTTAAACATGAGATACATAAAATATTATTAATATTGTTCTTTAAGTAATTTTTGGGAATAACATAAAAGCAAACTATTAAAATAAGAAACAGTGGGACTGCGTTTTGTCTTTCGGTGATTTGCGACTGTGGGTTCGATTCCCATTCGGAGGAGTAAAGTATATTAATTTCCTGCTGGATTAACCAACAGCGTTGAGATTTTCTTTTTTAAAATACGCATTATTTGTACTTACCGGATAAGTTACCTTAAAGAAATACTTACCTTAAAGAAACTGACTTATGTTTAAACTTATGTTGTAAAAAAAAACTGAGTACTGTAGTAGTAGTTATTTAAAAACTACATATAGGTGTTTTTAGCCTGCATAGTCATATCATGATTCATGATTCTTGTAAATCTATCTCTCTTTATTTCTATTTTATAATAATTATAATTTTTATATTGAATAAAAACCTTTTTAAAACCAAACTTGGATGAATAACAACTTCAATACCTTAACTAACTGCCGCTTACACTTTCGTTTACATGAACTGTAAAACGTAAAGTCCCGATATTTCCGTTCACATAGGCATTTCATAGTACGAGTATATATCCCAAGGAACCTACCTCTTAACCACAGGTTCTTACTCCACTCCACTCCACTCAGTAACGAAGCGTTTCATTCAGTATATAGGATCTACCACAAAAAAATATGAATCGACTAAAGTTATGAGGAATTCACAAATTCTCAGTTGGAACGTCAATTTTTTATGTATATATGTTCTATAGTAAAAAATTATATTGTATACTGCCCGTTACAATATAATTTTTTACAAGATGTTAGGTGCTAAAAAACCGTATCAAAATTTAAACTTAAATAAATACGTAATAGATGTATATTTAATCCGGTAAATGATTAGGTCTTTAATCTTTTGCAAAGGAGAAGGAAGGAGGACATCCATGGTTTTCGATCTTATATACAAACAATCAGTCATTGTATAAGAGATACGTAACTCAACGTCGTTTATATGATTTGTTCAGAATAGATCGAATTAAAATATGACCGTATGGATTTGAACCCATAACTTCAGCTGTCAGCGTTCAGTCAAGTTGCACGCTGACAGCTGACGAATGAATACCATTCTTTATTACGATAGAGTCCTGTCATTAAGTTTACTTATATTTAAGTAGCACTTCAATATTTTTTTGTTCTGTTTTAGGAGTTTTCATTGCGATTTCCGCCTAATTTTGACGATATGATTTTGTCTTATTACCAGAGCGAGCTTATTAGAAATCACTTCCCCAAGTAGGAATGAACCCCGAACAGTAGTGTTTACAGTCAACCACTGCACCACTACGGCCTCAAAATTTTAATATAATATACATATAACAAAATGATTATTACTGCAACAAGTGTATATGGTCGTTATTCATCATTAGAAGGCTTTAAAGGTTAGATTCTTTTAAAGTAATTCGTTCTCACTCCTTGACATATTGACAACTATATTTTAATATTACTCATGTGCTGTGAGCGAACATTCTCTGTGGCAGAGGTAAGTTAAGAGTATTTTAATAAAATATTCTTGTTTCGGGTATATATATATATATATATATATATATATATATAATATATATATATATATATATATATATATATATATATATATATATATATATATATATATATATATATATATATATATATATATATATATATATATATATATATATAAAAAAAAATATAAAAATTTCTCGTCTCAGGAAGTGCTGGATCGAAGTGATGGCTTCTAAGTTAACTGCAGATATTTTCAATTCCTCATGCAAGCGAAGTCGCAAGTAGAGCTAGTTAATTATACAAATATTCTTCTCGCTTCAACCAAACCTATAACCCATAATCAACGCATTTCAAAAACGTCCAGACTACTCCAATACAGTGTCTTGATGTTTTCTGGGAAACCTGACAGTATGTAGGTGGCACCTTGAATATTTTTGCATGTAATTTTAAATTAAGGAAAAATTTACATTACAAAATAAGCATTCCTTTACTGTTTATTGTAGTTTTATGTGAAGGGTGTTATGCAAAAATGAATCATGCGGTGTCTCCGCGTGAGGAAATCGTGCCATCTTAGATCAGAATACAGATACTTGCGTGGGCGCACAATAAATAAATATCTTGCATAATGTTGGCGTTCTTTAAAATTAGCCAAGTTATAATATATGTTTGCACAAACGATTTACAAATGATAACGGAATCTTTATATTGTTGAGGTCATGATGGCTTATTTAAGGTTATGCCACTTCAAAGATTATTATAGATAAAATCATTTGTTTCTTATCTTAATTTAGCTCAAAATATGTGCTACTTAGATATAAAGTAGACGTAATGTAATGTATAAGACACCTTGTAAATTATAGTCTCTACTAATATTTTAAAACTAAGGAATTTGTCTAGTTGAAGGCGTTATTTAGCCCTATTGGTTTGAAATGATTATTTTTATGTTTAATAGCCTATTTACCGAGGAAGGCTATAGGCTATATTAATCGTTACAATGTAACACACAGTAACTGTAGTCTTATTTACCAAAGACACTTATAATATGTCGCAAGTAAAACCACACATGCACTCTATATGTATACACATTATTGTTTAGAGCTATTTCAAGTATTGTAAAGATAGTTTTAGTTTTGATCGTGCCTAAAATGTATTATTATCTTATTTGTATCTAGATAAGGTCAGACCAATTTAGGTCTGTTTTGTACGATGTTTTCAATTACAGGTCTGTACATTACGTTTTTTGTTTAACTCTTCATCGTTAGTCTAATTAGGCTAAATTGTAGGACAAAAGGAATAAAATATTAAATTCAAGGTTATACATTATTAATATTCATATTGTTGAAATTTTATTTGAATCAAATAATTGTGAAATAATCTTATTTCTTAGTTACTGAGAAAAAGTTGTGAAGTAGAGCTTTTAGAAAAATGATTCGTCACATCGATGTATTGACATACATTGCCTTGTTAGCTTTTATGGCATGATGTAATTTTTTGTCATTACATGTTTTTTTATACTAATCTCGATAAATTGTGTACAATATAGCTTTGGTGAGGAATTTGGTTTGGTTTTGTAGCTTATATAAACATTAGAAGCTCTACATCATCATAATGCAGTTGGGACATTTATAATTTTAACTAACGAACCTGTGTTTCATTGAATACACTAACCTGAAAATGTACTTTGTGTTGGATAGTCCTTACGATAAATAGAGGAAGGTGTTAGGCTTTACTACATAATATTAATTGTTATGATAATATTTACCATATTCGTAGCTGTGACGTGACTGTCACTCGAGCATTTACAATGTGTCATATGTCATATGTCATGTGTCATGCGTCATGTGTCATGTGTCATGTGTCATGTGTCATGGTCATGTTTCATGTGTCATGTGTCATACACATCAGGCAATATCCCCAGTACCTGGATATCTCAGATTATTATACCTATCCTCAAACCTGGCAAAAGTCCCTCTGACCCTAATTCCTATAGACCCATTGCTTTAGCATCTACGTTGTCAAAGATTGTTGAACGACTTTTGAAAAATCGTTTGGAGTGGATAGTGGAAAGTAGAAGCATCTTAGCGCCCTCTCAGTTCGGTTTTAGAAAGGGCTTAAGTACTATTGATAGTCTCAGCATTTTTACCACAGACATTCGACGAGCTTTTGCCAAAGGTGAGTATTTAGTTGGTGTTTTTCTGGATGTTGCATCTGCAAATGACAATGTTCTTCTTCCGGTACTCAGGCAGAAACTGCATCAGCTGAGTATTCCGCCGAGGATGATTCACTACATATGCAATTTGCTGACCGGTAGAACGGTATCTGTGAAACATCCGCTTCTTACTATACCTCCCAGACTTGTCTGGAAAGGTCTGCCTCAAGGCTCAGCTCTTAGTCCTCTGTTGTATAATATATACACACATGACCTGGAATTGTCTGTTAATAATTTTTGCAACATTTACAGTACGCTGATGACATCGTCCTCTATTATAGTTCAAATTCAGTAGAGGACATTACTTATCGTTTGAACACTGCTTTGCACTATCTTAACCAGTGGCTCTGTGAACACGGCCTGGCATTATCTCTGGATAAGTGTCAAGTGGTAGTGTTTACTAAAAGAGAGTAGTTCCAAATCTCCAAATTGTAAGTGAGAATATTCCCATACGGATAACACAAAATGTTAAATTCTTAGGCATGTTACTCGACAAAAGACTGAACGGAATTGCTCATGCTGAATATATCAGCCAGAAATGTGAAAAAGGCATTAATGCTCTAAGAGCTGTGTCTGGTGTGTGGTGGGGTGCACATCCTTACTCTCAAAAACTGCTGTACAATGCTATAATCCGTAGCCATATTGACTACGGGCTATTTGTTTTGGACCCCTTTAATAAAGTAGCTACAGAAAAAATTAATCGTATACAACATAAATGTCTACGGATTATTATAGGTGCAATGAGGTCTACTCCTACTAATGCACTACAAGTGGAGTGTGTGGACCCACCTTTCCCTATCCGTCGACAATTTCTTGCCGATAAATTTGTATGTAAAATTTTACAGCTGTCTTCCCATCCATTGAGGTCTAAGTTATATAAATTAGCCGATCTTATTTCACGTGCCAAGCCTTTACCCTACTTGCTAGATAGCTTCCTTAGACTAACCTCCCTCCCCCACCCCTTGTCCTCATTCCCATCAAACCCATTATTCCGTACACCTTATAATGCTCTTGTTCATTCCCCTCGTGTCATTACAAATATTGGCCTAACTAAGGGAGATCCTAGCATCAACACAAAATTTCAAGAGCTGGTCAATGAAAAATGGTTAAATTATGTCCTCATCTTCACAGATGCTTCAAAGCTTTCGAAGGAAAGCTGTGTTGGTGCAGCTTGCTGGATCCCAAAATTCAAAATTATTTACAATTTAAATGTCCTCCCGAATCATCAGTGTTTACAGGTGAGGCTGTTGCTTTGCTAGAAGCAATCCTGTTTACACTCTCCCACAACTTTAAACAGACGGTTATTTTTACGGACTCGTTAAGCTGCTTAATGGCGTTAAAGGGAAACCCGTTCCATAGTAGATTGAGATCTTCAATTGTTTTAAGGATTCGTGAAGAATTGTACTCATGTCACCTAAGAGGCTTGGACGTTACTTTGGTATGGATTCCAGGTCACTCTGGAATTAGTGGGAATGAATCTGCAGACTCTTGCGCCAAATTAGCCATCCAGTGTGGTACTTCTGATCACTTTTTTAATTCAGCCCAGGATCTGCTGACCCTGGCAGATATTCATCTGTATAAGACCTGGAGTAATTTCTGGGATAAGTCAAATCAATCAAAGGTAAGTACTATGCCTTAATTCAACCTAATATCCCGAAGCGACCGTGGTTTTTTTCTCAAAAACATATTGAACGGAGGATTATATCAACAATCTGCCGCTTACGCCTTGGACATGCATGTACGCCTGTACATTTGGCTAAGATCAGGGTCAGGGACCATTCACTATGTGAATGTGGCCTGGACGATGGTTCCCCTTCTCACATCCTTTTCTATTGTGCTAAATTAACCCGTCCCTTGTATGATGTTCTTCCCAATAAAGTTCCTCGTCCTCTTAATGTTCAGTGTTTGTTAATGTTTGTGTTTAGTCCCTTATGTAAATTTCTATGTAAATACATTAAGTATAATAATATCCGATTATAAACTAACACCCGTATAAAATACTATTTAGTACTAACCCACTTTATTGTGTGTATATATTGTAATTAGTATGTGTTTAATTTGTTGTAGGTGAAGGAAGAATTTTTATTGGATCTCTTTTTTTACATGCATTGTATTATTATGTAAAGTTAGTTATCTTTTCACCGTACATTCTCCTTCGTGTATTCTCCATACAACGTGACATTGGCGAAGTGAATTGTGCTCAACTGGCACGCTCGAAACGCCATTACTGCAGTACAGAACAGAACAGATGTGTCATACATAATTCCTAGACATTTGTATATGATTACAGAGGTGAAGCACTGGATCTATTTTTTACATGCATTTTATTATTGTGTTAAGTTAGTTATCTTTTTACCATACATTCTCCTCAGTATATTCTCCATACAACGTGACAGTGGCGAAGTGAATTGTGCTCAACTGGCACGCTCGAAGCGCCATTACCGTAGAACAGAATAGAGGTGAAGCCGCAAGTAAAAGTTTTTTGTGAAATAATTTGCGACATTGAAATCATTGGCATTTTTTGATACTCTCACAATCGTCGTGGGATTCCCCATATTCGACATAAGGAAAATATTAATTTATACGACGAGTACTTAAGAAATAAAATTTTGCTTATATATTTACTAACTATACAGAAGGCATTGTAGCTTTTACTTTGAATGATATTTTTATACCTATACCTTACCTTTTATAATCACACTTAGTCGAACTACGCATAATTTTTATGTTAAAAAGTTACTAACATTGGATTTCTACTTGCACGTCTAAACTGACAAACAGACAAACAGACTAAAAATCCAAAAAACGCTGGATATTAGAATTCTGTTAGTTATAAATTAAAACCACAACTATTTTTTTAAATTATTCTACGGAAACAACTTCTCTACAGATTTATTATATATGTAGAGATTTTCCTTTTACCTACATCTTTAATATTATTAAAATTTATATATATATACAGCACAAGAAGCAAAACTTCCGTATTACAATCTGCGTAGATATAGATAAATTTAGAACACATTTATTCATAATTCCGTCCTTTAATGTGTCTAGACTGGGACTTGAACCCGCACCCATCACGTACAGTTGGAGGCACGCATATTTAAAATTGCCAGTGGTGTTAAGTAATAAATCACTTATTAATTATTCGAAGCATTGAAGACGCGCCGTAATACATCAGTTGGATGGCAGACGAGCAAACCGAAAGAAATATTAGCATTTATAAACCAATAAATTTATTCACCTTTAGTGTTTCTCAATCTCGAAGGTTGTTTGACCAAAAACGTTAATGCTACAAATGTATAAATATGTATAATATTCTGTTATTTTTATGTTTATTGATACCATTTATGTTACACGCCTAATTCGATAACCCAATTTATTTGGCCTCTTGTTTAAGTGGTTAATGGACATGATGAATGAGGCAGAGGCCGGAGTTCCATTCTCTATATATCATGATAGGTGTATGTGCATAGTTTTTTTATATCTAAATTCTGTCAAGTTATAAATAGTAAGGTTCCTCTGCCTTCTACTAAAACCCCACTTCCATCGTACTATCGCCCTATTTTCGTCCACTGCTAAACGTATACCTCCCCCCTCATTGAGCATCAACCATCCCGGTCATGCATCCATTCACTTCTAGTCATCTTCCTTAAATCATTTGTCTATCGTGCTTCAGGGCATCCCAAGTCATTAATTAAGATATTCACAATAAAAAAAAGAACGAAATTAAAAAAAAATCTGCTGCGAAGAGTTCCTTTTTTGAAAAAAAAAGTTATAAATTCTTTATATTTCCATACAATGATATTTATTATGTAATTGTATGTATGTATATATGTATGTATTTATATATTTATATATATCGCATATACATATATATATATATATATATATATATATATATTTTGTTTACATATACAAATATATGTATCTATATATTCATATATTTCTACTTAAAATATTTTATAGTATTTCTTTACCTTATTATAATTTTAATTGTTTATCATCGCCCTAAAGGTTATCCGGAAAAGATGGCTATAAAGCCATAAAGTCGCCTTTTGTACATTACTTTTTATTATTCTATGTTTTTATTTTTCGGAAAATGTTATTCTATTGTGAATATATCTAAAATTGTACGCAAAATTGTAGAGTCGTGGTGTACTGGTTTATAAGCCAATATCGAATTTAACTAATTTCAACGGGCGGGCTTAATAAATAAACATAAAACTTTACCTTAAAAAAGTAACTCACAGAAAATGCACAACCGGTTACAATACTGAGCATAGAAGGCAGAAATTTGGCTTATAAGTGTACTACATCATACTACTACTACTACACTACCTATTAAGGAGACATGTCACATTATTTCCAAAGAACTATAAAATGTACCTACTAGCTGCACTATTAGGAACTTCTTGCTAGAATTTCAAATTAGATTTTCTTCATTAATACCTTAGTAATTATTTATGATTCACCGCAACAAGAAATATTATCCAGTAGTTGGAATATGGTAATAAGTTGTATAAAACGTACGCAATACGTGCCCAGATAATAATTAAAACCAAAATAAACACATCTTCACACTTTATTTTGCTGGCTAACAGGACCTCCACGCTTCGCTTGAATTGCCTTTTGAGTGGCGGAGCTCAACGCCGCACATTATTTATATATATATATATATATATATATATATATATATATATATATATATATATATATATATATATATATATATATTGTGTGCTTGATTATTAACTTATTAAATTAACTTATTAACGTGGTTACACGTGGGAAGTATGCGCAGTCGTAAGACGCGCCTTAAGCTTACTTTATGTACTTTATTAATAATAAACTCATTTCATATGAATCTCTTAAGGTTTCGTCGTAAATGTTGATTCTAAATAGTCTGAGGTGTTGAACGCAATGTAGGCATATATTTGGTATTATATTCGGATTTTTTAATTATTATTAATATCGATGAATTATACTTATTTATCACAAGTATATTTGAATTGAGGACTTACTTGATGATTTACTTACTTACTTATTTATACATTTGCTAACTCACTTTAGCCACAGCGAATTCAGAATAACCAAGACACAAAATTTATCTTAAACTCCCAGGTTAATATCATGTAATGGGATATGTAAACTTTTATCTTAATACCCATTTTCATCATAATATGCTCTAGTGATGTTATTGTTAGATAATATTGCTCTGTACGTAATGGTTTATGAGGCCATCGTAATCGTCGTCTCTTAGAGGATTTTAATTATTTTCTGGTAAGACGAAGGGCGGTGTTGGCTTCCACTGCAGACAACGCCTTTAGTTTTGGTGGAATGTGGAAAAGGTTTATTTTACCTAACCTGCCATATGGGGTATTAAGCCTGAAGTTGTATATTAGACAAAAATAAAAATATAAATGTAATAATTTCAAATGGAAACGTTTCATAACGTTTACTATTTGTAATCTGAAGTAATTTTAAAAAGTAAAAAATTACGCTGAGGCCCTCCATTTTATAATGGAGGGCCTCAGCGTAATCAGGCATCAATTTTTTACTTTTTAAAATTACTTCAGATAGATATCAATTGTGGAAGAACAATTAATTATGACAATATTATTTACGTTTTGAGGTCAATATGTACTTTACCGTAATAAAGTTAGTACTTTATAACTTTCAACTAGGCTATATTATATCACTTTAATCGATTTGATGTAGCCTACTGTCCCTACGGTCAGAGTTGACTAGAGAACTAAATACATTCTATAATATCTATCTATCTATCTCTATATCAGTAAACTTTTAGGTCGAGGCCTTGTACATACATTTATTAGAAGAATAGAATCTAGCTTTTATTGAGGCCTTTATCTTCTGACGGTACTCGTGATTATTGTGGATAGTATTCATTGACACGTTTTGTCATATAAATTGTGTCGTTGGACACCGTTATTTAATACACTAGGTCTTTGGAAATTGAGTGGAAATCGGTTTACGGACTTTAACACTCAGCTCTGCCTGCTCTTCCATTATGTGCGGGAGTTGCGTAAAAAATAATTGTATATGTTGATGGAGTGTGATGCAGTTGGTACCCAAATTATTTTATGGGTTCGATTCCAATATGGGGTAAAACTAGATTTTTATAATTTACAAAATGTATTATATCATACTAAGGAAAGAAAAACACTTCTTAGAAAACATAAAAAAACTTTTGAACGTAGCGATATTTAAAACGTCTTGGAAACCGTCAAAATTTGCGATCTACGTCTAAGGTCAAACTTTTTTATACTATTCCTAAAATGAAATGATTATATTTAACTTTTTTTCATTTTCAGTTTAGTTGTTGTTAGATAAATGAGGGTATTAGATTTCACTGTCAAAAATGGTGAAAAGATTCACCGTTATTATATATTTTAATGATTTTTATAGAATAATATAGTAATCCACACTAAGTATAGAAAAAATACTTAATTTGTACATGGAAATTAAGTATCTTAAGTATCTTTAAGTACCATTATTTCAATTGCAATGTACATAATATATCTAGCTGGCATTTTACCTGGCCACATAGTAATGATTTATAATTTGTATGACACATGAAACGTTCTAAGTGTCCGAGTTACAGTGGGTTATATAGGAACGATTAACGTGATAATATAGTCTACTACTATTCTCGTTAAATGGACTGTTCAACATAAACATATTTTTTTCAATACTACTCACTATATACTACATATCCCATAAGAGAAAAGTAGATGACGAGACGAAACTTCTTAGCATTTCATGAATGCACCGTGCGGCTGCCGGGCCCATCGTGTTGTAGGAAGAAGCAGCGTCTGGAACTTACCCAAGTGTAGGTTTAAAGGGGGCTTTTTTAAAATGCATTAACTCACCTCCATGGTCCGAACTCCTTCCACGACCTTACCAAATTCAAAATTATTCTACTTGTGCCACCTTTGAGGGACGTTCTAGAAAATAATTAGTAATTATTCTAGATAGGTCGAGATCCTCTAGCTAACTATAGAGAGGTTTCGCTATTATACCTCTCGCTCCTACTTCAACCGCATATAAATTAATTCTTAACCTATTCTTGGTCAGTTCGTTAGTAACTTTGAAGTACTTGTTAAGTTTGAAGTTATTGATTTGTAGGGATATTCGTTTCCCGTGGAACTGTACGTTCTACTAGTGTTTCGTGTTTTAGGCTTCGAGAGAAGAGGAAGATGTCCGGTCTAGATGATGAAACAACAATATCTTTAGGGATTTTGCACTATTTATCATACGTTTCCATCGCTAGAGTCCAATCAGGAGCTGAATCTAAAATTGAGAAAGGCCTTTGTGTTTAGATTGTGATATTTCGCTGTGCTCTTGCTATTGAAATACTAACCGCTTCATATATGCTTGACTGTTCCTACTTTAACTGCCTTAGCAGGTAACTTTACGCCGTCTTACTAACTTACTTTAATCTGGAAAAGTCAATTGGAATACATTTAGATAAAAACAATGCTGGAGACCAGCCGTATAGGGTGAGCCATTTTAAAGATAAAAGTATAGAGAATTCTTCTATAGTTAGGTAGCCGTTTTGCATTTCTAAGCCCAATACGTGCATCTTACACTTATCATTCTCATATATTTTAATCTTATTATATTTTAATAATTAAAAATACAATTAAATACGAAAATTCAATTTAAAAAAAAACAATTATAAGAAAATATATATTTGAAAACGTGTAAAAATGAACATAGTGGGATTGAACCAGCGTTTCCTAGTGACCAAGTACTCTAACCACTAAGCCATACGTTCTCATTGAGTTACGTCGGCATTCTCGTATGCATGTTACAATCCATCTATTTCGTTAGTATCTCCGAAAGGAGATTTTTACAAATTTCCCCTATCCAAAAATTTTACACGTTTACTAAAATATGTTTATTTCCTTATAAATTATAATAAAATAATTATTTAGTTTACGTAATTTAGCCGATATCCGCATTGAATTAATACTATTATAAATTTATAAAGATGAGGCAGCTTGACTTAAGCTATAAGTTGTCTAAAATATTTAAAGTCCTAATTTAAATACTATTTAAATACATCATGAGGCCTGAGGACCGTCGTGGCGCAGAGGTATAGCCTCTGCCTGTAAACGCGACGGTTTGTGGGTTCGATTCCCACTTGGGTAGAATTAATAATTTTCATTTTCTTCGCTCTGGCAACAAGGTAAAAGTGCGGCGTTGAGTTCCACCACTCAATACAATATAATGCAATTCCTCGCTGAAGCTAAATAAATAAATTTAAATGCACTTTAGGTAAAATTGAAACGTGTAAAGTTAGTATGAAAATTTATTACTTATATATGTATAATTAAATTATAAACGTAAATGTTGTCTAGCGGAGATGTGGGTCATAGTGTATTTTATATGTTTAATCAAATTCAAAGGTAAACGTACGGAGTTCAACCTATCACTAGGTGAAAGGTGTTTGTTTATATATATATATATATATATATATATATATATATATATATATATATATATATATATATATATATATATATATATATATATATATATATATATATATATATATATATATATATATATATTATATATATATATATATATATATATATATATATATATATATATATATATATATATATAACTATGTAAAACAATGAAAAAATATCTTGGAATAGAATATTGCTTGAAAATAAAAGAAAAAATAAGTATATCATCTCATTTTTATTACTTTTTTAATTATGATTAACAGATTTTGATAATATTTATAAGAAAATCAATATTTCTTATGAAAATAAGGAACGATTGTTACACAAACGTTATAGTTTAAAAATAATAAAATAATACAAAATATATTTTTTTAGATTATTCTCATACAAATCGTATTGGCATTCCCAAACTCTATACAATTATATATAAATAAATTAATAAACAATAATTTATCCTTCAAATGCTAACCACTACATCAGAACCGGACATATTAAAGAACCTTTGGTTATAGAACATATCTGACCGAAGATGACTCTAAGTTCAAATGTCACAACACGTCCTTGCTTTGCTCTCGCTGCCACTATAAATACCAGATATTCCAAAGCAGGAGCATCATTCGCTCGGTTGCATTGCAATACCACACAACAAAACCTTCAAAAATGAAATCGGTGGGTGTTACATAAGTGTTTATTCAACGGATTTTTGTGATTTTTTTTAAATTGGATTCTGGCTATAATTTTGGATAATTTTAATTCCACAGTTCATCGTATTCGCTTTGATCGTGGGTGCCGCCCTCGCAGCTCCCCCGCTAAGCAGCGACGCCGACGCCCAGATCCTCCGCTACGAGAGCGACAACATCGGTGTTGAGGGATACAACTATGCGTACGTTGAGACAAATCATTTGACCCAATACGATTTCATTAACACTTTTGCTTTAATATGATTAATTGTCATTGTCTTAATATGATGTATTTTATACTTAATAAAATATTGATATTTAAGTCTTCAATTGTAATAACGTGATTGTGTTCAGACTACAAATATATAAACCTATTATTATGTGAACCTATTTTTTTCTCAACAGTGCCGACACCAGCAACGGTATCTCTCTTTCTGAAAATGGTCAATTGAAGAACATTGGATCTGAAAACGAGGCTCTCGAAGTCCGCGGCCAGTTCTCCTACACCGGTCTCGACGGCATCGTCTACACCGTCCAATACGTCGCCAACGAGAACGGTTTCCAACCCCAAGGAGCTCACTTACCCCAAGTCGCCTAAGACCATTTAAACTAAGCCTTATCTAGTCCAAAAATACTCAACCCCTCAATCCTACCCTTCTCCTCTTGTTGTGACCAATCGTTCGAGCGATTCTGTGATAAGATTCCGATTTTGTATATTTGTTAATAAACAGTAATGTTATAATTTATATCTTTTATTAACCTTATATTTATAATGGATGCTATTAAAGTAAATAATACGAAAATAGGCTCATTTAAAAGTATAATTGGCTTTACGTAATGTGTAGGTTGATTTAAATTAACTTTGGGCGTTAGTAAAGACGATTGCATGTGAATATAAAAGAGGATTTCCTTGTATTTGAACAGATAACCTCCGACATATATTATGCTAATTAACTTATGACAAAATTTTTATGACATTATCCTTGGTCACCTAAAACTTATTGACTGGTTCTGATGATGTAAGTCGAGAATATATCAATATTAATTATTTTTTTATTCAAATATACTTATATATTAAGTAATTATGTATTCACAGCAACCTGTCTATCTAAATCAAAATTTTTATATATTTTGGCTTATTCAAAATTAGAACACGATTGTATTCACTTATTCGTAGATTATAAATAGGAATTTATAGGAAAAATCGATTTCAAATTAGATCAAAATCTATACCTAGTTTTATATTATGATTATTATTTTTGATAGTTAGAACCTAGTTTTTATAAACTTCATTTTTCGCCAATGAAAATATTTTATTTCATTTAGTGGAGAGACACTGCCATGATAATTGCAGTAAGACGTACTATAGTGGCGCTCTTCATATGGAACATATGGAACATAACGTATGGTTATAACATTATTTATTTTATTCATTTACTTTATATATAGAAAGAAAAATATAACACGAAAAAAGATAAAAACTAGTGTTTTTTTATGTCCCAAAATAAAACAATACATTTTTTGCAAATTTATTTGACTACAATATATTTTTAATTAGATGAGATCCACTGTCAGTGATAGAACAATAATCTCAGAGGCATCATAATTAATAATGACAGCTATGACGTCACTAACATTATGTGTAAAAAAATTACAATGCATTTGAACTTATGACCTCCGGTTACAACAATATTACTCAGTACGTATTGCCAATGAACAACTATAAAGGTTAAATCGATGACTGTTACATTAGTCTATGACAATTACTTATAAGAAACTTTTTGGAGGAATATTCGTAGGTTACGCCATCATAGTGCAGTAGATGTGTTAGATTACACCACGGTCGTATATTCAAATTTCATTTAGGGATATTAAAAATAACATTGTCCCGGTGTTCCTTTGGACTTTTTGGGTTATTCAATCCTGTAGGTTTAACCCAGTAAATGTTAACATGACATTAAACGAAGATTACTTGAGAATATTCTAAATATATTATTAAAAGTGCAATTCTTATTCACCATCGACCCGTGTATACAAATCCGCATTTAGATTAGAAATTGCCGCATTACAAGTAAGTATTTATGTTCGGATTGACCTTCATCAGACGTCTTTTGTTTAACATGTTAAAACTAAAATCGTTTGTCATAAAATTGTTTTTTTTGTCGCACGTTTTTAGGTTTTTTTTTTGCTGAAGGAGGGAAATAAAATAGTGAGGATTGAATCCACTATCACCACGTTCACAGTCGGGACGATGACTTGCATATGCTTGCTTCATTGCTTGCTAAATTAAAGAAATAATTTATTAAAATATGTATATATATATATATATATATATATATATATATATATATATATATATATATATATATATATATATATATATATATATATATATTACTTCAAGATAATATATAAGAAATTAAACACAGCGGGATTTGAACCCACGCCTCATGGAAACCGTCCAAGTGCTCCGACCACTAACTAACAACGTAATAACTTTATACAACTATAAGCATATATGAATAAGAATTTTATATGTTTTCTTTAAGCATATTTTCTATACTAAGTGTCGATTAACACTTTAATAATTATATATATATATATATATATATATATATATATATATATATATATATATATATATATATATATATATATATATATATATATATATATATATATATATATATATATATATATATATATTTTTTTTTTACTGATAGCTTTTGATTTGTTTTTAAACATATATTTATATATGTAGATGTAAAAGGCCGATGACATATGAAAATTAAAAGTCATATAATTCCTTCTATATATGTGCGAGTACATAATATATAGTAGATCTACAGTGCGCAAGCCTTTCGCCATGCCTAATAATGACGTAATGATACACGTACAATATTATATTTGTATATTACATTACATTCGTGTGACCCCATCTTATCTTATTACCAAATAGTAAATAAAGAGCTTTAAGTAAGTTGCGCTTCTCAATAATATAGTTAAGTTGTTATATTTTTTATTTATTTTTCTATCAGTCTATAATTTTATATTATTTGTATAGCTTGTTACATATATCTTATGTATTAGATAGAGAAACTGAGGTGACGTATATATATATATATATATATATATATATATATATATATATATATATATATATATATATATATATATATATATATATATATATATATATATATATATATATATATACTTTCTATGAGCATTCAAAGAAATTGCCCGTTGAATGTACTAAGATAAAAAAACTTGGTATGTCCCATGATATAGTCCTGGAATGAATCAATTATCAGAGGGTACTAAAACAACTTATGATTATCATAAGCTTTTGAAGCTTCATAAGCTTTTTTAAAATATTTCTTCACAGCGGAGTCCTGGGTCGTTTTCAAGAGGTGCGGGTTCAAATCAACTTTTTTACCTAAAAATATAATACGTTATTCAAGGCATCAAATAAATTATCTATAAGCATAGATCGCAAATTGTGAGACATTTTAGACTTTTTATTATTCATGAATAGTAAAATGGAGCGATTTCGTCATCTCGATAATGCTAGTCCATCTTTGTTGAGTCGGTGTTGGAGTAAAGGTGTTGCACATAAATATACTCGTATATGATTGTATATTATTTATAATATATTTCATACAATTTTGTAACAATAATTACAATTTGCTTATTTTAACTATTCGCATAATATTTTTTAATTGCATTTTCTGACATTTTATTTTTTTTATATAATTATATTATTTTTAATAATTAATTAATTAATTAAGTGGCTTATAAATGATTACGTTCTAATCTTTCAAAACTCATTAATCAGACATTTTCTATTAAATTTTTTACAATTTTTGAAAAAAGAATTGAATTTAACTACCTGCTTTTTTTCTACTGCTTTGTCTACGTAGTAAAATAAATTTGAACTTTCAGGCCGATTTAATAAATCAGTAATTTGAACTTTCAGGCCGATTTAATAAATCAGTTGTTTATTTTGCCATTTTCTGATCAAAATGTTTTAAATTGATATTATTATTGTTTCTATGAACCAATTGAAATAAAACAAACTCTACATCTTAAGGAAACTTTACCATACGTATGGTTAGTTTACTATACTATAAGTACGAAATCGCAAACACCAAGCACAGAAATTATTTTTAAAATTTTAATTTTTTTTTTTCTATTAAATTGATAAATGCTCCCAGGAATGGTTTTTCATGTAATGACAACGATTAATCATATTTTTATTTTAAGATTCGATTGAATATTTAGGCTTCTTCTTCTTCTTCTACTTAGCATTATCCCGGTCTATTGTCAGGGTCTGATTTTCTACTTAATCTACTCCACTTTGTACGGTCTTGAGCATCCTCAGTGGTCCATTGGCCCTCATGTCCTGCGTCACGACGTCCAGCCATCGCTTCCTTGGGCGCCCGGGGTCTTACTCCAAGGACAGACATATCAAGGCCCTAGAAACGCCAAGAACATGTTTACCAGCCGTAATGATTGCTGACTGAGCTCGATCCCAAGCATCCTAAGCAGTTTCGGTGTTAGTTGATAAATTTTGACTGTTAACCTCTGCCAGAAAGTTGGTTTGCATCGGTCCATTCAGCAACCACCACTTGATCTTAGACTTATGCGTCTCGGCTAATTTCTTTATCGGGGTAACTACATAATCCATGACAAGAAGACGATGTTGGACCGTGAGGCTTTCACCAGGAATGACTTTACAGTTAGTTACCTTGCCAACATGACACCGCCTGGTCAATAGATAAAGAGAGTGGAGTTAACTTGCATACGTAATAAGATGCTGCGGACACTTTTGGAAGAACGTATTCACGATGGCCAGATCAGATGTAATACAGGTTCTTAGGATAGTTTCGCCCTCTATATTGCGGCGATCGTGACCAAAACCACCGTGGACACGTTCATACGTATCCGCAGCCTTACCCACGTGACCGTTAAGGTCTCCCCCAACTATGATCATCTCGGTAGATGGTATAGCGAGTAGAACCTCTTCATATTGCTCCCAGAATGACTCCTTTTCGGCCCCGCTACAACCAGCCTGGGGAGCGAAAGCACTGATTAAGTTGGCGATAGCCCCCTCAACCAGTACCTTTACCCGCATCAGGCGGTCGCTGCGTCGGTCAACTTCAAGGAGACCATTTCGTAGCTCTTCAGATAAAACTACTGCTACACCAGTTTTACCGAAAGGAGATCCAGTGTATATGAGCTGGTAACCCTGTCCGATGATACGGGACTTATTGCCCTTCCAGCGCGTTTCCTGTAGGAAAGCACACTGGACCCGACGCCTCATGAGCCAATATTCTACGTTGCAAAGCGGAGTTTCCTTCTGGGTACTATCTTCTTTAGCCGTGTTCGTACTTGACACGGTAGCCCTTGCCCTTTTAACACAGGTGTAGGGCGATGTGCGATACGATTGAATATTTAGGCTGTCAAAAAAAATGTATAGTGAATTATTTTAGTTATAAAAACATATCAAGTACATATACAATTAAAATTGTAACAGTTTACTGATATATATATATATATATATATATATATATATATATATATATATATATATATATATATATATATATATATATATATATATATATATATATATATATATATATATATATATATATATATATATATATATATATATATATATATATATATTTAAAATGAAGTAACGAGAAGCGAATAACATTGAGTATAGTGTTTCACAACCCTAACTCGAAAGTGAATGCCAAGGTCGGCACGCTAATAAATTTGCTCATCTCAAGTACATTATACATATCAAGTACATATACAATTAAAATTATAACAGTTTACTGATATATATATATATATATATATATATATATATATATATATATATATATATATATATATATATATATATATATATATATATATATATATATATATATATATATATATATAATATATATATATATATATATATATATATATATATATATATATATATATATATATATATATATATATATATATATATATATATATATATATATATATTTAAAATGAAGTAACGAGAAGCGAATAACATTGAGTATAGTGTTTCACAACCCTAACTCGAAAGTGAATGCCAAGGTCGGCACGCTAATAAATTTGCTCATCTAATGTTACATAACTACAGCATACCCACTTTGCACCGTTTAAAGAACACTAATCTTTTATTTAATTTCCTATATATATGTATATGTATATATAAATATATAATATATATATATATATATATATATATATATATATATATATATATATATATATATATATATATATATATATATATATATATATATATATATATATATATATATATATATATATATATATATATATATATATATATATATATATATATTTTTTTTTTTCCCTGAGTGGGAATCAAACCTACTACCGCCGTGTTAACAGGGAGACGGCATGAAATTATAAGCAGACACTTCAATTTTATTTATATAGATAGAATATGGATATGTGCATAGAGATTTTAAATTGTTTTAAAATATTATTCGTTGTGTGTAAGCTTCCTTTCATGCTGGGTGGTGAAATATAACGTCATAATTTGTCTACAAATATATTGGAATTATATATAGTTTATGTTAAAACTTACAACGGATTAATGGACGGTACATGACAGACGCGTGTTCAAATCTTGGTCCAGTCAAAATGTATATTACAGCTTCGACAAAGCCTCTTTTCCTATCCTAGGTACAGACAAATGCGAACTTAATACCATGCTTTGTGTAACAAGTCTTAATTTTGTAGGGAATAAACGGTGCAACCGTAATATGCAAACCGTATACAATGCGGTGCTGGTACCGACGCTGTTATACGGCATCATAATGTCTGTATTGCAGAAGAAAAATGACAAAAAGACGAATGCGATTTGGAACGTATGCAGTGATCTCTTTGGAAGGTATGCAGAGTCAGCTTAACTTACTGAATCCATATGGGATGTCACAGTGAGAAGAAGAATTTGCTCATGAGTGTGAATGACGAAAGAATGGTAGAGACCTCGGCTGATCTTCCAGAACTTAATGTTGAATAGTTGGAAGGTCACGTAAAACTCATGAAGATTGACAGTGGACGAGGCGAAAGAGATATGTTGGTACCGTAGCATTCGGGGCTCCGTTCTCTCTAGCTACCCTGTTAATGCATGCAGCTATGTATGTATGTTTGTATACAAAAAACATATCCTATAAACCAATTTATGTAGATCATCAATAGCTTTTCAATGTTATCGTATCAATAAATTTTAACATGTCCTTTACTATTTGAGCTATAAAGGTAGTTTAATATGATTTATTGTTGCATATGTTACAATATTAATATGTCATCGTGGAAGGTATGTGATTGAATACGGTGATGTTAGATTCAAATATATGTTATATTATATATATACTTTTTTTAGCTTCACGCTGTATCCCACAAATAGGTAGGTAGTCAGAAGGAACCTAGTGTTCAGACACTCCGTTCTCCACTTTCGAGGCATTAAGTGGGGGAATATAACGATGCTTTTTAAATTTTAATATATAGAA
Source organism: Dione juno (assembly GCA_037127375.1). Classification (NCBI taxonomy): domain Eukaryota; kingdom Metazoa; phylum Arthropoda; class Insecta; order Lepidoptera; family Nymphalidae; genus Dione; species Dione juno. The sequence goes on from JAXRJS010000043.1 coordinate 5,637,296, forward strand.
ATAAATATTATAATTATAATTAACAAATGTTAATAATACGTTTGTATATATGTGTCATATTAGAAAAAAATTGCCGTTGATAATTCTTGCCGTGAAACGAAATAGTACGTGAGGTTTTATTGCACTTATTAATTCTGGACTCAACCGTCGAACGGAAAAAGATGCATGTTATATATAAACGTCTTTGTACGTTGAAACCTGTAACTTCAATTTAACTTACACATTCTGGACTGGCATAAAGACTGACACCAGGTCTAAAACACCTGGTTCAACAGCTACAGGTAAATCGTTAGCTAAAGAAAGATTGAGGTGATTATCGTCTTATATCATCTTATTGCAAATTCTAATTCTAACGTACTAGTACTTCTATCTAAATTATGGTAAAAAAAGTATATACTATTGACTTTATATTAAGTAGATTTCATAATATATAAAAATGTATAAAAAAAATTAATTAATTATTAAAAATTTTACTTAAGCAAATATATAATATAGAAAAAAATAATTGATAGCAGATATGAGCAAATAAATATGAACGCCTAATAAAAGAATGCACTTCGTATGACACGATCAATGGCGTTCAATATGCAAACTAGTATCCACGAGATGGTATATAAAATCGCAAAATCTATATTCCAATCACAGTCGTACATATCCTCTCACGGACTTCGAGGCCCAATACACCCAAAAAAAAAAAAAACATCTGCAAATATGAAATCCGTGAGTCATATTAAAATATCTATAGGTTTTATACGAGCTAGAGAATAATACTTGTTTGTAAATTAGCCCTTTTATTTAATTTAATTTACGATATTATGGTATTTCTTCTATTTTCGTTACAAATAAAATGTATATAATTATGTAATGTATTAAGGGCAGATAAATACTTTGGAACATATATATTCATTTGAACGTAGAGTTATTTGAATCCACTCCTCTTGGACGATTTCCAAGAGGTGGCGGTTCAAATCCCAAAACGTACAAAATGTTTTTCTATTTCCCCCTTTACATAGAAATGTGCAATAGGCTTTATAAATTCATTACTTTTTCCGATTTACACTTTGTCGATCCGATGTGAAGTATATTTTCTTAGTCAAAACAGTAACGAGATTTTGGACTAGTTTTTTTAAATTTATATTTAGTATATATCCATTTCTTTTGTCTATATAATATTTTAATCGATATATTCTAACAAGATGTGACATTTCTTTAATATATGCGTAAAATATCCATATTTGGTAAACTAATTTATTTATAACTAATTTATTTTTCTGTTACGAGTGCCATAAAATCCTATGGTCACTTAAAAAATACCACGGCTTCTTTATTACACGATTCTTAATATATATATATATATATATATATATATATATATATATATATATATATATATATATATATATATATATATATATATATATATATATATATATATATACTCTCCCAGATATATCCTGTGGGAAGACACAATCGAATGTTAAGACAATACTTGCGAAATACAATATCTATCGTTTATACTTTGACTGACCAAATACGGATAATGAAAATATCGTATCAGAAACTCTCCGACACTTTTCCACCACGCTACGATGAAATTAATAATAAAATATATTAATAATTGTATAATTTTATTGCAGTTCATTGCTATCGCTCTTTTCGTCGCCGTGGCCTCCGCCGCCGTTGTAGTGGACCCCAAATCCGCTGTCATCTCCGAACAAGTATTCGAGAACATTGGCGTTGACGGATACAAATTCGGGTAAGAATATATCTCGATAAGTGATTGGAAACTTAACAGCATACGGAACCCTTATTATACTTTGTTGTTCATCTCTCCGTCTGTCTGTCTGTCTGTCTGTCTGTACATATATCAAGACCAAAGTATAAAGCTGAAATTAATACCAAATATCCAGGTCTATATTATCTTGGAGCACAAAAAATAATCAACCTTCTAAGATGATGCAATCAAACGATACAAGCGCTTATACTTTGTTTTTGTTACATTTTGTATGAAATTCGCCGTCTAGTAAAAACGTATAGTGTAAACTTCCCATTGACCTGGAATTATGAAATTTTGGCAAGAAGGTCGAACTGACGGTGGAAATAAAGAAAAAGCCCTCAAAAAATTTAAATCAGAATTCTCGGTTCCCGAAAACGGCTCGCACTTGACCAATATTTTTTTCATTTATAAACTGTATCCTAAGTAGCGGAAGTAGCTCTATAAATATTTTTTTCTTGTCTTTGAACTTACAAGGATCGCAATAAGTCCTATAAAATAAAGTATTCTAATAGCATTCAATAACATTCTTCAACCTATTTGATACTCCAATTAAGCTATTAGATATATAGATATAATAATACTAAATTTATTCCTTTCAGATACAAAAGCAGCGACGGCAAGTCCGCTTCAGAAGAGGGTATCCTCAAGAACATTGGATCTGAAAACGAGGCCTTCGAGGTCCGTGGTTCCTTCTCTTACACTGGCAATGACGGTGTAGTCTACACTGTCAACTACATCGCCAATGAAAACGGTTTCCAACCCCAAGGAGCTCATCTCCCATCCGCCCAATAAATCTAGTCTGATTATTATCTGGTACCTTGTTCGACTTGCAACTGATTAGGCTAGTAAATATGTTTTTTTGATTCCAATATTTGTTTTATTTTTATTATTTTTTTTAAATGTGACCACACTAAGAATGGAAATATATTTTATAGAAAATACCACACGTGCTCAGAACGTATGGCATAGTGGTCAGAGTGCTTCACGGTTTCTAATAAGCGTGGGTAATCCCTATACGTTATATACTTTCCATTCATTTTTAAATTTTGGACATACTTTGTTGATTGAAATAATGTGAATATGAAGCTTTTATTTGTATTCATAAATAGTGCTCAGGCAGTCACAGCTTGATTTCGATAGTACTTGGAAGTAATTTATTCTAGTAAAAGTTTTATCTCAAATGGTCAATGTCTCTTACATTTCAAAAAGAACACTCATAAGTAAAAGACAGCTAAAAATGCCAATATTGCAAATATTGCATTTTTCAATAATAAATTAAAAACTCTTTTAAACTAGAACCTTTTTTGTCTAAATAGACTAAAAAGGCTTCTAATTTCACTAATTTCACTTGTACAAAGCTCGATTTCAACCGAGATGGAGACAACTCATTCAGGTAAAGCCTTTCAGAGAACAATCCATTAGTGTACTCACCTACATCAAAGTTAATCAAAGGAAACGGCACAAAAGACAGAAAAAGCTCCATTGTCGCAACGGTCTAGAGCAAGTTGTGTAAGTTTGCTCTACTTTAAACACATATTTGGATAATGAAGCATATAAAGTATTTTTTTTATTCATGCTTAAATTTTATTTTACATCCTTATTTAGTTATTTATATTTTTCTATCAAAAGATGATTCGTAAAGTAGATATTAGAAATAACCTCTGTTTTAAAGGGGTAATTTTTAAATATTTTTAATTTTTTTTTTCAAAAATATATTGTAGTTACGTCATCCTCCCAGAACAAATATATTGTCTAATGATAACTTAATATAATATTTATTGACCTTTACTTAATAATATTCGCAACACCTTTAAATTCTTAACCTGTTATTTTGACACTTTGCATCTTCTAGCTAGTTGTTATTAACTGTATAACATACTATATTTGGATTTTTTGTTTTTCTGGTCTAAAGGCTTGTAATAAAAATTCAACTCTGTGAGTAATATATGTATATATTTAATTATTGTAACTAAATAATTATACATGGTACTAGTACTCGCCAAAGATATATCGTTGATTTATACCTATGTTTATTCTCAGTTACAAGTAGAGCATACTCCAACCCAAGAACATTAGGAACGAGGAATATAAGAGTGAGATTACATCAGCGACTTCAAAGACGCTTTGATACGAGGTGTTAATGCACTATTATTACTTACGTGTTGTGCACCTTTAGCTTTGACTTTGGCTTTAGGTAACGCAATTTTTCTAATGGCTTGATAAGATTATCTATAAAATATATATACTTTATGGTGTAATAACAATTGTGGCATGGTAGTATATGTATATATATTTGTAAAAGTAAATGAAGTCAAGGTCAAGTGTAAGTTGGACTCGCTCAACGAAAGTTTTGTAGAATTTATATAGTTGTAGATTGCTTATAAATGAGAACTAGAAAGTTCTAATTTTGTATGACTAAATTATTAATTTTTTGATTATTTTTTATACTTGTAATGTAAATTCTTTTTTTTTGCCTATTTTTATTATAAAGTATGCAACAAAATCGAAGCATATATACGGTTGTATTCTTTAATTTACTTTTTGTTTGTCTTCTCCAAGCGACTGAAATCTTTAATATTAATTTCAGCTTAATAGCTCCAGTTCTTGAGGAAAAAAGGTATTGATAGACGGACAAACTAAAATACAGACGTACAAGTAGATTTTCAACAAAGTAATTTATAAGCTTAAAATTATATTTATGTCTAAATTCTTCTACCTATCCATAAAATATTAAATATACGTCAAAGTAAAAAAATATCTAGGTAGTTGTTTTCAAACAGATGTCAGAAATCTCCCCTCGATTGAATTCCACGTACTTTAGGTTGCCGCCACTTTTTCTTCGCACGAACCGTTAAGAATCGTTTAATGACAGGAAAATTTTTAACTTCGAGCTGTTAACAGGAAAAAAAACTTTACTAAGTATCGTAAAAAACACGTTTCAGAGATAACGCGAAAACGATACCTTGGATATTAGCGTTTGAAGGCAAATGGTCTTTGTAGAAATCTTATACTATTCTATTATCTATATTTAATAAAATTATAAAGCCTCATGGCAGAGTGGGATAGGTTCTGATAGCAGGCGCGGTAGTCGTGGGTTCGATACGCCCGTCGGACAAAAAGAATATTTTGTTGCTACAGTAAGGTAATGCGCAGCGGTGAGTCTCGCCACTTGACTAGCAATATTATAACTGCGACCGGAAAGTAGAAGACGGAGTGTTTCGACACTAGGTTCTCTACTCTTCTCTCCTCCCGGCCGATTTGTATATGATCAGCGTGAAACAATTAATAAGCATACAATTCCTAGAAGCATCTAAGACTATTATATGGCACAGTGACTAAAACTTTTGAAATAACTTTTATATATTTCTTCATACTAACAACATTAAAATAAAGTTATTGAAATTCATATATCACGCAACACCGGCGCGGCGTCGACAACGCTATACGCCAATAAGCGTTCGAGACGAGTTGTTTTAGCAAATATTTCGATGTTCTTTCGTAACACGTCTCTTGTGTGCATGTGGTGTAAGGCTCGATCTGAGAGCGAGTTATATTGTAATGTATATGAAACTGGGCGATAAAGGATTTCTTTATCTTAATTAAAAAATTAAAAAAGTAAGAAGTGGAGTGAAGAGCCACTCCACACTCCGCCACTCACATTTTGTTTGCTTGTCTAATAATTTTTTAGTCATTGATATCCAACTCGATTGGAACTTTGTGTATCAGATCGGAAAAACAAAGTAAACAATTTAAGTATGGGAAGTACGTTCTTTGTACGTTATGTGGATGATAAGTACTTTGTACTAGTAATAAGTACTTTGTACGTTATGTGGATGATAAGTACTTTGTACTAGTAATAAGTACTTTGTACGTTATGTGGATGATTAATGAGAGTATAGTAAATACGTGATGCGGGCGTGAGAGCGAGTGATCAGAACTAGAACTTTGAGAATACAGTATATGTCGATGATAATAAAGGAAGGTCACATAAACAGAATGGAGACCTCCGGAGGCCCCGGAGGCTGTTGGTGGACAGACGAGGCAATAGAGGTATAAAGAGACGTAGCCTTCGGCGCTCCGCTCTCTATGACTATTCCGCTAAGTAAACCGTGGGGCAAAAATTCGACAAACTTTCCTATGGAAGCACTGGAACATCACTTGTCAACTACGCTGTCATAGTAAATAATTATTATAGAAATTGATAATATTGTGGAAAAATAACCACAATCAAAAATATCTAAAAATTGCCTATTACTTATACAACACACTACTGTATACTACCCAACACTGTATACTGCATAGAACAGGGTAGGCTGAATTAACCTAATGTTAAGGCACTCCATACTACAATTATAATAATATACTAAAAAAGTATTTCGTTATCTATAACAGAATTTAAATTAAATTAATTTTCAATCCATACATTTGCTTTTGAAAAAATATCTTCTTGAATAAAATATTATTACTGATTTACAATTTATTATTGAATACAATATTGTAATTACAATATATTTCAAATGAAACAATTTAATATGGGTCTAATCTACAAAATGTCTAAAAGCTTACAGCTTGTACCATCCACACACGTTCGGTCCATAGATCAAGCGCACCTGTAATATTAACGGGAACTATCACGCGCAGATGACGGCGTAGGGAGAATGTATTTGGTTTTCAGACATTTTTTTCATGAGATATAATTTTGTAATAGCTTTAATATGTTAATATTGATGTAAGTGTATTTTTGGCGTTGTTCACTTTCAAAGTTTTTTGGATGAATAATGTTTCTCACCCAATGACATCTAATATAAACTTACATAATGTTTCAATAAAGATGGATTCTCGAAAAGGACCCAGAAATCCTTTGCAATGCCCACTGCTGGACTTAGGCCTTCCCCAAGGATCTCCACGATAGAAATCCTTACGACATCAAAATTTATAATCACAACAAAATATTATGTAGTAATTAACCAAGGGTACCTGTAATATTTTTTAGCCTTAACACTGTATCCAGCACATAACGTGGCGGAACTCAACGCTGCGTTTTGTCTTGTTAGTTATTACCAAAGGAAAGTGAATGAAAATAATTCATTCTCCCTAAGAGGGAATCGAACCGACAACTGTCGCGCTTAAAGTCAGACGCTGTGCCGCTGCACCACGATAGCCCACAATTAAGCAATATTTTTGGAGAAAAGTCGTGGATCCAACTTAGTCACTATAATCGCTTTTATTAATTTTAAAATAATTAGTTTTACTTTAATTAAATAATAAATGCTAAAGTTGGTTTCATAATAATAATATTTATAAAAAATTACATCACATTTGAATATAAATTATAATGATTTCCCATATTATTGAATTTAGATTTATTCAATTATAAAAATTCAATTGATAATTGTAATTTTCATCAAAATTCCACTAGTTATGTATTGTGACCTCACATAAAACATATCTATATTGTCACATATTTAGTAAACATAAATATGTATATTATAATTTTAGAATAAAAGTTAATATATAAATTATATATATACATATTGAAAACTTTTATTTTTCTTTGTTATTTAAGCATCTTTTTTTCTTATAATTCAGCTAGTCTACTTCTGTATCAAGTGTGCTAGTCTTCTAAATCTACTATAAGCTAGATCCCGTCCAGACCTAAAAGCTATATAACAAAAAAAGTTTCATTCAAATCCGTCCTGTAGATCTAAAGATGTGCAAACAGATAAATAAACAGATAAAATATAAAAAAATAGACCCATATTTTATTAGTATTTTTACATCTGTATACTCATGTTATTCAAGTAATTTATTTCAAGTACAGATTTCATTCTTATAACCTAAGAATTAGGGCACAATCTCTACGTACTATCTATACCAATGGGCAGTACGTACATAATCATTTAAACATTCGAGATTTGAAGTCACTACTATCAACCTCTGGTTATACTTGTACATACAGATACATTCTTAAAAAAACATTCACTATGATGTAATTTTCCTTCTCCTCAACAAATGTAATCTTATTTTATCATAATATAATAAGTTAAGTTATAGAAAAGTTCTCGGAGCCATTTCAACAAATCGAAAGCGAATTTTTTTACCTTTTCGTCAAATAAACGAAAAAATACAGAGGACCTTTTTATTATACCTCTATTAGGATGGCAATGGGTATTGAATTGGCTAATAACCGTTCTATCAGGTGAATGGAATTCACTTTCACTGTCTTCCGCTGGATAATAGCGAGGGATGTACTGGGATTTGGGATGCATATCGATGAGTAGTCATAAGTAATCTAACAAATGTCAAATCTGACTCGAAAATTATCAAAAATCAAAAATTAAATATTCTTTATTCAATTCTTATTTCAAGCACTTTCGTATCGTCAATTAACATAAGTGTCGGTATTGTAAGTCCTTCAAAAAGCTACCACCAGCTCGGAGGGCAGTTCTGCTGAGAAGAGCTGGCGAGAAACTCAACAGTTGTTTTTTTTTTAATGTAAATTTACAATATATTTACAACTGTGGTTAGCCTTCCGAATGAGCATCAATAGTACTTAACTCCACACACTAATAATGTAATGTTATATACTGGCCAATTATTGGTCAAGGTCCAAATTTCGGTATTAGTTTCGCTTGAAACTGAAAATCTAATCCCAAATCAAAAATAGAATTAAGAAGAATTACACTACGTTTATTCTTTTCTTTCTGCCTTTTACGCGAAAATTGGGGAAATATATGATTTTTTTTTGATAGAAGCAAGTGTTCTTTTTATTTATGTCGATATGAAGTATCATTATTTGTTTTACAAAACATATATTTGTCGTGAATCTGCTCTACATCCCTACAAAACTCCGTCCACCTTGATAGCTGTTTTAGTACTTTTTACGTTATTTTGCAACACTTCCACAGTGATCCTGTCCGAACTTCCCAGGAATTTGTATTCATTGATGGCTCTCGATGGCTACTTTGACATAATCAAATGCATAGCTCGAATACCCAATACAAGATTCGACATAAAATTAAATGACTGTAAACGCTTAGAATTTTTATCAATTCTGTTATTGTGGCGTTAAACGTTAAGTATTAGTAAATGGCGAACACTAGAGAGTACTGCTAATGCCCTCTTGTGTTAATTAAATGTATAATTTCTTTTTATTTGCACGCAACTCTAGTTGAGAGGTATATAGAGTTAGTGTATTTAGTGATGAGCTACCATTTTCTATTTTTCAGTGATGTGCTTTTATCAAGTTTCTCTCTAACTAATCTAAAAATACTATAAATACACAATATTTAATTTCTCTTATTCGTATTCTAAAATTTAAAAATATTCATCAATCAAGTTTTTAAGTTTTTATATACAAATAAATGTGTCTGTTAGTTTGTAGCCTTTTTTTGCGTCGTTTTCTATTTCCACGTTTTGCACGCGCACCTGCGGAAACGTATTTGCATACAAATTCGCGCTGCACGCCTGTTTGAATCGCTTTGTCACCGAGAAATTACCCGTCTCCCTTTAAAATGACAAACGGTGTGAGGCTTGAATTGAATTTGACAGACTAAAGCGATTTTAGTATTATGATACATGTTTTTTAAAATGGATAAAATTTGCTAAGTGTCACATAATTATTGGATGTTTTATTTCTTACTGGTATAGTACCAGCGGCTTCACTCGCGTCGCCATATGGAAATCTCTAAGAATTATGTAGATATATCACACAAGGTCTATCTAAGTGGCCGTTGTTACTCTGACCGAAGACCAGTGAGTTAAATTGAAACGATTAATGAGATGTAACCCTAGCCTATTTTCTTTCTTGATAAATTGACTATACAAGACAAAAAAAAATATATTCAAATATTTACCATTAAAAAGTAGGTTATTCTAAATATTTTTTAAATATTTATATATAAAAATGTACTTTATATAAAGTAGGTTCCAAGTTCCGTTCCATATTCCATAGGTGCCAAAAATTAAACCACACATTTTCATTGAGCTATGAGCTTGTTACAACTTATTAGTATAAGAATTAAGACGTAGCTCGAAAAACAAACTAGTAATGTTGTTGCTGTTATAGCGCCTATATATTTTGAATCTGTGGTCGAGAGTTTTGGAGGGAAATAAAATTACTGTGTCATAATTAAAGTTAATTAAAAACTAACCTACAAATGTAAATGAATATGTATTTAGTGTTTTATTTTACATACGTACATATGGTCGATTAAACAAATAATAGACAATAAATTAATTTATATTATTAATGGTTACAGTTTTGTGTAAATGTTTTCTGTCGTTATTTAAAGCCCCTAAAAGATAAGCTTAGGCTACACTATCAATATTCTTCCGTTTTTGCGTCAGTTATTTGGTGCGTATTGACCAAAAGCTTTAGTTTCTTGAGTACAATTTTCACAATATTTAAGCGTGATAAGTATTATAAAATATATTTTTTTTAATGATCTAAACCTTCATATATTTAACAAAATCATTTTTATTATACTTACGGGGACGAGCTTTTTCCCAAACAATATATTATATTTTTTCTTCGACTTAGAATACTTAACGTTTTGAATCGGTTTAATTTATTCAATACAACACGTACGTAATAATAAAGTATACAATTATTAACGGACACATCACTAGCAGCGTGTCACAGTAAAACGGCCGGCAATATACAGGGTGATACATTACACCACGGTCAGGTGAGTGATTCAGTGTACAAATGACTCGTTGAAATACGATAATGGGCGCGTGTACCGCGTCGCGGTAGCGGTCAGATAGCTTTTCTAACTAAAGCCACTGCGTTTAATTGTGCTTTATAGTATGTGACGTGTTTCACGGTTTTACAGTGAATTATTAGTTTGTTATTAAAGGCATGTTGTGTAATTTACTTTGTACTTATATTTGGTTAAAAATAGTATAGATATTTTTGTAAGTGTAATAAAAAAAACAATATATATTCAGTTTTGTTATAATAAGTTATAGTAAAGTGCTTGAAATTGATTATCTTTTGTAAACAATTAGCCCGTTTAACTACTGTATATCACATCCTGGCTGTACTCCTAAAGAACTTTAAGACAGAATTTGTAATTTGTGTAAACAGCATTTCTGAGATTAAAAATGTTAATTCTGAAATTATTCAATGTAAATTATTCACATCCTTTGGGGAAGCACCTTGTACAAGGTACACCAGCTATACATGGTGTTATGATTTAAATAAGATATATAATTAAAATTAATTCATCCATAAAGAACGCAGTAATATACGTTCTCTATGACCTTGAAACTATAGATTACAATTGTATATTAGAAACAAATAATATAACATACATTATATATATATATATATATATATATATATATATATATATATATATATATATATATATATATATATATATATATATATATATATATTTAGATTATCACAGTATGTATAGGCAATTTAGTATTATCAAACATATATTTTTAACTTAGTACATCAATATATTTTGTAAATGTAAAAACTTACCTAAAACGAAGTCCATAGTTAAAAATTATATATTCACTATAATAACAGACGAAAATATATAATATATATTAAAATTAAGCCATATCACACACCCTGTATTATGATGTAGATTAAAGTAATATCATAACGTTACTACAGATAACTCAATTAATGCTAAGTAATGCATAGAACTGCAAGCCCTTAACCTGTTTATATTGGTTTAAAGAAATTCTCCAAATTATTTCTCGCAAGATAAATGAAAAAAAAAGTTAAATTAAACTAAATTTCAAATTATTCAAAGATAACTTATAAACATAAGCAAAACACCTTTAGAACTAAAAAAAAATGACTACCAGCTGATCTAAAACAATTTTTAAAATATTATTATTATAGATACCAACGATTTATCTATCAAACAACCGTATTATCTTAAACTTATTGGGATTTGTAGGGATCCTCGTACCTGATGCGCCGTCACGTCTCACACTGAATGGCAAATCACGAGGTAGACCTTTTGGGCCTCGGAGAGTTAGTATGAAAATAAAATGATTGCGAAGGGTCCGCCCGTACTATATTAAAATATTCCCAAAGGCAGATATCTGGCACGCACCTGATGTTTACGAATAGTTTTGTCGGCTTTTATTTTTGATTTTAAGGTAGTGTATGTAGGGGAGTCTGTGACGTATTGGGTAGAAATTGCTAGGTTTAACTTGGTTTTGGAATAGGTTTCGATGGTTTCTTCAGGTTCGGAGTTTATTTTAGCTTATAGCCTATACTTTGGTATTAAAAGCTGTTAATGTCTATTCATACTATATAACATCTATTCGATGCTTCCGTCTAAGGTGATTATAATATCGATATCTACTAGAGTAAATGTTTGCCATGTAAGTAATTTTATTTCGTCACCATTTTATCACAACCTTTATTTACTTTTATATGTCTGTGGTCAAGATATAAAAGTTACTTCAGTATTCTAGAGGTCTATTGAAATTAATTTAAGGTAATATAAATTTCAATTAGAAGCAAGTACTAAGTGATATAAATGTATTAAATTTTTTTTTGTGAATTTTGTCCAATCTTTTTACTAATGAGTCCTGTAAAATAGTTTTGTTTATGTATTCCATAATATTCTTTAGTCAAATAGATTTTTCCAAGCACTTTCTAATAGTCAAAGGAACTAAAGCTATTACTGTTATAAAAAAATCTACAATTGTTCGTTATTTGATATTCTTCTATCCATGTACTTAATTTAATATTAATGATCTAAATAAATAAGTTTAGAGTAGATAGCACATTTTTCAAGGCAGGCTAATATTATACTATTTTAATTGTAACCTACTGTAGTAGTAGTAGTAGTAGTCTATAGCTTTTAGAACTCCATATCTATATATCACAGGTGAAGCCTCTATTAAAGGCTACTTAACACCTAAAATTAAAATTAAACCGAAATTAAATCATAAAATATATACGGGCCCATACAAAAAGCTTGAAAAATAACCATTTCAATACAAGTATTACTATCATACATACAAGAGGAGAAGAGGGTAAACTATATCAGGACGTACCTCAGCGGCAACTGAAATCTGGCCGGTTGGTACGTGAGCCGCATTTGAAGAGGTACCCTTTAATAAATCGCACTTTATTTTTTATAAAGCACACCTTGTGACGTCCAGCATGTTTATGAGAACAGTGTGCCCGGAATTTGTGAAAAGATGACTGTATGATTTGTTTTGTTTTAAATTGTTTCCATTCCCGCCTTTTTTGTCTTTTTTATTTAGAATTTGATTTTTATTGTAGAATAATATTGTATTGAAGGTTTGACTGTAAATGGTGTGTGTGGGTTCAAATTCGAATTCATTCTTTTTTATTTTATTAATTTTTTAAGTGTTCATTCACAATTAGGATAGAAAAATACTCAAAGAACACGTATAAAAATGTCTATTCTGAGTGTGGATTAAAACTTTAAAAATCATTAATATATTTAGTAAAAATAGCATTCTCTTTTGCCAAATGATTGTTCTTTGCAATGATCTTTGGGCAGCGGAAATTTGCAAAAATCTTCCTACAGTTGTATAAAGTATATAAGAATTTCGACGCAGCGTGAGGAAGTACGCATGGCTAAGTGAGCCATGACAGAGCTCTTGGACGGTTTCCATGAGGAGCGGGTTCAAATCTCGCTGCGTTCAAATTTTTATATGTTTTCTTTAAGTATCAATTTTTTTTCAGCCTCGCCTAACATTTGGTTAAGATACTTAACTTTAAATAGGTACATATTGCAATCTAAAACTTAAAGAGTAGCTTAATAAGAACGTTTGTTTAGTGGTCAGAGCATTTAGACTGTTTCCGAGAGGCGCTTAAGGGGCTTCAAATTTTTATACGGTTCTAAAAACAATTGAAAAAGAAAATGGAAAAGATCTCTTCTCTCTATAGACAATATAAATCATAATATTATAGTTGTTATTGAATATAACAAGTAGTTTATCTACTTAAGATGTCAACGAAGTGACGTAAAATGTAAGTAGCATAGCTACGAAAACAGACTTACGAATTAAACGAGTAAGATACATTAATTTATGGCGCCATAAAATATACGTGTACGTAGGCCAATAAACAAAAATACAATAATAAAACTTGATTGGCCAAAATATCAAACAGCAGATCAAAAGCTAGACTTCCTCCGGCCAATTGTGTACGTTTAAGACAAGGCAATACAATAAAGTGCTTATATTACAGTGCGTGCATCAGAAAGCTCATAAAGTTCGTCTAGACGAGTGATTTACGTTCACCTGTGAGGAGATACGTTGGGGAAAATGTATGGGATGACAAAAATTGAAATGACGCTTAGGTGGAGTGGTGTGATGTGTGTTTGGGACATCTATTTTCTATTAATGACAATTAATTTGTTTTTTCTCTCCACATACAATAGGGTTGGCAGAGTAAGAGCTTAGTGCTAAGACACTCTGTTTCACGCATTCCGCCCTATTTTTAAGATATTTTGTATTGAATGGCGGAACTTACACGCGTTGAGTATTTTACCAGAGCGAAATAATGACTATAATTTTGATGTTAGATAACTTAAATGATTACTATTGATTTATAGCAAATATATTCCTACATATATTCCTACATACGTATGTGTTTTTTAATATATCTGAAACTTTTCTTCACGTAACAATTCCATTTATCTGTCCTACGATCGACTCCAATTCTGTGAAACTATATTGAAATCTTGGTTTATTCTCCATAGGTGTAACGCTACCGCTACCGTCGTATAGGAAAACGATGAAGCGAGGTGCGATTGACCATTACGTAGGACCTCGTAAAGCGCCCGCTCGGAACAGCCAGATACCGGCCCGCATCGGATTATTTTGTTCGTCGGCTATACACCGAGTGCTGACAAATTTATGGAGCTTTTTACTATTTTGATAAATGTTACTTTATAATTGATATTACATGTTATTTAAATTTACCAGATATTTTATTATTTATATAGTTTATAGCTTCAATAAGAAAAAAATTAAAACTCTGAGTTCATCTTGACATATAATATTTATATATATATATATATATATATATATATATATATATATATATATATATATATATATATATATATATATATATATATATATATATATATATATATATATATATATATATATATATATATATATATATATATATATATATATATATATATATATATATATATATATATATATATATATATATATATATATATATATATATATATATATATATAGGTGAATTATGATATATAACTTTCACTGGATAAATTTTATATAAAATATTAGGTATGATATACGCACAACTCAATCTATCATAGTTCCTGTTTCACTAAAAAAAAATTTAATTCTCACATAAAATAAACATAGGCTGTTATTCTCGGTGTGTCCTCAATTTTTTTCGCTACCTTATTTTATGGGGATTATACGATCAGCGTCCACCTTGTCAACGTTCCACATACCCAGGTTGAACATTGTAATCTGTACACACTTTTTTATACACATCGATACAACCGTATATATCGGTGCATAGGATTCAAAATCCTTTGTCATTTATTCCATTTAAATGTGGTAGGCTTAGGGTAGAATGGGGAGAATTGACTTACCCAAGATAAGGATAGTAATAGCCAGTGTTTTTTCTTACCAAATTACGTTTAGACGTTAACCGTCCTCTTGTTTACCTTTATTTTGTTAGGTTTACGATATAGGCAATATGAATAAATTGTTTTCCTTAAGAATTTCCTGCTATATATATTTATATATATTGTGGGTGAATAGATATGTTTAGTATCAATGAATTAAATATACATGTAGTGTTGATGAAGATGAATAAAAGTCTACTCACGGTTAGCACTGAATACATTCAATACCACTTTAAAAGTACACAATATAGTTAATAAAAAGTCAATTACAGTATGTAATATGACTATATAACTAAGTACAATAATTCTTCTCTTCTTTCCAAACTTCTTCTTCTTCTTCTTCTTATCTTTATATATGGCGTTTTGAGCATTCCAGAGCACAATTCACTTCGCCAATGTCACGTTGAATGGAGAACACACAATGGAGAATGTACGGTAAAAAAGGGATCCAGCCACGTCTTTCACCTGTAACAAGATAAGCATATGCTTATAATATGTATAACATACACACAATACAGTAGGTTAGTAATAAAAACAATAATTAATCTAATTAATCTAAAAAAAAGACAGGAACGCATCGAATGACAAGCATCGACTGTTAATTGTAGTTTTTGTCATCTACTCGGGGTTATATGCAGACGCGAGACCACCGTCATGGCGCGGTCGACGGCTTTCGTTTATGAATAGACTACAAAATTACTGACAAACTGACAAAGTATATAAATTCTATCTTATAATATAATATATGTATATATGTATGTGTTGTTTTATTATATATATATATATATATATATATATATATATATATATATATATATATATATATATATATATATATATATATATATATATATATATATATATATATATATATATATATATATATATATACATGTTGTAATATATTAAATAAATGATAAATATTAATAAAATTCCCTAAAAATCTATTAATTTGCGAGTAATAATTCAAAGAATAAAGACAATTTAAATAAAAAACAACGTGAGAACTGCAAATTTTTTTGATTAAGTATTTCTTGCTCAAATAGCTACTCCAGTGTTAAAATCACTTTTTAGTTTTAGTACGTATCAAAGTTTTGTTATAATTTTAATTAGTTTCATTTTATACTATTAACTCAAATGATGAGCTAGGTTTGAGGTGAACGAGGATCTTCAGGAGGATCCAGGGGAATGAATTATTTTCATTTCCTACCACTGGTAAGAGTGTCAGGCGGAAAGTGGCACATTTAGTGTTTTGACACTATACTCTCTCCGCCTATACATCGTGAAAGTTATAAAAAATCTTATATACTTAGTTTATGACTATAGCATATTTTTTGTATTGCCATTAATTGCTCGATAATATTGGTAACAGTTAGGTACTCTTAAGAATGTGATATTTTTTTATTTATCATATTCTTAATTTATTATTTAATTTAAATAACCTCAACCTGTCTACTGTATGTAGTAATATTTTAATTTTTTTTAAATAATATTTAAAAAAAAAACCAAATATTATTGTTAAGCTATATATTCGTAATTTCTTACAATTTTTTCTCAAGAAAATAGTAGTATCTTAACATATTAAAAAAAAAAACTTAAAATTGGCTAATACAGCCAATAAGATGACAATATATACTATAAAACAAATAGCCACCACCATTAATCCAACGAAGAATTGGAGCCAAATTTAAATTAACCTTCAAACATTGGACATTGAAGGTAGTTTGTCTTTCAACAGCTTTTATTAGATAGAAGTATGCACATTATTTCTAAACAAATTGGTTCTTCTGTTTCTTGCCAACTGGCGCAATAAGTTAAGCTCATTCAATCGTAAACTTTAAGTGGCACTACGCAATGCAGATATTTCAACTACTATTTATTACAAGTAAAAGTTCATACTTTGATACATATCCTGCGCTTCTCATGTACATATAATATAGAAGGATAGTCAGAGAAAACTCTATATACAATATTATACTAGGTGATTTAAAATGTTTCTGGAAGTTTAATGTGAAAATATTATATAAGGGATATAGATAAATTTTATTTAAATAATATTTAGAAACACCAAGGGTCAGTCAGGCAGTTGGGCCAGTTAATCCCTATTTTTCTTTCAGCTACATCTTTTTACAAAAGATTTTCATAACTTTCCACCCCTAAATATAATTTTTAAGTATGGCAAGAAAAAAAAATTAATTACAATATTCAACAATTTATTAAAGATTTGAATATTTAAGCTGAAATGTGTGTATAGTGAATAAATTTTAAAAATAACATTAATATGATTTTACCGAACTGTCAAGTTTTTTAATGTCATATTTAAAATGGGACTAGGCTTTTTCCACTATCCGCCTAATATTAGACACATTGCGTATTGAGACTGGAATTCAACGCTGCGCTTTGTCTTGTTACCAGAGCGAAGAAATTAAAATAATTTATTTCCCCGGATGGGAATCGAACACACAACCGACGGACGCAGACGGTCAGATACAGATGGTATCGATATAGGACAAGTTCGGCAGCCCCTTTTTTATGCCCTTGTTATCATGTCAGTCAGTCACAATCGAAATTTTCAATTTAAAATCTCAAAGCATTCATATTTTTAACAACAAGTATTCCAACCAGCCGTCTCTACGACACACCTATCTCGCAAAGGAAGTAGGAGCAATATAGGAACCCTGCCAAAGTAACCTGTCACTGTTTTATTTTCATTTAAATTTATGTATTTGTACTGTTTTACGTAACCACTGTATTTTGTATATCAATGTTTTTGTAAAAATAAATTACATCTATAACAATATTATAGAGCATAAGAGTTTGTTTCATAGAACGTGTTAATCTCCAGAACGACTGGTTTTAATTCAAAAATATTTCTATTATCTTTTTATATCGGACCATGTAGTCGGTTATTTATCTGTAAAAGCTATAAATAAATCGCTTAATATTATCACACATTAGTCGTTCATATGTAACCTACGTACGTGGAGTTGGCTACCTTGGGCACTTTGAGTTTGTTATGTCATAATTATGTCATGGTGGTCAAGTCACAGGTAAAAAAAGCTTGTAACAGAAGACCACTCTAGTTCTTGACTGTTAATGAAAACTTTTTTAATAATTCAATATAATTAAAGTAGTTAAAGTAATATATATTATAGTGTTTTCAATATATCGTTTTATTTTTATTAAAAAGAGGTATTGTAAACGACAATATTAATTCATTCTTTGAAGATAGTTTTTGAGGACCTCTCTTATTCATAATACAAACACTAAGAATTTATAATCTATACTAATAATATAGCGAGCAGAACAGATGCCCGTTGGGGCGGAGAGGTTCTTGAGTGGCAGCCACAAATCGGACGATACTCGGTGGGCAGGTAGGTGGACCGACGATTTACTTATGGTCGCTGGAAGCCTATGGATGCGGGTAGCGCAGGACCGATCGTCATGGAGATCCTTGGGGGAGGCCTATGCCCAGCAGCAGGCGGAACAACGGCTGTCATGATCATCATCACGAATTGAAAAAATAGTTTTGTGTTGAATAGTCTATTATATTATCATCACACCTTGACTGATAGGAGTGGAGTGCAAACATGTTGTGGATTAAAGTTCACGGGCGGCCGCTAGTATCAAAGATGGGTGCAGTTGCAATGCAGCAGAAAAGAATTTTCGTTCATGTTGTCACACTTAATTGTTTATTTTTACCCTAAACAGTTTATTTCTTAACGAGGATATCTGCTCCATCAAAATCTACTAATAATATATATATATATATATATATATATATATATATATAATATATATATATATATATATATATATATATATATATATATATATATATATATATATATATATATATATATATAGATATATATATATATATAATTGTAACCTCATTTACTTATCAAAACAACTAAGGTTTTACTATTCCATCCCTATATGTCCACTTTTATAACATTCCAAGTAATTTCAAAACTTGGCAACAATGACCATTGGATATTCTTATGGCATTTGCTATTATCCGGCGTACCTGTTGTATGAACATTATATATGTGGAGAGTCTGCCAAATGGCGGGTCCTTGCCAAATTAGATCATAAAGGTTAACATCCAAGCCCCTGAGATACGCTTTTGATGCTTCTAATGGAATCTTATACTTTCGTCATTGTCTGGTTATATTATATATTATTGTGGGCCTCATATTGTTGCTTAAAGCAACTTTGTGTATATGCTGAGATAGATATGGTCTCAAATTCATTTTTACTTTAAATATTTATATCTACAACGGCTACTATGTCAAATCAGTTTGTCTAATAAATTAATTTCTAAGATCAAAATATAGCTTATGCCTCTCTGCTTATGTAACTTTAAATTGGTGAAAGTTTTTTTTAAATAACTTGATTTTAAGAATTGATGTATTAAAAATATTTAGATATAATAAATTATATTTAAATATTCTACGTGCCTTCAGAAATGCCTATATATATATATATATATATATATATATATATATATATATATATATATATATATATATATATATATATATATTATATATATATATATATATATATATATATATATATATATATATATATATGTATATTTATATATTTTACCTAAAGAAATTTCAAGACTGATATTATATATACACATAATTTTCATAATTGTCCAACAATTAGAAGTTAAGTTAAAACAGGGTAACACCTAAGTTCATAAAAGGTATCAAATGAGAAACGTAGTGTTTTAGCACTACGTTTCTGTCAACCCCCCCATCACCCCCTTGCCTTGCCTTCTACCTATTTGCAGGATACAGCGTGAAGCTAACTTAAGTACAAAATAAAGTGCTACAAGGAATCCTAGCACCGGCACTCAGCCAAAGATAAGGCTCCACGTGTAGCAGTTAGCAAGCACTTACACCCCGACGTACGATTGTAAAGATATTTTATACGTGATTTGCTACGTGACCGGCTACGACGATATGGATCGCTAAGAGACGCTATATATTTCAGTGAAATGGACGAAACAGATTTCGATGGTAATTTTTTGTACATTTTCTAAATTAAATAAAAATCTATTTTAATATATATATATATATATATATATATATATATATATATATATATATATATATATATATATATATATATATATATATATATATATATATATATATATATATATATATATATATATATATAATATTTTTTGCATCTTCACGCCGCATCCCGCACATGGCAGGGTAGGCAGAGGGAACCGTAGGAACCTAGTGTTAAGACACTCCGTTTCTCGCTTTCCGCCTTTATGATGCATTGCGTGTTGGGAACAGACAGAAGTATTGAGGCGGAGCGAAGAAAATGAAAATCATTCATTCTCCCCGAGTGGGAATCGACCCACAAACCGTCGCGTGTACAGGCAGAACCTATGCCTCTGCGCCACGACGGTCCTTCAGTATATGTATATTATGTCATAAAATCATAAAATCTGTCTGTGCTTTTACTAATTAAGAAAAGACTATACTACTTAGTTCTGTATATCTTTACAAGCATAATTTTAAAAATAATTTTAAAAATCTCATTGTTTTTAAACTACTCAAAGTACTTATTTTTATAACATCAATCCATGTCTTATTTATAAGAGGCTTCAGCCAGCTAAAAAGCTTTCTATCTATCTATAAATTGAAGTACACGCAGTAATACTGGGTTCGACCCTCACTCAGTGTAACGAATTCTATTCATTTTCACGCTTCTATTTGTGGCAAGGTTATAGGTATTTATATACAGGTATGACATTGAGATTCGTCAATATATGTGTTCGCAATATCTCAAATTTTGATATAAAGTGGAGAACGGAAAGTCTTTACATCAAATTATCTCTGCTTTTTGTAAATCAACCAGCAGGAATCTTATAAGAATACTCATAATTATACATGCTATATTTTCATATAAATAACCTTAAACGACTGTTTCATATATTACCTTATCTAATATAAAAAATCCAAACCTGAATACTGGAAACAACAACAAGTAAAACGTTGTGCAAATATTTTTTCAAGAAAACGAAAAGTTTACGAGACAATAATCCTGGCTCATAAAATTCCAAGCGAAATTTCTTTATTTGCTAAGAAACAGAACACCTACGGGCATCTTATCTCGGAGTCGTGCCAAAGTAACCTGCATACATTTTACACTATTCGTAGTTACTGTGGATAAATTGTCTTAGAAAATATATTTTGTGTAAATATGTTGTAAATAAACATATTATTATATGGAAATATAAATTAATAAATTAAATTAAATCAGCTTCACGCTGTATCCCGCACATGGCTGGGTAGGCAGAGGAAACCGTAGGAACCTAATATATATATATATATATATATATATATATATATATATATATATATATATATATATATATATATATATATATATATATATATATATATATATATATATATATATATATATATATATATATATATATATATATATATATATGACAGTAGGTCGACATAATTAGCGATATATGTTTAATTAATGACAGAGAAGCTTGAACAGAAGAGGCTAATATTAACACATTATAGAGAGATCATAGAAATTCAGTAATTTGTTTAAATGTCTAAAAAATTCTAAAAGTAACTCAATAGCTATATTTTCGGTAAATATGGTTAAATTTATTGTTTTCATATATTTTTTATATTTTATTGTATAAACATTTCTAAATAAATATCATGATCGATACCAAGCACGGCACCGAGTTCCGCCATTCAACACACCTTGAATTTATTCTCTTTGAGAGAAGGTGAAGAACGACGAAAAAAGCTATGAATTAAAAATCAATTTACAACAGCGTTGTTGTTCGTATTTTGAGTGACAAAAGTCTTATAAGAATATTTCGTATGTTATTTTAAATATGACACTAACACAGCTTGTTTTTTGCATTTACGCAGAAAAGTAACTGAGAATCGAAGCCACGACCTTTGGCACACATTGGGGTCACCAGCTACAAACAAAAAGTAGGTATTTATATAGCTGCCTACGATACCGGCCCGGCGTGAGTCACTTTTAAAATAATATATATATAATTTATTCTTATAAACGGCTTGTCTTTACAATTACATTAGAAATAGAATGAATTCCATTATACATAGTTGTTTTGTAGAAAAAAATCCATTCATTTAAACTAAAGTGCGTTGTTAACAAAAAACTTACGGCGACTTTCTACTGAGACAAACAAGCCTCACGAAATAACACATAAATCTGTCTATCCTCTGATTAAAACATAAATAATTTAATATTTACCGACATCACCAAGTAACGTGCTGGAAGCAGCTTAATGCCTTTTCCTACATGGCATGGTGGGAGCAAGAAACATGGTGTTGAGACACTCCGTTCTCCATTTTCCATCAATTTTTCGAGACAGAGTGTGTTAATTGGTCGAAGCCGCATTTTATATATATAGTATTCTTTATTGCAATCAATATATGTTGAATTACATACATAATAAAATATAGTTCCAAACGGTGGACTTATCTCTAGAAGAGATTTCTTCCAGCCAACCTGTGAAAGTGGGTGAAAGTAGTAAGTAGCGAGATGACTTAAAATGCAATATAAAGATAAAATTTTACGTAATTACATTAAACTAAAAATAACTTTAAAAAAATCCTATACATAAAGCATAAAAGATATACATACATACCAGTAATAATGTTAAATAAACATATACTTATACAAATACATATAAATACATATATACGCTTTTATCTACCAGGACGGAGAAATGACAATAATTCTCGAGTGGGGATTAAACCCACAACCATTGCCCTTACATAACTGTAACGCTATCTCAGTGAGCTTCTATGAGGCTAAAGCTTTTCAAATTCGTGTTAGCCAGATATATATTTTTTAACTTATCTGTTAAAGTAACGCTGTAGGAGTAAATAATTGGAAAAAGTATATATTTATTCATCATCATCATATCAGCCGAAAGACACTGCTGGCCACCCTCATTGATCGCCACAACAACCGGTTCTGCGCTGCCCTCATCTATCGGACTCCGGCGACCTTCACCAGGTCATTGGTCCACCTCGAGGTGGACCTGTCTACGCTACGTGCTATATATTCACTGTAAAACTCACCGTTCTCCACTTTTAGCCGAAATTTGAAACGCTGCGTATTGAGTGGAGAAACTTAATCCCACTCTTTATTTTACCAGAGGAAACATAAAAAAATCAACCATCTACGTTAACCTAAATAATATATTCAAATACATTTAAAATGTAATACATAAATAAATACTCTTGTAGATAACAGTCACTGTACATTTCAAAGAGTTATCACGAAGGCAAGTGGTATAAGTAACAGATAAGCATAATTTGAAATTGCCTAAATTAAGCGTGAAAGTGTCGCGATGCGGGTCTGAGTTTAATTTAAATGTTGTCAGGTTAAAAATTGGAACGGCGCTACCTGTCGCCGTGACGTACGTGACGTGTCACGTTAGACAGTGACAACTTAGGGTGCTGGTTATATATGTACGAGTATATACATTTATGTATAAGGATTTTCAAAATTCTAAATAACCGGATAAAGAGTAAAATATTGTCCAATACAATATATAGGGGTAAATGTACTTATATATATATATATATATATATATATATATATATATATATATATATATATATATATATATATATATATATATATATATATATATATATATATAATCTAACCAAAGTAAGTTCTTAAAATTTTTATGTGACTTTGGATAATATATGTATAAATGCATATATAAAAGCCCTATATCTATGTATATAATATAATGTATACAGCATTATTGTTTTATATTGTGCCATACATTGTCACCCACTGGTAACGCGTCCCGTCGATTAGCATTAAACGACATTTTTTCTTGACTTCGTAATTTTTATTTTGCACTGTTCATCACGTTTCCCGGGGTGTTCGTGTCACGTCGCGTGACAGGTGACGGTTGGCTTTTTTGCAAATTAATAAATTGTGTTTATTCACTTACAACGTTTTAGATGGGGTGGATTCTTGTATGTATAGTATTTAAATAAGGGACGGTATTTAAAAATTATATATAGTGAAAAAAATATCTAAAAGTATATTTGAGCAAAACATAATAAAGAAAAGAACTCGAGTCTTACTTGACCATCATGGATCATCAAAAATAAACAAACGTGACTCCATCCAAAGGAAGTAGATTCAAATACTTACATATCAAAACGAGATATCCCAAGTGACAATATTCCTAAGCAAACACGTAAAGGAAATGCAGAGGCAGCCAACGTCTATTTATCGGTTCTTTATATTCTGTGTCGGCAAGTCTCGTAACCCTATTAGACTGGAGGGGCCTAATGAGGACCATCTAATTATCGCCTCGGCGCTACGTGAGCCAGTTGTTAACACCTGAATAATGCGACAGGTTGAAAATGCCGATTGTATTTCGTATTAAAATGTATTTGTTTTGATATTATTTTATATATATGGCAATTTTTATTTTTGTCATGTCTTATAAATGAACTTATAGTATTCATTTCTTCTTTCAAGTGATGGCATCTATGGTTTAAATAACCATCTCATGAGAAAGTAGAATATAAACCCTTCAAATAAATAACATATTTGTAACATTAAGTATAGACAAGTATGTTTCTGTAGATCAATAAAATAATAACGCAATGTGTATATGGCAACTCTAACACTTACACTTTACACCATCGAAGCAGCGAGCTCCAATAAGAGCTGGTACTTTAACTAAAAATATGCCCAGATGATGGATGATTCCATATTATGAAGTATATGCAGAGGGATTTAACCCTAGGTTCTACCTGGCATTAGTAAGGTTCTACCTGGCATTAGTAAGTAAATATAAATTCTGTATATAAATGTCCTTTACTTAGTATTTGTAATGTATAAAGAAAGCCGGGTCACCCCGTCATCAGTGGCGGTCGTAAATCAGCGTACCTGACCGAGGGCACTTGTCTAAACGCATAAATCTCGGGGTCACTAAGCGGGTAGGGTTGTTTTGTTATTTATATCGAGACTTTGTATTTGAAGAATTGTTTTTATATTATTAACTTATTTATTTAAGTAATTTATGCTTGTTGCGCTAAAAATATTTTAAAAATATAGTTATCATGTGGCGTGGGTTGAAATTCCTCCAAGTTGAAGCTTTACATGTATTTCAAAAATATAATCCTATTAAGATCTTTGATTGATCTGCGAGCTTATTGAAATACAAAAACATCTCAATTTCAATAGAGCAGACGGTTGGAAGCTTTCTGCCACCTGGGACCTAATTAATAAAATGTAAAGTCCCAAACCCACCACACCAGAGGGCAGGATACAGTCAGCTTATTCTGTAGGAATCCAGGGCAGTACGCGAGACAACTCAGAAACCGTTAGCGGTAGTTTGTTATAATAATTATATCAATTGACAGACGAATGCCATCTCAGTCTACCCGTGACAACTTTTCACAAATAATGTCAATATACGCGATTAATCCGATTAAATTGTTTTATTTAATAAATATAAACGTAGCCATGTAACCGTTTCCACTCTGCATCGGCGAGAAAAACTTGATATATTTGTTTTTTTTTAGTTTAATGTAATAAAATAGTTTGCAAGTATATAAAGATTTATATATTTGTTTTTATTGGATCCTAGAGAAGTTTACTATTTAATAATATTTTGAATTGTTAGCAATATATTAGTTTTTTAATAAATTTTATTTAAATATGGAAATAGTTTGGCTGCATCTATATTTGATATATTATTATATCCTCTACTTTCCAGTTATTATTGTCAATGAAAAATGATAGTACATCGACATTAATCATTATCACATCACTAATCATGATAGGGAGTCGAACTCGTAAATATTGAAGTATTGACTCCGCGGCGACGTCGGGTTAGGCTGACTGTTTAGTAATGATAGTGGGGGGTTGAACCTGTTTTTGTTGACTGAAAGTTGACTGAAAATTCTATTTGTTGAATAGATATTTACTACTTTTGCTAAAAATAAGATAAGTTCCAGGTGTGTAAATGTTTTATTTCCACTCTGCATCCCACATATAGCAGGGTAGACAGAGGTAGAGGTAGTAACCGTTTAAAACTTTCAGCATAATTAATAAGACTTTGCCTTTTGAGTAGTGGAATTCAACGCCGCTCTTTATCCTCCTGACAGAGCGAGAAAATTGAAAATAATTCATTCAGTCGATTAGGAATCGAATCTTTTACGTTTGCAGTCAGACACAGTGCCACTGTGCCACTACAGAATAGTATTATAATTATTCTATACAAAAGAAAAAGTTAAAATGTCGGCAGAATTTATCGAAAGTCTACGAAACCTTTTTAATGTTTTGCAGAGTTAAATTAAAATGCAAAGTATTATAAGAAACGTATCTTCAGGTTGGTAAATGGGAAGAAATTAGAGCCTTCTTAGTAGTCCAGACGAGCACGTAGCAATACAGGTTGTCGCTACTCGCATAATAATGTACCTGTCTCACTTTTAAATTTAATGTTTTTTAAAAGTAAATAGTCATAGCTAAAGGTAATTTTAATATTTTGTATAGGCATGTTTTATGTATTTTTAATGTATATACACAAAAATTATTCAAAGAAACAACTCTGTGATGCATCAGTCACCGCTTTTTGAAGTAAAACATACTTGGTAAGTAAGATAATGAAAGCCAACATCGTACTTCGTACTTCGGGATCGGCATTTGAACCTATGACTACACTTGAGTAGAGTCCAGCTTGATATATATGTATTAAAAATTTGGCAAATCAAAGATCTTATTAAACATATTAAATATTTGGCTGAAATAAGTTATATTCTATTAGAAATTCGTATAACTCTAACTTTACCTAACATTACATTAAACATTCGTAGCTCTACACTGATACGTAGCACTATAAATATCCATCAAAGGTTATTCGTAGCAGGTCTACGCAAATAGCTACACACTGTGACCGCATCGATAAAACTTTTCCCATTACCTGTCTTCGCAACATTTATTACGTGGAAGGTAATTAATATACTTTCGATACACTTACAAACTATTTCCGGTTCCTTTATTTTCCTCTAATGATTAGATATAGTAGATGAATACAGGATGTTGATATTATTTATTTGGTTGTAATTTTTAATTGAATCCTTTTTTTTCATGTTATTTAATAATTGAATTACTTTGAATTAACTATTAAAGTTAAGATTTAATTTATTCAATTTCGATTTACGTATTTTTTATAAATTTCATGAAGAACATATTTACGCTAATATTAGGTCACTCAGGTCACTTTTTAAATAATTCCTTTAAAATTCTTAAATAATTTTTTTTAAAGCTTTTCTTTGTAAACGGAATACCATAGAGATCATGTAATGTCACTTCAGTCTTCACTCTGGTCTGAGCAGAGATCACAGAATTCTTTGTATGGTTACGAGTGTGTGATGAGGTTAAATGTTACTCAACACTTATTATTAATTGAAACTATTGTAATTTAAAGCTATAGCATTCATGTTAATTGTAGTGTATACATATCCCAGTTTCTCCTCATAATCGAGATACAGAGTAAAAATTAATAAAAATATTTTTATAATTAAAATATAAAAAATAAATTTTAAAAAAGCCTTTCATACTTTTTAAGAATTTTATTGTTAAAACGTCTTCTTCTTAACTGGAATAGTTGGCACACGTTTTAGAACAATTTCAACGAACAAAAAGATTCTAAATGTACTCTCGCCGTTCGTCTTATTTATGGGTCCATTCTCAATTTACAATGCCTAGATTTTAATTTAATTTCTGTCTGGGTCTCGGTCTAGGTTCTAAATCATACCTGGCAGGTGCCGGGGCGGCGATTTAGTCAAGCGTGAAGTAGATAGTAATAAATTTCTTTCTTGAAGGTAAATCCCATAAAATGCGTCATAGAGAATCAATGGAGCGTGATGCCATGAAGTATGATGTCGTGATTGGACGCTGTGAGCTAGAATGTGGGAAATTTAAAAAGGAAACGGTTTTATTTTTTATAATTGATCAGAAATAGGTTTTCTATTAGTTAAAAGTTTTACATTTACCGTTTCAATAAGATACGAGGTCTCAATAATATATATATATATATATATATATATATATATATATATATATATATATATATATATATATATATATATATATATATATATATATATATATATATATATATATATATATATATATATATATATTGTTCTAAATCAAAAAGTTACATTTAAGAATCGGTATTGATTCTTATATCAAGCATAATGAAAGGACAAAGTGGTTAATATTTTTAAATTGCATTCTATATTTGTCTTATGATAATTCTGTTTACATTTTTTAAAACGTTTTGTAACTTTCTTTTAACGGATCTATATATTAAATAGAGAAAAAAAATCTCTATATATTATATTAGTCTTGACACAATATACGTATTAACGTTATAGACTTTCCGCTAGAGTCTGGGACATTGTGGTGAGGTGAGAGGTCAGAGGTGAGTTCCGCCATTTAGCCCTACCGGTAAATGGAAATAATTTATTTCTTTGAATGGGAATTGAACCCACAGACGTCAATTACTTATTATTCCACTACTTTACTTTTAGACTTTTAAATAGTTAAATTTTGATATTTATTTTTTGTTAAATTATAAGAAAACGTATAAAATATATTTTTTAAATTAAATTTCAATTGTTGCCAAAATTACCAAAAATGAAAATATAAACAGTGACTTCACTGATAATATTAGTCTTTCATCTGCAACTAATATAATATAAAAAAATTAAAACAATTAAAGTAAAGCGGTGCAGTTCCTGCTGAAGTATAATTTCTACTCTATAATACGCTGACAGGTTAATAAAATTCTCATCACAAAACTATCTGGTGCCATCACTAGGGTTGTAAAACTCGGACCAATAATTCACACGCCAGTCGTTACGGCTCATCACTTTATTCGAAAAACCCACGTGAGACCAAATCCTGGAAAACTTATAATAATACTAAATTATACAAAATTGACTCTTATATTAAAAGCATAAAGTTCAATGTAGGTGAATAAAAAAATTTGTTATATATGATGTACAAAGTTAATAGAATGCTAGGTAAAAGAAAATTAACCTTATGCTGTTGTAATAAAAGCTGTATGAAAGGCGGCAGTATGTTGGTATATCAGATCGTACGTCAAAAAGTCTCATTTGCATTGGGCAGGAAATATACGAGTACTTTCATGCTAAGCTTTACAATATTTTAGAGGTCCACTGTAAATCTCTCGTTAGGGTGCATTTTGACTTCTTGATCTAAATATATATTTCTATATTATGTGTTTGATTGTACATATTAGTTATTATAAGGAGTAATTCTAAAAGCCTGGCATCCGGAGAGAGTGGAAAATGAAGTGTCTAAACACTATGCTCTTTATACTTACCTTGTTATACTTATATACGGGATGTACAGATGTAGTGCAATGGGACAGAGCCCACTCTCTAGAATGGTTATATATAAATAAGTCTCATGTTTCCGTTTTTGTAGAAAAAACGTTGCGATAAATTCAGCCAATTTATACCATTTTCTAATTACTAAGCATTTTTAGATACTCTGAATAAGTTGATTTATACTGTTACTTTAGTGTTAGTGAGCTTAAGTTGAAAATATTTTTTTAATTTCACGCTGTATCCCGAGTGTCAAGTCACTCAAATTTGGAATTGAGTGGTGTTCCACCATCGCTGCAGTTTGAAGAATATATATATTTCAAATATAGTCATAGCCGCTTTTTATTGACAGTAATGCATTAGGTCCAGTCTTCCAACACTGTTAATTGATATAATTTCGGTTCCACTACACTTGAACATATAAAAAAAAAACCTTTTTCTAGAAGTATACACGTTATTTGAATTAAATGTTATTCCATATATAAGAAGCTGATCTAGTAAAAGCTTTGCAATTTGAAATATGATGTTATACGTCGGCTCCGTCTGCGGTCTAGACAAATCCTAGACGAATAGGTGTTCAGATGATTGGTAGGTGAGAATGTACTAAAGCTAACTAGATCCGTAAAATATAAAACTCCGTCCTGGCGCAGCGGCACAGCATCTGACTGTAAACAGGACTGTTGTGGGTTCGATTTCCAATCGGAGAGAATGAATTATTTTAATTTCCCCGCTCTGGTAACAAGACAAAGCGCGGCGTTGAGCTCCGCCACTCAACACGCAATGTCTCATAATTGGGCGGAAAGTGGGGAACGGACTGTCTCAACACTGTCTGTCTGTCACCCTGCCATATACGGAAAATATCGTGAAGCTATTTCTCTCTTTTCTTTTCAGTCATGGCACAGTGGGTTCGATTTCCACTCGGGCCATCGACGCCTATTTAGCATGTAGCAGGCAGAGAAATCCTGGAGATAAGACATTGTTCTCCAATTTTGTGGAGCTCATAACCATATTTATACTTGACTAAATGCAGATTTCTATACTTATGATACTTACATACACATATTTACTTTTTATTTTTTCCTGGACATACGCTTATACGAGCAAACGAACAATATTTTCCGATATAAATGTATAATTATAACTTTAGTATACCAAAAATAAACAGAACGTAGTCTATGCAGTAGGAGCAGTGTATGTACATCAGAAGTTAGCTTGTTTTAGTTAGGTGTTACGCGCTACCGATAAACTCAATTTATCATCTTAGACTAACCATATTTCGCATAGTTATTGAAAGCTTTATGTACATACTACCAATTTCTAATTTAATATTATTAAATAATATAGGTATAACTTAAAAGCTTTTGATTTGTGACTTTGTACGTGTATTTTGATTGTCCTATGATATATTTTATCGTAATTTATCCCGAGTTTAAGTTTTAAAATATTTTTTTTTAATTTATAATCGAGATTCGAGATCTCTTACTTAAATTTCTTTTTTTGTGCTCATAAAATTAATATTTTAAGTCAGTTAGTGTCAGCAGTGTTGGTTGTGCGAGGTTTTCTGGGTACATTGGCTTTTCAGTTTTATATATGTGTAGGTATATTGATAATATTTAAAATTATATCTACCAAGTTGAAACTTGTATATCTTTATCACATTCGTTGTAAGCTCACAAATATATATATACGTATAGTATAGAAAATATTTGCCTAGATATATAGGTACTCGCGTGTGTTTGCAAAAACTGTAAAGTGGGGTCCCACAATAAATCTATTAGTTAGAAGTGGAGAAATTTGACACTAGATTTCTGTTATAACATGTTTCAAAGAATGCAAATTTATATGCAGTGACTTAACGAATGTACCAAAGTGAATTTTTATTTCATAGATAGTTATATTGGAAGTGTTATAACGTTTTTTATGGAGTTTTGTACGTTTTGACATTATAAATATTGTAAATTTGAACAGCTTTAGCTACTATTACCTGGTACACGGCATAATATGTTTTAAAATTTGAAGCTTAGAAAACTTTCACGTATCACAATATACAGGTATAAAGGTACATATATATGCGAGTGCGTACAAGTTGGTACATATAGTATTGATGCATTAAAATAGTTTCAATACATAATTGAACTTTTAAGGACAGAAACTATCTATATATAGCCATGCAAGTTTAGTTTTAACATTTCTTTTTAATATACTGACCAAAATGATAAGTATATGAAAATGATATTAAAACAAAGAAAAAAATAAAAGAAAATACTCTAGAACATTCTTATTGGCATACATATATACATACAACATAAATTTAATAGAAACTACCTAACAAAGTAATCAACAGTTTACACCCTCAGGTTAACGAGGTACAACAATAAACGTTACAATCGCGGACTCGGCCCGACCCGACCCGAGAGGGCCCGAGAGACGAATAAGCTAGCTTTTGTTTTCAGGAAACACCTTTTGACCTTCTCAATTGTGTGCGTTTTGTAAAATTGCTTTAGTTAATCTGTTTACATTATTGTTAATATCGTTATGTTTCAGATTTAAGTTGTAGTTTTAAGTTTTACCTCGCTTAGTCTGCTATACGATATTCCATACATTTCGTTCCGAATCTGAGACTTCCAATCCCTTCCTCTCTGGGGTTGAGTTAATGTCTTAAAAGCTTAATGTCTTAAAAGCTTAATGTCTTCGTTGGTATTTTTATCACCTTTGTCTGTTGTACCTTGAATTAAGCTGGTAAGGGCACTACGTAGTGCCTTAACTCTAGGTTCTTTCCACCAGTCTTGCGGGATAACGCGTGAAGTAAATAAAATTTTATTAATAAAATATAAAACCAAGTGTACATATTCTAAACTCATATATGATTTACAGTTTACGATCCACATACAAGTATATATAGATGTTTGTCCTCTACGAAGTTTCCAGCTAGCGTTTTAGAGAAGCAAATATTCACCGTTACGATGGAACGGGTAAATATTATTGAGTGGACAGATCTTGTTACGCGATTGGAATTCCAAAATGCCACTGTAAAAGTGTCAATAAAAAGATTTCTAAAGTTCTGCAATTTCATTATTAAGTTACTAGCTGTTTGTACTGGTTTTGTTTGAATATGAGTACTACTTTTTTATATAATATAATTATTAATATTACGAATGCGTGTATATAATTTAAAAATAAATATATTTATTGTTGTACGTATGTGCGTAGTTAAGCTTCGCCACTCAACACACACTGACACGCGATTTAATTACCTTCATATAAATTAATAATTAAAATAAATAATTTGAAAATTGTGCTATTAATAAATGGATTTAGTAGTATTAAATCCATGATAGAAAATAATTGTTTGTGAGTTGATTCATATATTTATTGCAAGGTGTAAAAATCTTTTCTGTATGTACATACTTTTAAAGGTGCTAATAACCTGGTAAAGTACTGTTATTTGTATGTTGTAAATTGTAAGTTAATTATTATATTTACATTTGTGAAAAATAATATATTAAGATAAACGACTTTGAAAAAAAAAAAAAACACACACACACACACACACACTGACACGCAATGACTTTAAAATAAAGCAGAAAGTCAAGAACGGAGTGTCTTAACACCAGATTCCCTCTGCCTAACCTGCAATCTGCGGGATGCAGCGTGAAACATGTTGTTTTTGTTACAATGTAAACGACTTAAGAAGGTTCAATTCCAAGTTAATTGTAAAATAATATAATTTTAAACAATTTAATAACACTCTATAAGGTTTTATTATTCTTAAAAACTTTGAAGTTATTACTCTGTTCAAATGAAATAACTTTAATTCGAAGTTTTCAAACAAATAAATGAAACTCGTTACTAAGTTTCAGGTTAGCCAGGTTAAGTTATCTGGCAGCCGCGCCAAGATTCTTGCGAGACCAAAATGAAGACGTTACCCGCCCAAAATCTATAATATAATAAAAGAGTTGAATCTGTATGTTTGTATATAAATTTCTACGGAACTACAGGACGGATTCAAGTTACTATTTTATGTATAACTTTTAGACCTGGAAAAAGAACA
Source organism: Dione juno (assembly GCA_037127375.1). Classification (NCBI taxonomy): domain Eukaryota; kingdom Metazoa; phylum Arthropoda; class Insecta; order Lepidoptera; family Nymphalidae; genus Dione; species Dione juno. The sequence continues at coordinate 5,671,229 of JAXRJS010000043.1, forward strand.
TCTGGTGCAGAATCAAAATAAATCAGCTCAACTATGAAGAATACAGAAAACGCCTCTTTTGAAAAAAATGCTCAGTATGATAAGCATTTTTGGATGACAAACGACAATCAGAAATTCCAAACCTTATCTAATATGGAGCTTAGAGATTAGATGCTAAATACAAAGCAAAAAGCTCACGTGAACGAAGTACGAGAACCAACTATTTGTATATATGTACATAAATCTTATAAATGTATGGTATAGTTGTTCAATTACTAAGATTAAAAATATTCTAGATATAATATCTGTGTTAAAATACACTATACAAAATAGGTTATTCCCCAAATATTAGCCCTACAACTCGGGCTTGCAGTGCAACCCCCACCACTATGGTACCACTATAGCCTCGTTATACAATTATAATATTATATCTCTACACATATGTAAGAAAAAGAAAAGGCACACAAAATAAATTCTAGTCAGGTTAAGAAGCTTTTCAAATGATTTACCGGTAACAGCAACTAAACGGATTACTTTCGGACTCACGTACGATATAGAGTATCGGCTGTTCACTGTAACTTGTGGTACTGGAGGTTGGTTTTAGAAAGTTCTTGATTCGTACAAAATCTATGACCAAAAGAAATAAAGTTTCATAAAATAATTAATTATTATGTAATTGGCAAGACGTTGTTCTGTATTCTTATTTTTGAATTCTGTTATTTTATTTCTATAGTAAATATATACTAATTTTATAAGGCTCTCTTCAGTCTATGTTAAACGCGGTAACCTTAGAAACTATTGTTTCGAGTTGAAATAAAATATATGTTTGTAATTGGATAGTCAATTTAATGAGGAAGGCTATGGGCTATATTATATTACGATAGTCGATACGATAGTCGCGGTCGAGGTCGCAGGGTCGTAAATAATAAAAATAACATAAAGTATACTATGTTTATAATATTAAAAAAAATGTTCAACGCTAAACATATATTTGCTTTTTACATAAATAAATTGTGTGGTGAAAATGAAACACAATATATATGTGTGACTGACTGATTTTTATGTATTAAGAGGTAGACGAGAAAGAGGAATGCAGATACCATAGAGTTTGACACTTCGTTCATACTGACTAAAGAGTCAGAAAAAAAATGGAAAATAAAAAAATCTTGCATCGGCCGGGAATCGAACCCGGGCCGCCCGCGTGGCAGGCGAGCATTCTACCACTGAACCACCGATGCTGGTACGTATTCAACATATATATCAGCCTTATGGAGCTTAGAATATTAAAAATCATTGTAATTTAGACCTAAATTACGTAAGCATAAGGTGAATATTCAATTAAACTGCCACCAACAGAGATTAGAAAGGAAGATGATAGCTTTTTATATATATATATATATATATATATATATATATATATATATATATATATATATATATATATATATATATATATATATATATATATATATATATATATATATATATATATATATATATATATATATATAGTGATTTTAAGAATTACAAGGTGAACAAGTTTTTAATCTATTTTTTTTTAAATAAATAAATAAAATAAATTTTAATAATATGCGTAATGAACTCAGATATCATTAGATAATAGATAATAAGTCTAGTCTATAAATTAGTATGGAAGTAGAAATTAATTATTTAACCAAATCAGAATTGAACTCCTATCCTCTAAGGTTACGGTCACTTACTGTAATTCAACTAACTATTTTCCCTATAGGTATTTCCAATATTATCTCGCTCCGTCAAATATATGCGAACTGGTGTCTAAGCTTTACTTAATATTAAAATAAAATATGTTTACTTAATATTCCTCTAATACGTTAAGCGACCCCCCTTCTATAGACCTCAATTATGTGTCAATGTTCCCATGTGGATTCATTTTTCATATACCATAGAGGCTAGAACATATTTTAGAATGGAAATTCTGGGATAACTTTCTGGGATACTGTTTTGAATGATTTGTGTTATAGTGAGCGCAGGTCATGAGTTCCATTCCCGTTTAGGGCAAGCATTGTCGTAGTGTTTCTCCTTCATTTTAATTTAATCGTTACAGTATAGATATTATACAATCAGCAAATTTATTAACAAAATTTATAGGTATAGATTAATGTCAGTCGAAGTACGTCAAATAATTCTTTATACATTCATAAATGTGTAAATGACACTTGTTATAGATAAAATATATAATAACAATAATATACACTAGATCTTCAGTTTATTTTATATATTTATAGCGTCAAGTTTTTTTAACATAGCAAAATAGATAGATAGAGGGAGAGAGAGAGACAGAGAGTACATAGTGTTAAGACACTCCGTTCTCTATTATTCTTTAATTCAAATAATGGGTTTTGCATTAAATATTTTTTACTTAACGTAGGTACTCCTTTCGTGATCTATGACACAGCTTTGACATAGCTTATGAGACGTCAATATGCGTGATAGGTGACGTGTTTGCACTTGGCACTATTTAGCTTGCACATCCTTAATGGTGTTACAGAAAAATGAATTTTATGAAGCCTAGCACTTGGGTTAAAAATTAATTGACCCTGATATTCTATAGCTGATGTTCAAGTCAAGTGAAATGAAAAAAACGCATAAATATTTTTATTTCTCTAAGGTCAGATGTGAGACGCTGCGTGTTCGGCGGAACTCAACGCTGCACTTGGTCTCAACGTTGAAAAAAAAAACACCCCGACTATAAGCGTAAAAATAATACAAACATATAAAAGTAATCTCTAACACTGCGATATAAATGAAGCCGCTCGTTCAAAATCGTACTTCCATTCGCCATTCAACACGTACAGATCAATCGACGTGGCGGCCTTGCAATAAATCTCTTTCAGTACTTACATTCTCCCATTCTCCAGTTGTTTTCACCTCGCCCTGCATTTTCAACGATTTGTCGTATTATTGAGAACTGACGCAGTTGGTTCAGTAGGAGGATGCTTTGACTGAAACAACACGGTCATACATTCTAATTATGCTAGAAATAATTATATATTATATACAATATTGATAGATCGAATATATTGTGTTTGTGTTAGTTTTTAGACAAACATATTTTTTTTAATCAACTATAAAGTATAAATAAATCAATGTCAGATTATCTTTACGTAAAGATCGCGTTACTTGCCCACTTGCTAAACAGCTAATTTATAATGTCTAGATAAAAACATTGAGGCTATTGTGACGCCATACGACTTTCCCCGTTACCATTCATTTTCCCCGAGTGGGAATTGAAACTAGAAACGTGGCACTTACAGTCTGACGCTGTGCCGCTGTGCCACGAGGGCCTCTATTTATATCAACCTTAAATAAAATCGATTTTATTCCAAAACTTCTCGATTTTACCGAAAACTTGACGTAGGCCTCTAATGGTAAAACAACATAAAGTGACATATCTCTCCACTCTCTACCCAAAGAGATTGACACCTACAATTTAAGTACCAAATGGAAAGGAATATAAACTATTGTAACATTCCGAACAGCATCCGGTCGGTGCGGATGTCTAAACATTTGAACAGAAACGATCGCTCAACACGTCGACATTACCATTTGTCTCCGGCCACCTTTAAAAGCTATTCACAATCATTTTTCTTTTTAAACCTTCGGCTAGCGTTCACTTTTTCAATTGGAATATCTGTGCGGAATGTTTTAGAGTTGTTATTACTTGCTGGGGTACGTTTGGTATTTACGTAGGTGTTACCCCCTCTATATATTTGTATTGTTATTGAGTGATATTAAATTAAGAAATAAAGAAGTAAAATATTTTTTTTTTTACATTTTTTACAAATTTTATTTATAGCAGATTAAGCAGAGAGAACTAATTGTCTGGGGACATTTATCTATCATCTGGGGACACTCTGTTTTTAGGTTTCCATCTCAACTCAACGCCGCTATGTCAGAATGGAAATTACTCATTCCCATTTTTTTTAAGCTTCACGCTGTAATCTCGCCCGTAGCAGGGTAGACAGAATAAACCTAGTGTAAAGACACTCCGTTCCCCGCTTTCCGCCTTCCGAGACATTGCGTGTTGAGTGGCGGAACTCAACGCCGCGCTTGTCTTGCAACGTTGTGTTACCAGAGGCAGACGCTGTGCCTCTGCGCCACAAGGGTCCTCAAATTCTTACACGTTTAAATATATTTCTCTTTCGTGTGCACACTAATAAAAAAAAATATAATACGTAACTATTGCAAAGTGTTCAAAACGGCAAGTTGCAAATATAATCTGGTTAGAGAGTTTTTAAACGGTTTAAATATCACGAACACCGAATATGTTTTGCAATAAATTATAAGGCTCATTTCCAAGATTCAAATAAACAATTACTGGGTGCAGGCAAAATTATAAATATCAAAGCAATTCAGCTTCAGAGTAAGGGAATCTGGTGATGAGACACTCCGTTCCCCACTTTCCACCCATATTTAGAGACATTGTGGTGTGAGTGGAGGAATTAAACGACGCCATTTAAAAAAAAAAGTCAGCACTTTAATAGCACAAATATCCAACCCACAATCATTTGCTTAATAGGCGCACTATCTAAAACAAAATTCCACTTAATCCTCTATCAGTAAAGACTGTCGTTTATCAGAGCTGCTCAGTTTTTAATTGAAAGCTCAAGTTTGCATCCGTTAAAGCCATCAATATCCGTAGAACCTTTCGCTCGTCTCTTTTCGATTCTTTACACGTTGATGCCGTTGTTTATCACCATTTGTTTTAATGGTGCCACTTTATAAGCTATTTGAATTATAAGAGAACAGCTTTAAGCTTTCGGTATAACAGAATAATTTTAAGTTTAGTGTTAATTTAAAAAAAAAACTAGCTTAATGTTATATTTTCAGAGGTAAAGCAAAGATCACGATTTATGCTTAATTCTATTTATAAACTATATTCTATAGGCTTTTTCAAATTGGATTTGAATTAACAACTATTTAGTTCTCTCGATTGCACAACGATAGAGTTTATTTTAATAATAACTTGACAATATAAGGACTCTTTTGTGTAATTAAAATATGTTGCAAATCACGAGAATAATAATAGATGGTTATATTTGAAATAGTATTCATTGTCAGACAAAAAGGTCTCATAGCGAAGTCTCTTCGAGTTTAGGTAATATATATTTTTATTTCTCCTCTCTGGCACGGCGGTGATCTCCACCAATTTATGCTTAATGTTTCCAATTTGGATGAAAAGTAAAGCATTCCATGTGAAGACACTTGACACTTTTTTCTGCCTATTATGGTATATGCCTGATATAAAAATAACAACAATAATTTATTCTTATTTTTATATCTGTGAATTGCCAAATAACAACTAATCTATATATCACGTTAGAAATATCCAGTTTCTATTTACATTCTGAGGCAATCAAGAATATCCATATATATTCTCCTAAATAAGATTCGAACTTATAACAATTTAAATAGTCATACACCCACCATGTGAAAGCAATCAAATATAACAAAAGCCGTACGTATCTATCATTCGTATAGATCTCTTCAAAAACGCACTTCATAGTCATTCAGTGAACGGATTAATCACTGTACGGGGTCGAGGCAATAAATCTCACATAGAAGATGTGTTTTCCAGCTGTTTTCATATACGTTTAGAGTTGATATGTGTTTTTGGTAAATGGATTTAAAATTTAATTGTTGTTTATGAGTGTCTATTGTTTATTTTGATTCTTAGTTTTTTTGTTTTTTCAATACAATAATTACACGTGATAAAATTCAAGATTAATATAGCTTTATCTAATTAATAGCTATTATTTAAACGTAATGTTATTTAGCCTATAGCCTTCCTGCATAACTTGACTATCCAATGCCAAAAAAAAAAGACCAGTAGTTCCTAAGATTTGTGTGTTCAACGAAACAAACTCTTTAGCTTGATAATATTAGTACCAATAGATATACCTACCTATTTCCTAAAACTTACGTGTCCTAAAATGTTACGTGAAGCTAATCTAGTATTTAACTACACATTCTGTCAATCTGTATTTGAAGCCACGACCCTTCTTATTTATTATGCAGACACCAATATATACCAAAGCGAGCTCAATTGAATCACGAACCATAGTTAAACAGTTTACTAACTTTAATAGCTATAGTTAAAGTAAACCGGTTTATCTACTTTGAAAGTTCAAACAGGTGAGCAGTGGAGTGCGAGAGATAGTTTGTAGTAAGTGAAATTTGACTTTTTGTTACTTGACTTGACGTTATCACTTAAATTTTCCTTTTTAAGAAATTGTTTTATATACAAAGCTTTGTGGAAATGATTTATAAGAAAAATAATAGCAACAATGAATAAATTTGAGTTGTATCGCGTAAGTACTCATAGAGGGTAGGCAGAGTCAACACACCTAGTGATAACACACTCCGTTCTTCATTTTCTGCCTAATGTTTGAGACATTGCGTGTTGAGTGGCGGAACTTAACGCTGTGATTTGTATTGTTATCAGATATAGATATTATATCATGCATATAGCTGGGTACTCAGAGATAATCTGGTATCAAACACTCCGTTCTCCACTTTCCGGAGAGTAGGATAGGGAGAAAGTAGGTCTTAACGCCATTATTTGTCAAACAAGGGCGGACAAATAAAAATAATTCATCATATGGATGATACTGCTCAATTTGTATGCTCTTATAAGCTCAGACTATACTTATACCTTCGAAATTAAGCAGTAATTAAACCAAATGTACTTTTATATACATATACATAACAGAATGAAGTAATTTCAAATATATTTTTCATTACCCAGACAGAACTCGTCACGGAGCAGACAGGTTTCTAATTAACAAAACCGAAACGAAAGAGTGAAAAAATCGCACTTAACGAGTTTGCCGAAGGAGCGTGCATACGCCACGCTGGAATTAAGAATTGAATAAATATACTATTTTCGCTACATTCTGTTTCTAATTTCGCTTGATTTAGGCAAAAATATATTATTTATATGTAAATAAATTATATTCTATTACGATATTTTGTGAAGTGACGACAAGAGGCCACTTGTATGGTGGTGGGTTCGGTCCAGACTGGAGTGATTATTTTGAAAAAACTTAAATTTGATTGAATAATTAAAATTTAGTTAAATTCAAATAAAGCCAGGTCTCTCGACGGCGGCAAGCCCAGATCTGAGATCCGCACAGGACGCCTTGTCACCGACGCCTTCTCTCAAGTAGCCAAGTAGTCCTTGTTACATCTCAGGGTCAGAGTACCGTCTTTCCTACTCGCCCGGTGTCGCTGCCAATGCCAAAGCTTTGCTTTACTAAAAAAAAATACGAATAAAGTGTGCTTGCATATGAAATGTCTTGATATTAGGTTCTTTCTTTAAGCCTTGTTATATAAGGTATAATGCCTGAAGCGATAGATGCATATATGCATGTATTTAATGCATTTTTATTCATTCTTTTAGAGATATAGATTTTTCTTTTGTTTAATTTATGGTAATTAAGATTCGACTAACTAACCAGCATGAGTTTTGATTAAAAATAACCATGTTTTACTTTTGAGTTTACTGTTTAGTGAAAAAATAAAAAAATGAAGCTTTGATATTAAGCTGTTTTTAGTTAAATTTTTATGTATTAAATGAGACCCAACTGAACCCAAAAAACATCTGTTTATAAAACCTTACCTTTCTATGGGGTTATTGTAACCGTTATAAAGTAACGGTTGATTATGATATTTTATATATATATATATATATATATATATATATATATATATATATATATATATATATATATATATATATATATATATATATATATATATATATATATATATATATATATATATATATATAGATTCACAAACATATCACTTGAATTTTTTTTAACACAGCTTAGGTTGGTAATCTTTTAAGGTTTTCCACGGTCTTCACCTCAAGAGGTACACCCACATTTTAGGAGGTGGTTTCCAAGCCTGCTAAAAATACCACGAGATCATCACCATATTAATATTACATCAATTATAAATAATTCACAAATATAAAACAAAGCCAGGAAAGATATTAATACGCTATTACCCTTGTTCCAGAACAATTACCTACCGGATTTTATTACGGAAAGTAATAAAAGGGGATTACGGATTCAATAGCTAACTGATAAAAGTTTGAGAGCACCTGCCCCGAATTTACGAGCAACCCCTTCGAAGTTTACCAATCATTTTCAGGTCTATTGGCCGTTTTATAATGTGTATATAGCTTTTCTATTGTTTCATGGACACTTGAGATTAGTACCAAAAAGGTTAATGAAAAAAATGTGTAATTAATATAAAATGAATATTTTCTTGGTTTAATTGTACAAAATATGATCGTATATATACGTTTAATTTTATTAATATATTAACAAGCAGATCAGTTTTCAGGTACCTTTGGAAAAATAACAATAAATAATTCAGATCTTATAATTTTATTCTTTTCAATATGTACTTAAGCTTTTGTAATTCACCAAGAAAGCTCGTAGCAATTAGAGAAACACATAAAATGTACATCTTGCAAGAGCTTTACAGACACCTGAGTTACTGTTCCGTTCGGCTCTCCCATAGGAACTATTTCGTAGTGAGATTTGAGACTTTGAGGAAGCTCAGATGACCTCACTGGACGGAGCTTAAAACATTTTCCAGTTATATTTTGATGTATATTTATTTCTAATATTTTAAGTTTTATTAAAATGAAAGAGTAATTCTTTCTCTTAGATATAAAAAAGGATGCATTAATACCACACATGCTACAACTCTAAAAAAAAAAAATATCCGTACTTTTATACATACACGTTACTCAATTTGCTTGACAGAATCATAATTTACCTTGAGGCCATACTCCTCAGTGTCGCAGTGTGTCAGCATCCGTATATTAACGCCGTGGATATTGGTTCGAAACCCACTCGAATAGATGAATTAATTTCACTTTACTGCTCTGGCTAGATAAAACTCGGTGTTGAGTTTCACCACTTATCACTTAGTGTCTCGAATGCAGGCGGAAAGTGAAAAACGGAGTATCTTGACACTACAGTCTCTATGTCTACTCTATTATATAAGGGATAAATCATAAAATTAAGAACTTTCTATATATTACTTGTTTAGACAATCGCAAAACCAATAATATACAATTCTCCAAGATAGAATTGAACTCACAATAACAACCTACAAATATTAATTAACTGAACTTAATATGGTAATTATATGTCATATAGCAATTTTAAATCATAATTATTTACGCGCACCAAAAAACCAACACAGTGGTCAAACAAAAAGGAAATTCCGAAATCTCCGTAATTTCACAAATACACAGTCAAGCAAAAAGAACAACACGTTTTTGTCGGCACGTGAGTAGAATTCAATCATTTTTTTCTTATTCCGCCCCGATTGATTGGACGTGGGCATTTTTTCCGATTTTTTCGTTTGTCCGACGCAAACACTGTGGGTGCAGGTGAGCTAAACGGTTTTCGATGCTACGTACAAATTGTTATGGTTTTAAACCATTTTGCTTCTTTTATATATATACATATATATATATATTTTAAATATATATATTTTAAATATATATATTTTAAATAATCTTCTTATTAGCTTAATATGATTATGGGATGAGCTAAATCAAGGTAAAATATTTACGTATCCAAATTAACACAGATTTCCCAGTCAAAACGTAGTCTAAAAGTGATTGATTCTAAGAAGTGCTTAAACATATCGAATAATACCGTAACGACCGTCTATCTTGTATCGTATGTGAATAATATTTCAAATATTGATTTAACTTCTGTTACTATTATACAATATATTTAATTTAGTAATTCTAAAACGAGCTTTTCCAAGGAGTATCTGATTGCTTATTACTTAGAATGTTTCCTAAAATACATTGTACATTTATACGGCTGTATACGGCTAGTCCACTAAAAACATACTTTTATTAGCAAAATCTAGAAAAATTTTAAAGTCACAGCTTATTTAAAAGTCTCGATTCAGCTGAACGCTTGAGCGAAGTTTGAATCATAGTAGGTAATGAAAACTGGAAAGTTTTGATGTAGCTTTCGAAAGTTCGATAGCTCCCGCGGACCGAAGGTGACCGGTGACTCACAGTGGAGTAGAGAACCACTGAGATAAGGAAACCAATCTGAAAAGATATCCAACTTTAAGAACTCCAATTTGCGTGTGTCCGGATCGAGCACGTTTTAGAATTTTAAGTCAGTTTTACGATTTTTTGTTATATAAAAGTGTTTTAATAGTACAAATATACATTTTAAGGTAAAATTTTTATTGTGTCTTAATAAAGTTAAATCGTTATGGACTTATATATGAGATATATGTATATACATATATCTAATATATAAGTCCATAATAATAAAGTTCGAGTTTTAGTGGAGCGAATGCCATTTGATCTCCAAAATCTGTCTTTAGAAGAAACCAAAAAAGGAATAAGATGAAGAGAGACTGGAAACGGTGTAATGCCAGGTAGAAGAAGAACCACAGTATTAACATTCAGTCAGTCAGTCAGAAATTAATATAAAACTAACCTCTTACAATAAAAAAAGCTCGAGGTAAAGAAGGAATCAAAGGATAATAATTCATTCAGGAGAACCGTTTCCGTTATAACACAGACAGGTCTATTAAACTTGGAAAGAGCAAAGTTCATGACGCTTAGTATTCTTGTACCTAATAATAATGAGAGCTTTTTTAAGTATCTATGTAAATTGTGAAACGACTATGATTGGAGGTATGATAATTTTACTATTAGCATTTTGAGTGAAATTTTGTAAAGTTTTAGTGTACTTACTTATTGAATGCTATTCTGTAAGTGAATAAATATTAATATATAATATTTAGGACCTTGAGCCACATTCGGGGAATTCATTCTTTTTAAAAAATTTCGGATCTGGTAAATGAAAGTGCGGCGTTTAGTTCCGCCACTTTACACATGTTGTCTAAAATTGGAAAGCAGATAATAGGGTGTCTTGACATTTAGTTCTTTTCACATATTATGTTGGGGGAAAGCACGTGGAAAGTAAATTTGAAGAAATGCCTACGTGATAACAAATGTGTGTCTATTGATCTGGTAATACAAAGATCTTTGTCTTATGAGGTACAATAGTATTTATATAAGGTTAAGGTGTCTTGAAATTGATAAAGAATTTATAGTGAAATATTATTGTAGTTCTTATTTAACCAAACGTACTGACAATTTGAAAGTAAAAATATAAATTTGTTCTTAAAATCTATATAAATACATATATAAATATATATTAACATACAGTATATGAATAAATACCAGAAATAATTATTTGCAGCAATATGCGGCAGTCACCTGCACTGGACGTTGCGAGCTTTATAAATCAGAATCGAATCATGTGGATATAATGACAGATGCAAAAAGTTTTTGTATACACAATTTGATTGTTACTATCCATTTGTTTCTGCTTTGTGAAGCGTTTAACTAACAAACATTTATATAAGTAAAAATGTAAGGCAACTATGACCCAGAGATTTATGGGCCTTAAGCCGCTGAATTTAGTAAAATCAAAATATAGGTGCTTTGTAGTAAGTAAGCACTTAGAAATAAATATTTGAACCTCCTCTAATAGAGATTAAATAAAAGAATATAAGCGTGTATGAAATATCGCCGTATTCAAAGATTGAAAGAGATAGGTGTAATTAAAAATTCAAGCTTTAAGTTTTTGGAGATCTGAGCTTATTTTTATCACGGACATATGTTTCACTGGAAACACAAAAAAACATTTCTGTAATTTTTTGTAATCTATTAAAAAAAATGTCATTGCTAAAGCTAAAATATTAAGGATAAGCAATAATATTTACACGTTTCTTGGGAACTGTTCAAACGCTTTAGTAAATTAAGACATACTTATCATATACGTGGCCATTGTAGCTATACATACATTAATAGTGAATGGATAAAAAAAAAATATTTTTATTTCCAGCCGGCAGTAGTTCCTGAGAGTACCATGTCCAAACATACAAACATTTCATCTTTATAATATTAGTATAGTAATATAATATGTAACTGTAAATAACACTTCATGGTAAAAAGTCGGGTCACGTTGCAGACCGTGGAAGGTGAGGGGTCCAATAAAAATGTATAGAGGGGATTTGTAAGAGAAATAAACTCATATTCGTACCACCGGCGGCCGCATCGCCAATTAATGAATTATTACGCCGTACGAATTGCAATAAGCCAAATAAAAATATATCTAAAGAATGAATGGAATGTTGTTTTGCTATCTTTAGTGTTATATATAAATAGTTTAGTAAATTGGAAAATCAAAATATTGTATATAGAGAGTAAAGTTGACTTCCAAAGACTGAGAAATTAGTCGAAATTCCTGTTAAATATCATATATATATATATATATATATATATATATATATATATATATATATATATATATATATATATATATATATATATATATATATATATATATATATATATATATATATATATATATATATATATATATATATATATATATATATATATATATATATATATATATATATATATATATATATATATATATATATATATATATATATATATATATATATATATATATATATATATATATATATATATATATATATATATATATATATATATATATATATATATATATATATATATATATATATATATATATATATATAATAAGCGTACTTACACTTATCGCCTCTCGCTGACCCCTTTGTTGCAGGTTCAAATCCACTTACGTATAATTGTTTTTTTGAGATAAATAAATAAGATAATATAGAAAATATGTTTTTTTTAAATAGTCTAATAGTATGTTTATGTTGTTTGTTTTTTGTTACATGGTGTCCAGCAGGCTTGCAGAGGCTTCATCCTCGGCTGCAGGAACCTAGTGTTAAGACACTCCATTCCCCACATTCCGCCTTTCAAGGCATTGCGTGTAGAGTGGTGGTACGCAACGCCACGCTTTGCCTTGTTGCCAGAGCGAAGAAAATGAAATTAATTCATTCTCCCCGAGTGGAAATCGAACCCGCAATCCCTGGCGAATACAGGCAGACCCTCATAATCATATTTTCAATACAAACTTCACTTGTATAGAAAACATAATGTATTTTGCGTCTTAAGTGATATTATTTTGATAACTTAAGTGATATTGCACTTAATTAAATCTTCCCAATAAAATATTTACGCATACGCTGTTCCTCTACACTACAATGTCTTCTATAGTTTCGAGAACCACAAAACCACAACAAAAACCAAAAACAATCTACATATTACAATATAAATACTCTTTAATAAGACCGGATACCTATTTTTCTATACACACAGAACACAATCCATACATTTGACATGTATTTACATATTCGGCTTTCGGCCGTCAGATTAACTGTTTTTGTTCATTACAAGGGATAACGGCGCCGTGGTCAGGTGAGTCTGTCCAATTTAAGGGGTTTATTTTAAAATCCTATAGCAGATTATGCTAAATTGCTTTCATACGCTTTGGGGCTTGTTTATAGCTTATTTTACTGTTATCGTTTATACATTTTAATAATTATTTATTTGTTAATTACTGACAAGGCAAAACGGGAGGTATATGATTTACTACCTCATAGATTTTACTGGGAGACCATAGATTTATGTGACATTACGTGCAAGTATTGGGTGGTTAAACCAAACGATTCGTCTTGTCAGACAGAAATAAGGCAATATATATATATATATATATATATATATATATATATATATATATATATATATATATATATATATATATATATATTTACAACTACTGATAGTGTCTGTCTGTAAAAGCGATGGTTGTAGTATCGATTCCCACTCCCACTGAAAGTCCTCTCCCACAGCCACTGTCCATCTTGCGGGATAAACAATAATCACTTATCCACAATTAAGAATTGAACCCACTGTCTTACTCTCACACACTCATGCCTTTCAAAATAAAGGATGACGTTTGAAAATCTCTAAAGTAAACCATTAATCAAAAACACTTTGAAAATTTATCTGCAAGTAAAAATATTTTAGAAATATATAAGAATCACATTCTTATGGATCCGGTGAATCAATCAATGTCTCCGTATCTCATGCTCCTGTAATCCCACCTCGAGGTTATCGCGCTTGGATGAATTCCAGCAAAGGTATATTTTTACTTACTACGTGTTATATAATTTATTATACGTTTTAAATTAATGACCCCTATGGACTATGGAACTTCTATGGAAGAATAAAGCTCTATGGACTTAAATATGGGAAGAATAAAGAAGTACCTATACGAAGCGGCTTTGAAGATGATCGAACAATTTTCCACAATAATTGCATTCTAATACTAATACATTATGTCAACGCAATAATAATATAAAACTATAACATACCAGGTTTTTGTTTATTTCGTTAGATTAAGTTTAAGTTAACTTTTACCCGTAGCTTTGCCCTCATAAAAGGGTAATTACGAGTTCCATATGACACATAACACAATGTATGTGTCCGAGAGGTCACAACCAAACAACTGAATAAACTAATCTATTTTATAATAATAGTATAAAGGTATAGTAGATAATGATCAAATGTTTATATAATATGTATATTGGTGCATCTGCCAGTTTACTCACGTTTTCTCATAAAGAAATTTAAACTTATTGTAAACAATGCTTGTGAAATCAATTTTCTTTCTGGTATATATATATATATATATATATATATATATATATATATATATATATATATATATATATATATATATATATATATATATATATATATATATATATATATATATATATATATATATATATATATATATATATATATATATATATATATATATATATATATATATCTATATATATATATATATATATATATATATATATATATATATATATATATATATATATAATACTTTTGTCGATCTGTATAACAAACTGTTAATGTTATTTTTTAAGTTTGGCCATATAACAAATAAAACTCTATGGCCTATCATCCTGTGTTAGGTTAATAAATATAAATTATTCTGAAATTCTGAATCACTTTTCAGTGAGGTGTTTCAACAAAAGTGAAACATTCGTTCGCCTTTTCACGGCTGTTAATTCTGGAGTTGTTGGAATTAAGATTATTTGAGGGGTGAAGTTTGCGCTATCGCTTGAATTATTCAGTACATTTGCTAACATTGGAACAGGTAAGTCTTTGGGGTTTTTGTTTAGTATAAAGATATACTAGAGAGGTGAAATTCCTCAATCTAAGGTATATATTTCCAAAGAGTATTTGCTCTCAGTTAGTAATATAGAATTTTATGATTTGTAGAGTACATACTAGTATTTGTATATTTTATAATACCTAGAAACCTACCTACCTGTACCTACCCCTGGTTGAAGGGTTGGCGAATAGTTGAAAAATAGAGAAACGAGTTTTACTATATTTTTTCTCTCTAAATTAATGAATAGAGAGAGAGAGAGAGAGAGAGAGAGAGAGAAACAAAGCTAATCAACATGAAACCGCTCTTTAACAAAAACAATCGACGGTGGATACAATCTAATTGAATCGATACGCTCTTCAGTGAAGAGTTCGTTTCTTACGTCGGGCGTCTCAGGCCAATATAAATGTAAATGTTCCGAGGTACACTGTACTGGCCAGTTGATCAAAGAATATCATCGTATATGTGTGTACTTGCATTTTATTTTTCTATTTTTTATATTTTCTAGGCACTTGTTGTTATTTAATTATAGTACCTACAGGAACCTTCCATTATTGCGGGAGTGGCGGAAGTTAACACCGCGATATGCCTAACAGACTGTCACTTTGTAGATTATTCTAATTTCTATATCTAACTTGACTTGTATCTAATACACTAATCGTGATATTACAGTTAGATTTCATTATGTATTTTATGTAGACTTGCAACTGATTTTAAATAATATTAAGTCAAGTTTAGTTCTCTTTGAATTATTTCTAGGCATCTAAACTACTTATTTCCAGTAGCGTGTATAAATGCTAAAGAAAAATTTAGTAATAAATGCTAAATAAGTAATCGAATGATTTAAAATATCTTGCAAACAAGCTTTGGAAATAAAATTATAGCCTTCACGTTTTTATAAATTTTAGAGATAAGTAATCTAAAAGTTCTATATACACTGTCTCCATACTCTACGTGACACAATAGATGCGTAGAAATAGCGTCTTGTTATTTATATATACATACAAACAATAAGTTTTAAAGAAATCACTAGAATCAATACTACATTATGTTTGATAAGTTAGTTTTTAAGAAATCGTTATATATTCCGAGAGCAAATAAATATAAAAAAACATTTTTCACTATTATTAAGTATGAAAAATACCTTAAATTTAATACTATATATGTATAAAACAGTGCCACGTCTCATATTTTACTCTATGTGTACATATTGGCGACGTGCGTTCCGAATCACAAGAGCTCTCATGCATAAAGACGCCGACCGCGAACACCGGCACGTCAGCCCGGTGAATATTTCATGTAACACATTATTATTTCATATTGTAATGAATAACTTGATGTATTCAAAACGATGATTTTGTAAGGTTTGTTTTTTCATTGTAAGCTATTTTTTGTTTAAGAGGCCGAGGAAGTCTAGGTTTACGTACATCTTTTAGTGTCTTCGAATTTTTTTTTAAAATAAAAAAGAATAAGACAAGTAATAACTAAGTCTTATGTCATTAATATATAATTCGTATATAGATAACGTTAATAAATATGTTCGTTTTGGTAAAGTACATAAGAATAAGAGCTTTTTTTAAACGTGTTCAAAGAACTAAATTAATGTAGAGACTGTCACGTGACATCAGCATATGTAGCGAATATTATTAAAAGATAAATAAATGAAAAAAATTAAAAGGCAAATAAATTTTATCCATAATATTTGTTTTTAATTTTACATAAATATATTTTTAAGTTCCCTTTCATTGTAATAGAGCCTGCTGAAATTATATAGCAATACTTTAAAAAAAAAATTGCTATTGTCAAACGCTTTTATCAAACCAATATAGAGATTTTCTCAGTTAATAAATATTACTTCCAAAACTAAAAATCATTTCGTCAACAAAAACAAAGGCAAAACAATTCGGAAAATACAAGAATTGAATATGAACATTGTGTCAAAAAATAGATACTTAAATTATAATTAAGAATACTCAATAAGGGTCCGCAATATAAAAGTTCTAGCGTTTTAAAACTTTTAAACTTCCACCTGACCCGCCGAACTTTTTCCACTTTAAATGAATACTTTATTCAATAGCTCAACTTGTGGAGTTCCCATGATTTTTATATAGGAAAGTTTTTGCATTACGCATGCATTGTATCCATGTTCGTGTTTAATTTAACAAGGAGCCAAGCAGATGGTAGGTGTATGAACCTTATACATTTTTTTGAATAAAATTAATTTATTGTTTTAACTTTTCTATCGTACCGCTATAATAATAGTGTCTAAAGGTAAACATGATGGTAGCGAATGCGATCCCAAGCAGGAGGAGGAGGAGGAGGGGGAGTTGTCAGAAGGAATGCAGGGAACGGAGTGTCTTGACACTATACTTACCGTGCCTATACTAATCGCTCATATATTACATTTAGGTGGCCATAGAGAAGTTAATTGAGATGATCCATTTCCCATGTAATAATGTGTTTTTTAGGCAGAAGGAACCTAGTGGGGAACTCACTGCTCCCCACTTTCCACCTATCGAGGCATTGCGTGTTAAGTGGCGGAACTCAACACCGCGCTTTGAACGGTTGCTAGAGCGAAGGAAATGCAAATAGTTCATTCTTCCCGAGTGTGAATATAACCCACAAACCCTGGCGTTTAAAGACAGCGACAATGCCGCGCCTATTATTAAAAATAGAAAAATAACCAAAAAAAGCTTTTTAAGTCATCAAACTGCTCAATATGGCTGGATCACAGCTTCGCTAATCTCAAAAGTCATCTGATCTGACAATCACACTGCACGTACCTTTGTTTCATTTCCTGATGCTTCTCATATATTTTTTCTAACACAAAGTGCACAGCGTAGTAAGGAAAAGGACTTATTAAGTTAACTTATATTTATTTTAAAAAAGTATTATTTCATGTATGATTGGGTGCATGTGAAAGAATGTGATGCAACTTTGACATTAAATATGCATCTTCTTTAAAGTTCAAATGCATAGAGAATTTACTGAAATACTAGTTTTTTTTAATACCTTGCATGATGCAAAAAAATATTTGACATAAAAGCTAAATATATATTTGACTGTATTTTTCTATATGCTTATAAGAATGTGATACATTTTACAAAGTTGATATATATATATATATATATATATATATATATATATATATATATATATATGTATATATATATATATATATATATATATATATATATATATATGTATATATATATATATATATATATATATATATATATATATATATATATATATATATATATATATATATATATCTATATATATATATATATATATATATATATATATATATATATATATATTAATATATATATATATATATATATATATATTATATATATATATATATATATATATATATATATATATATATATATATATATATATATATATATATATATATATAAGAAATCAAGATGTGAAATAATTTTACTAACAAAAGTCCATCTCCATACAATAGCACATTCGTTATTAGGTACGATCGCACCGAACGCTGGATTTCAATAAAGCGACCTTTTGTTACGTGTGCCACCAATATTTGATCTGGTTGGTTGCAATATTAAAAGATTCATTTCAGTCTCGTTCATCATATACCTAACTACCTAACTACGTAGGTACCTCGTTAGGTGCTTACAGTGCTTAGATTGAACACTCGCTTTTAACCTTGGTTGGTTAAGTAAATGTCTACTCTGAATAATACTATGTTAGCGAACGAAAATTGACATATAATATTATATTATTTTGAAATATTATACTAGGTATTATCTACCTACTACTATCTGTCACGATACGGGAAGTGATACTGTCATACAAAACATCTGTCCAAGAGGCGCGTGCACTTAGTTTCCTGAAGTCATATGGATAAATTTTATATGTTTTTTTAAAGGTATTAATTTTTTCTTTTCGTTAGTTCATTTAAAAACAATTTGGCTCAGTAAGCAATATCATTTTTAGCGTGCCAGTCGAGCGTGAATCACTTCCTTAGTGAAATTTTATGTGGAGAAGATATGAAGGAGATTTTACAGTTAAAACGAAATAAATTTAATTGGAGAAGGTATGTTAAGAAGAGTTAAAGTATGAGGCTAGAACCATTTGGAATAAATAATCTTATTGGATGTTTATTCTTTAATTTATTCCCCTTTATTATTTATTTAGGCTTATTATTTTATTTACTTGTCTTACAATTCATTTTTCAGATCAACCTTAAGCCGGTAGCCAGTGCTGTTAAAAAGTAATCTATATTTTGACCACAGTTAAAATTATTAATAAGGCTATATTGAGTTCCGATTAACAGACGAAGTCATGGTCTGGAACTAGTTTATTATACGTCTAAAATATACCGTCTAATATTATAATAATATCTTTGCATACCTATCCCTTAGTCGTTTGTAATGACAGAAATAACACTAAACACATATGGCACTCGCTATTGTCTATAGCAATCTGAAACAATTAAATATACATCATGGCATGTTTGTAATGATCAATAAACACGATAGTTGTATGTTCAAATACAAGGATAAAAAAATTGGAAAAGAAAATCGGGTATAGAGTAAATACTCTTTACTAACATATTAATTAGAATTGAAATAATTCTTTTTTAAATATAGATCAATACTCTTTAGTATAAATTTAATAATAGTTGTAATGTAAAGAAATTAAATCATAAAATGTCTTTTCCAATTCTGTAAGAACCTTTTTTTTTTTCAAATTCTTATAATTTACAGAATACTTATATAATCTCTTTGAGCTCGTCATTAGCTATTCTTGGCCCTCGATCCGAAAAAAATATCAGATACTTAGCTATATACTAATTTATATTCTTTAGTTTATGCATATTCAATATTAAACAAAATTTCTTGGTTAAATAAATAAACAGCTAACTACGACAGTCGTAACAGCTAGATTGTGTAAAACCATTGATATTTAAATATACGTTAAGTATACGTTAGATTTTTAATATGTAAAAAGTTATTTGTGAACCTACAGACAACCAAATTTATCTCTTTATATACATAGATATTGGTCAGAAGAAACTAAAATTCACGAATTTCTATAGCAATAAATTTCGTAAACTAATTTAAACTAAAAACGGTGTGAAACAGGAAAGCGCACGTACATATTTATGTTCCCGACTCCACCCGGAAATTATTGTCACCGTTGCATTTGCATTTCGCGCAACGACTATTTTATGTACGCTGTTTAATTTCATTTGTTTATGATCTCAGCTCTATTATGCCAAGTTGTACTGGATTATATTACAGTACAGCTTTATTTACATATTCAACAAGACCTCATTGACAAATGTAAAGAAAAATGTCATTAAAATATTTTTACGTAGAAATTCCGTGTCATCTGTTTTTTCCTTCATATAGCGGAATCGGTAGGTAGTACCTAGGTTTAAGACACTACGTACTCCCTATACCGTAGTCATGTATTGAGTGATGGAAGTCAACTCTGCAGATTGTAAAAATTGTACAACTGAACCTTGAACCTTGAACCAATCAGAACGGCTCGTGCTATCAGAACGGCTTCACGCTATTCCCGCATATATCAGAGTAGACAGAGGGAAATGAGTGTTAAGACACTCCGTTCCCAAAATTCTGCTCAATTTCTGAGACTCAACGTGTTGAGTGGCGGCACTCAACAACGCGTTTTATGCTATCAGAATCATTTCCAAAGTATCTATATAGCGTAAACAGATGTGGATAGTATGTCTATACCTATACCTATGCCTATGCCTACGCCTATACTTATACCTATAGTATATATAATTTAAATGAAACTATAGATCGTCAGTATTTGCCAAAGCATATTCCGAAAGTGTAAATCGTATTATTTATGTTTTCAGTTTTACTGTTTATCTCCTTAGAGAAGACTTATGGCTTCTGTTCCCAAGTAAGAAAGAATCGCTTTAAAGAGGCCTAACCTAATAATTAATTATTTTTTTATCTATAAATACATTCTTTGTAGAATTACTCAACACAGTAAAGTAAGTATATATTTATATTTAACAAGTTACATACATTTTTTCGGTTCTATTGGGTGTTGGGTGATGTCATTTCATATGCGTTGTCTCCAATACAGCACCTGTAGTTTTGTACAATTGATAGTTAAAATACAAATATTGACGTTTTAACGTATATTTAAAAATCAATCTCAATAGATACACAAACTTTTTTATCTGTCAAATCGAAACTACATGTTTCGATTTAAAAGCTTATATCACATTGACTTACATAAATATAGAATCCAAAAAAATTGAGTTACCTCACTTTAGTCTAGATAAGCTAGTACAAAACGGCGCTAAGGTAAAGCAAAAAGTGTCAAGAACGCCACTAACTAATTACGCAGACGATTGAACGTGTCGTTAATAATAATGATGGATAACAGGTTCGAAGCCAACAAAAGATTTAGTGCATCTGCCAAGTCTGTAAAATGCTATGTATAATTGTCTTAGAACTATTATCTCAGCGAGTGCCATATGCGTATCATGTCATTTTATTTTCTTTGATATCTTTAGACTTATTGTGGTGGGTATACACACATATATATATATATATATATATATATATATATATATATATATATATATATATATATATATATATATATATATATATATATATATATATATATATATATATATATATATATATATATATATATATATATTTTAACAATTGAAGACTCTTGTGTATTTTATTGTCATGGGTAAATAAAGAAGAGAGACTACAAAGTATTTTATGAAAATTTCAGCCGCTCTTTATTGTATGGTTAAGAAAACGTAGAGCTAAAACACTCAATCCTTCACATTCCACCGGTTTTTAAAGACATTGTGTAGTATGGCGGACCCAACATCATACTTCGTTATACCAGAATAATAAAAATATAACTTCAATATAAGAAATCTACAGCCATTGTGTTAAATAAAAAAAATCCACACAAAGATGGAATGGCGAGCGTTCACTATTTATTTTCTACTACTGCACTGCTCTGCCAATTGGCTCGCAGGTATATCGCGCGATGTGCAAATTAAAATAACATCTGTCAATCATGTAGCGCCAGAGGTGTCTGGCGCTTGCACCTCACTCGTGCTATAAATAAAAATAAAACTATTATTTAAATATATTTATGATTGTTTATATATATTCTATGTTAATATAAAGTTGATGAGTTTGTTTGTTGTACGCTAATCTCATACATCACATACATCATTAGCCTGACCTTGTCCACAGCTGGACATAGGCCTCTCCAATGGCACGCCCCTGAGCTTGATCTTTGGCACTTCGCATCCAACCACTGCCAGGTTCTTTGCTTATGTCGTCGCTCCACATAGCTGGAGGACGAGTGTAGGACACACTATGCTTGCCCAGTCGTTGTCTCCACTCCAAAACACGTTTACCCCAGTGGCAGTGGGCTGGTCACGTTCTGCGACAAATTTGACCAGCCCACTGCCATTGGGCTATGTCAATAACTTTGAGTCTCTGTCGGATTACTTCATTTCGGATCCGATCCTTCAGAGATATTTTAAGCATAGCCCTCTCCATAGCACGTTGAGCGACTTTAAACTGGTGGACCAGTCGCACTGTTAGTGTCCACGTCTTGGCTCCGTATGTCATTACTGGTAGCACGCACTCGTTAAAGACGCTAATCTCAGGAAATATTTATTTGAAATAAAAAAAAAAATTGAATCGGTTATTTCATTTATCGAGAAAGGAAGGGTTAATATTAAATACGAAAAAATTCCGTCAGTGGTCTCGATTTCAAACTCACAAACCACAGTTCACCTGTTAAGAGTGGTTCATTTGTCATACAAAACACAATTATTTACATATGAAGATAGAGTAAAGTCACAGGCACAACTTAGTTAATATTATAGGTTCCTTTATTTAATTAAATGTACAAAAATGTACAAAAATACAAATTTAAGTCCTTAAATATATACTAATTAGGGGCTATTGTAGCCCAATGAGATTTTATCTGAATGTAGCTAGAAAGGACTAGAGCCATAACAATTGAGAAAATAAATATTATTTTTCCATTCTAGTAAAAAGAAAACAAAAGCAAACGTCTAGAGCTGGGCATAGGTATTGATCATACACTCTCTCCGCCTCTCTCTACCCTACATGCGGAAACAATGTCAAACTAAAAAAAAATGCAAATTGTATATAGCAGACTATACACTCTCGCCGCACCTCTCCACCCTACATGCGGAAACAATGTCAAACTAAAAAAAAAAAATGCAAATTGTATATAGCAGACTATACACTCTCGCCGCACCTCTCCACCTTATATGCGGAAACAATGTCAAACTCAAAAAAAAATAGCAAATTATATATATACTATAGGAGAAGAGTCTATTACATAAATTTACAATAAAAACAACATCAGGTACGGTAATGATTATTTGATTGAGAATTCCTTAAACCGTCCTATTCGGGGTTACAACGCATTATACGCGTTTACAACGAGCCATTACTCATCCGGCTATATTAATGACAGCTACTGACTTACCTTTTTCAGTTCGGGTTTGGCTCAAAGAGTATATATTTTTGGCGAAACAATTATGTGAACTTTATATATATTATTTATGTTTTTTTAAGCATTTTAGTTTGTATGTAAGTTATATGATAATTATATAGTATAGAGTCTATGGATTTTATAGAGTATAATAGTATAGAGCCTATGGATATTATGGACATTATGGGACTGTAATTGTTGTGAGCTGTGAGTTCGATTACCGACTGAGGGTAATAAATTTCCTTCATTTGCCCACTTTAGTGGATATAGCGCAACTTTCAATTCACTAAACACGTAAATAATGTTGTCTTGACAAGTCAAAGCACAAGCTATATAATTTTACTCAAAATAAGAATATAAATGTAAAAAAAAAATAATGTTAGTTACGTAATTCACTACCAGTTCACTAAAATTAATACCTCAGACGTTAGAGGAAAAAGGTTAAGGAGAAAAGGTTTCTTTTATTCAATTCGCTAATTTAAAGTTTTACTATTATTTATTTGTGACAATGAGTTAAGATTAAGTTATCCCTGCCTACCCTGTCCTACCCTGTCTATATAGCTGTACCTAGTCACCAAGCTTACGCTTAAAATGACTTCAATATTGGTCAAGTTAAATATTGTAATAACCGCTTCTATCTTACACCGAAATTACCTTAAACATATTGCTACAAAGCTTTCAGCTCTATATATTAATGTGTACAGTTCAATTTCAAATACTATCCACTTGCATTTCTCCTAGCAGGTTGCTTCAGGCACTTCATTCGTTACAATTTTTCTTTGTCACAAAGAGACGGATTCGGGTGGAATTAATTTCGCGAGGGGTTTTTATTAAGCGGTTTTTAAGATGCTTTTGTTGGTTCGACCGTTCAACAGAAATTCTGTTTGAATGTTTTCAAAATAATTATTGAGCTATTGTGGTACGTTCCATGTGTATGATAATGCTGACTCGGATTCTGGGTTCAATTCTAAAAATTTTCAAAGGTAAATTATGATAGAATTAAATACTCTCAAAAATATTGAAATATATATACATATATAGTGTATTCAAGGGCTATTCCCACTAGGGAAGAATGAATTATTTTCGTTTTATTCGCTCTGGCAGTAACGCAAAGCGCGGTGTTGAGTACCGGCACTCAACACGCAAAGTTTCGAAAGGCGGAAAGAGAGTAACGCGAGGTTTCTCCTGCCTACAGTTCTCTCTGCCTACCCCGCTATGTATGGGATACAGCGTAAAGCTTAAAGAAAAAGAAAATACAAGCTTAATTTTTTGAACATAAAGTACTTTACCATCGGTACACTAAAATTATTGCCTCAGACCTGAGAAGAACCAGCGCAAGAAGGTCATCGCTCAACACACAATACCTTGGATTCGGGCGGAAAGCGGAGAAGAGAGATAGCACTGAATATTCTCAAACTATACTTAAAAAAAAAAAACTAAAATATAATACTAATATATTTAAAAAGAAAACTAAAATAGAACAATATAAATATAAACATTGGAGACGATCTTGCTAATTACACCGTCTACTACCCAATATAAGGTATAGAAAGTGGAGAAGTGAATAATTAACCAAACAGTGCTATTTACAATCTTTACTAAACATAATGAAGTTAGGAATTTTCAGTATCCTTTTAAAATTCTCCTCGCGATTGCCGTGAACAAATAAGACATTTAAGCATAACGACTTAGATACGATATTGATACGACTAGTTTTAGATTTCGTACAGTGATAAGTAATATTAAATATAATTATAGAGGTAGTAGATGTTCTTTTTAAATACAATTTACTTTAACAAATATATCTTTCCTTTTTGTACATTAAATAATTAATAAATTTTTTTTGTTAGCTTTACGCTGTATCCCGCATATAGCAAGGTAGGCAGAGGGAAATTTAGCAATCAGTTTCCCGCTTTTCGCCTTTCATTGCGAGACATTGCGTGTTAAGTGGCGCTGCATCACGACGGTTTAAATAAATTTGAGCCTTACAAAATATATTAGCAATATTGTAAGTTAGAAAATAAAGTAACCATTTAAATTTAGGTTCCGAAGGCTATTATTTTCTCTTTTTATATTTTGTATATTACATTGAATAATAAATTTCAATACTGAATTCTTTTTACTTTACCAAAATTTCACCTCGTAATTCCCTGTTGTTGCAAATATATAGGGTATATATCCTTAAAAAATAATAGTGCATAGCTTTAAAAAATTGAAGAAGCTTAAAAAAAACCGAATCGTTACATTTAAAATGTAATATAAGAGACAAGCGTAAATAAAATTAATTGGCTATTCTGTCCGTACCTGTCGCTCGTTAACGAGGCAGCAGATTGAGTGGCTTATTGTTCTTGATATAAGCTTACTTACTGGCTAATATAAATGTGAAATATAAGGTTTTAATTATGTATACTTCCTATTATAAAACATAGTATATATAAGTAATTAGTATATATAGTGTAAAGTGTTAAAAAAAAAGAATATACAAAAAGGATAATAGTTTCTTATAACAAAAGAAAAATAATAAACTAAATAATGTTATACAGCAATAGTAAAATAACTAATATTGATTATAAGAAAACAAAAACATTATAAAGTAAAACAGTGCGGACCAAGTGTCTTCACTGCTGTATATAGGGTGGTTTATAATTGTGGTGATGAAATTTTCGGAAGCAAATAATGTCTTAAAAGATTAATATTGTTTCTAGTGCGAGTACAATTTTTTAAATTATTATTAAACGGTGAAATATTGAGCTATCTTCGTCAGCAACAAGATAGAAGAGTCATGGAAATCAACATCACATTTTCTCTACCAGGATGGAGATATCAAATAGTTTCCTCTTTGGAAATTCCAGCACGGTCGGGTGATCAGGTTTTTAGCCACGTTGTGCTTACCAACCAGGAACAGAGTACCCTCTTCCCTCCTTAATCGGTGTTCTTATCTAGGCCAATACGGCTAACACTAATAGCCTCACAACTGATAAAACCCACAACTATTGACACTCCAACAAAACCCTTCATCATAATCATATTAGACAGAACCATAAGACAGATAATTTCATCAACTTATCCATACAGAAAAGCTCTGGGAAGTACAAATCTCATTTGGTCCGGTGGTCTCAAACACAGCGACACCTGTCGATGGCGCTCAGTCCAATGATACGTCATTACGACGAAGACCGATCCCCTAATCCCGGCTCACCTGCAGGATTTGCTCAGAGCGGAGCGATATTCGGACGTGCCCGTAAATGGGAGAATATTGTTGGGATCGTATTACCTAGAAGGTATGTATAGATATATTGTTTTAAGGGTTTTGTTTCTCTTCTTTTATTATATTCTGTTTTAAAAGCATTATTTTGCTAATATATGGTAATTATGTACATACATTCCATATATCAGAAAGGTATACAAGAAAATGAGAAGAAGAAAGATATTACCGTCGACGGTACCCAACGCCTCAGTATTTATAATCATGTAAAGAACTCTCAGAGATATTCAAAGAGTAAAGCAGGTAGTTTTAAGCTTCACGATTTATACCTAGCGACGAAAGCCTCAAATGTTATGGTCCAAGTAATTTTTAATGATTACATTGTGATTATTGAATTTAAAATATCAATATATTTAACTATCTTTCAGTTCAAGTTGGTAAAATATAACACCAAACTCGATTACGACTAAGGCATGCGTAGGTACTTGGAAAGAATCGTTTAACTAGAACTGCGGTGAATTTGGTACTTAAGAAGTTCACCTGAACTTTCAAAGTTTCCAATTTTAATGAAAAAATAATTTCAATTTGCAAAGTCACGCGGAAAGTTGGTCGACATCATTACCTTCCCACATTTAGGATGTCTTCCAAAGAATTTTCTTGTCGAATTTTCACTAACTTTTTGAATACAAATTTTGCGTGAACATGAACTTTGAATATACTTTGTGAGATTTATGTTTTGTTTAGCTCTTTGATGATGTATGGCAGGTGTTTGTAAGTCTATGCTTTAATATAGCCTCTGTATCTATATTTCTATACTAATTTAAGCCGATAAAGTTGTTTGATTTAAGGCGTTCATTTCAGGATATGATATGGATACTGGTTCAATTTGAATAAAATTTTTATATATATATGATATTATCGATAGAGGAAAGCTAAGCTAAGATAAGCTATATGATAAATACGCTACAGCAATATCTATATTATATCAACGCTATATCTATATTATTTTTATTTATCGCTATGGCACACAAAGTGTAGATTAAATTTTGCCACTCAAAACAATGTCTCGAAAAATTGGGGGGAAAGTTTTAACACTAGATCCCACCAAATCCTGCTATACGGAAAAAAGCGAAGCTTGCTCTAATATAGTTAATAATTTATTTGCTTTTATTTTTCGACAGCATCAGCATTATTTGCAATATTAAAAAATATTTTATAATCTATGTATATTCTCCTATACATTTTAAATGATAGATAGATACAAAAAGACAAAAGCGAAACTTGGCCCGCGGTGCAGGTGTTAATCCGGCGGCGATAGGAAAATTTTCACAGCAACTTCCGCAACTTGTGACAGCCCCCCGCGGCTACTGGCTGATACAAGTAAGAAAATGTACTCCAGTGTTACAGTTTTGGATGATATTAATATTTGACTACAGAACTTTTTTTTGTTAAATATGATATGGTTGAGGCTATGCAGCAGCGTGAAGCTGAAATAATATATAAAATGACGCTATAAACACTTAGTCCATATCCTTTTTTATTAATAATGTTAATACTATTTCACAATTTTGAATAAGAACTGGCTGATGCCTAATGCGACATATAAGCTATGCTACCGATGGTGTAAAATGAATATAATAGATTTATGAAAACGTATAGACAGTTGTATATTACAAGTAGATACGTTTTTAATCAGAACATAAAAAAACTTTTTATTGATAACAAGCATTGTTTTTAATCATTCTTTAAACACAACTCAGCGTTTTCACCCTTTCGTCCTATCCATTATCCTACGTATAAGCTCGCTTGCGGCGTAAGTCTAAAATCGTGTTTGATCCGGTTCGGGCCGCCCTGAACCGGAATAATCCGGTCCACCTGATCCGGCCCGACTTGCGGCGGCGCTTGTTTGCTTGCTACCAAGTAAACTCTTCTGTTTATAATTTATTTTATTTAGTCTATATAGTAGAATAAACTGTAATGAAGAGAAATATCTCTCTAAGCAGTAACCGATTGTAGTAATGACTCTAAACACTTTTCCAAAAGCGGTGAAGCTGAAAAAACGACATGAACGTGCTAAATATGGAAAATAACTTTTCATTTATTGTAAAACTAGCTTTTACCTGCGTCTTCATCCGCGTTACCAGACCGGGAAATAAATAGTTCATTTCCCCTAGTGGGAATCGAACCCACGCTTAACCTAGTGTCATTACAATCCATTTTCTGCTCTCCGTTTGAAATCGAGACATTTTATACTAAGTGGCATAACTCTACGATGCAATTTATCTAAGCATAGCGGGTCAAGGCAAAACAGTTAATTCTCTCGAGACACGATGGCAAAAAAAAACCAAACTGACAAAACATTTAAACTATTTAACAAATTCCTCAAAAAGGGTTCTTTGAAACTCTAAAATACCTTAAGGCAGTAATGATTCGATTACCTTCCATCCCTTTCCAGATTGCGAGGGGTGGTTAAAAATTGCTTGGGGTTCAAAATACCTGGCTAATTCATGCAAACGAATGCAAGCCAATTAATTAAGAGCAGTCCGACTGCGTTGCGCTCAGAAATCTGCTGCCGTCAGACTTGTAGGGGGTTCGATATGAGACTGTGAAACGTAGCGGTTTTTATAATAATGTGGCGCAAATCTGAATGTTAATTTTGTATACTATATTTTAAGTATTTTCAATAGTCATGTATTTTTAAGCGCTAGAAATTAAAAAAATATATTTTTTGATGTAATGAGATTTTGTTTAATAAAACAATTAGTATCAAGTAAGTAAGTCACCTTAGTAAGTAGATAGTTTTGTAGTCGTAATATTATGTATATATATATATATATATATATATAATATATATTATATATATATATATATATAGTATATATATATATATATATATATATATTATATATAGAATATATATATATATATATATATATATATATATATATATATTATATTATATATAATATATATATATATATATATATATATATATTACAGGATTTCGTTGAAAAGCTATCATACTATATTAAACGCATAAAGATGTTTTTAATTTTACTATATGTTTTGTTTAATGCATTTTAAATATATAAATATATTAAAATCAAATACATACGTTTTAGACAAACTAACGTGTTACAGACAAATAATTTTAATCCAAAACGCACTTCACAGAAACGCAACGTATTTCGCCGTTCGTCTGAAACGTCTCTGATTCTACTAATTAATATCGCAGAATCTCATCACTCCGCAACGGGAGTCTGTAAGATTAAGGTGTTCCATTATGGATTTTTTCTGCCTTATTTGATAAAAGCCTTTATTAAGTATAAATTTTTTTTAAATTTATAATTGATGAAATCAAATTTATACTGTCAATGGGATTGGGAGTAGCGTTAGATTGTAATCACAATGGTCGTAGATTTTGTTCCCATTTGAGGAAATGCAGGGTCTATAATTTGATGTATCATAGAGAATAAATAGTACTTTAAATAAAATACACTGTTTTTTTTCACGCCCTATCCCGCTTGTATCAGGCATAAGCGGGATAGAGCATGAAAAGACCATAAAAACACAATGTATATACAACATTTACATTAAGCAGTTTAGCAAATAGTTTAAAATAAATATTTAAACACTCATTTTATAACATCAATACACAATAAAGAAACACGATATATTCCTCATATTTGCCAATACAACGTGAAATATCGTAACAAGTACAAATGACGCACGGTCCGCTACATTAGTTACGGGAATGAGAGTGAAATTGCGTGTTTAGACACACCGAAGCCACTCGGGGTCCACTGACTGCAGGCTATTTGTCAGGACCTGGGGCTAGTGTTGTCTTTTAGTTTACATGATGTTTGAGAATATTATATAGAAATATCTCATTTCTTTTTAGTTTGCTATTAGAATTCATTCATGTAATAGAAAAATAGGTTGAATATCTTAAATTGGATGTAAAGTAGACAGTAGTGTTTTAACATTGCTTAATCAATGTGATGCTGGGTATTCAAAAAAAAAAATGGCTTTACATTGCCGTTTAAAATGAATACTTTGATAATTATATACATTAAAATACATTAATATACATTAAAATTAGTGTAATGTAATTAGTTACTACGGTAGACGGTAAATTGGCGGAAAGTGGAGAAATTTCCGCTTATAGTATGTGAGGGAATCATGGCACAGTGGGATGCAGACGTGAAATCTGCTAGCGGGATAAAGTGTGAAGGTAAAAAATACCAGGTAGGTGTCTATTATTTTGTACATCACTAGAACGCATCTGCGTGAAATCAGAGCACAGTCTTCCCGCTCGACTTCCACGAGATGAATATTGTCTTCAGGATAGTTTTATATCTCGCATTCACCTTCTTTCAAAAATATTAACTTCAAAATTGTTTTGTTTACATAATATTTAATATATTTGAATGGATTTGAAGAATATGCTTTTTTATTATATATTTTTTTAATTATTTTATTATATTTTTTGTACTATTTATTTAATTTGTATTATAGATATTTTATATTTTCATTTATATATATACTCATATATATATATATATAGATATATATATATATATATATATATATATATATATATATATATATATATATATCTATATATTATATATCTATATATATATATATTTTCATTTATATATATATATATATATAAATGTAGACGAAACGAGATTGCTACATTAGGGCCCTGGCTTTTAATCCTATGATATATTAACATTTCACGATAAATTACAATAACATAGTAATAGTAATAAGGATACGACTGAAAAATTTTAAAAATCTGATCGCAATTCGACAAACTCAAATCTCTCTTTCCTCCACAATTATAAAGAAGTATGTATAACAAACAGATCAAATATAAAAACAAAATAGGTGCCTCTAGTCCTGACTAAGACGGATAGTCCGCGATGATTGCGAAGATACCCGTGTAAGGTGATCGTGGGGTCGATAGCTGGCAGCGTAGATTTGGATCTTGATATCTAAGCTTTATTTTACTATGGAATTTTAGCTGACGCTATCACCGTTGGGATATAAGTTCAAATCATAAACAGGGGTAGAATGTATTAAACGCGGTTTGAATTTTCGCTTTGTGTAACATTATACTTTGTTTTTTTTTTTCGGTTTTATTCTAGATATTTTATTGCAGTTAGTGTTAAGACACTCTTGTTCTCTAAGGCCGCAAATATATTTTTATTTATGATAAAGAAAAACACTGCTTTTTTCCACAGCGAAATGCACTAGGCGAATGTGATATATACTATTGTTAAACGGTTATGTGACACATTTGTATTTGCAAATATGAATTTATGTCGATTAAATTAATAAATACAATTAAGCGCTAATTGAGATGTCTTTGAGTGTAATCTAAATTGAAATTATAAATAGATTTATAAAAAAAATAATTACTTTTACAAAATAATTAAATATTTTATAGCAATTTCAGAACAATACCTTCGTACATAACGTAGGACTTAGCAAAACGCCTAATAAAATCAACCAAATAGCAAGTATTTTAAGCCACAAACTGTCCCAAGCTCACGTAAGCCATTACGTACAAACTAAACGATCACCGGACCTCATTACGTCTTACCCCCCAAACAGGGAGGGGAGAGAAGGAGGGTAAGTAAGTGACTCCGAACGGAAATAAAGGTGCACGCGACTGGAGGTAATGTTAATTGAATTTCTGCAGACGCGTGGATAGTGATGTGGTTTATTTCATATCGATAGTCTAATTTTATTTTTCATTTTGATATTTAAGCAAATACTTAAAGTTTTATGTGTATTTAGTATTTTTATATGTTGTGTACTTCAGTTCTTATACTTTAATTTCAATGTATAAAAATATCTCCTTTTTTCTTATATCTAACAAATGCATAATATTAACAAAATATCTTTTTTTGTAATGTTGAATCTAACAATCTTATTTTGATTTGTATTAGTCTATAATATGATAAATTTTGAAAAGTTATTAAATATTTATTTTTATTAAATATTATAAGTTTAAGAGAACAATTGCTCCCTCTTAACAAGTCACAAAGT
This sequence comes from Dione juno, assembly GCA_037127375.1. Taxonomy (NCBI): domain Eukaryota; kingdom Metazoa; phylum Arthropoda; class Insecta; order Lepidoptera; family Nymphalidae; genus Dione; species Dione juno. The sequence goes on from JAXRJS010000043.1 coordinate 5,704,235, forward strand.
CTTCATTTTTGATTATTTAAAAAAAGAAAAAAAAAATCCTTTCTATTGTTGTATTTGACACAAAAACACATGGGATCACACATAAGCACATACACATAACAGATCTTGTACTTACACAGAAGACAATTTAATGTTGTGTATAAAGATAATTATTAAAAATGTCAACATCATATAATAATCTTAAAACTTCCATACTGAAAATAGTAATTCGTGCAATTAATTACGAAATATCGAATCAACACCTCACTCAAATCGCCCGTCGAGTGATACCTACGCGGCCGCTACGCAAGATTAAACGTCACCAACCGTCAGATATTTCCTACAGAAGAGGGTAGCTAACCCCCATCCCCCTCCCCCCTCACATCTTAATATTATTATATAAAATTCAAGTTTTCTTAACAAAAGTAAAATACACCTGCTGTGAATGGGGTTTCAATTATGTGGGAATTTGTTTTGTTGAGCTTTTATACATGTATAAGCAAAGCATTTTTTTTATTTGCCTGAAAAGCTTTTCTCTCTGCTGACTTAAGCTCACAGATGTAGAAAACTTGGTGGTAAGTTCGATCTTCGTTTCGTTTACCACCTGAATATAAATAGAAGTAGTATATATAAAATATTTTACTGTCCAACGAATAACGTGAAATTAATTAAATATAGATAAAGATAGAAATACTCATTTATTTTGTATTGTTTCAAATAAAAACAATTCATTTATTTTATTTTATTTAATTTTGCAATGAAGTGCTGAAACACTCGCAAGTGTATCTATCAATTTAGCCAAAATCAAAGACTCGTATGTTGCCCGTCTTTTCAACCACGTTTTTTCACACCACACATTGTCTCCAAGAAAAAAAAACAATTCATTCTCGCAAACGAGGATCGAACCCGAATCCATCTTGCTTGTAGACCTAGTTCCACTTAGACACGATAACCTCAAGAATACTTGCCATCCTTATCAAAACTTTGCTATTCCGTCAAGTTCCACAAAGTACATTAGGAGTTCCGTCATCATATCCGTCATCAAAGACCACGGTCACAACCAATCAGCATTATACGATGGACAAAACATCACCGAATCAAATTTAAAGGCAATTTCTATTATATGTGGAAAAAATATGTCAAGATTAAGAAGTAACTCGGAAAAAGTCTCACAAATGTGCCACAAATAGCTGTGACAATTTCACTTTCCAATATAATCATTTAAAGGATTTTCAAGAGGTTTGTTCAACAGCCGTAACACGAGAGCAATTTTTAGGGCAATTTCTTTCAATTTCACCGCCATTTGCTATTTTCCGTTAAGTAAAGGTGCGGCGGCCTGGGCACGTATTCAGCAGGTAATCTATGACCACTTACGCTTTAGCTTTTTTTTCACGTTTTATTTCATTCTAGCTCTTACTAGAGTCGTTGATTTTAGTGATATTTTTAGTAGATTTGATTTTTAGTAGGTGGATGTCACTAAACTAAATTAGATTTAACGCTATTTTTCTCTACGACATTATTTTAGTATTTCGGAATTTTGGGCCGTATTTAGACACTTACCAAAAGTTAAATGAAAATAATTCACTACTTTAAGTGGATATCGAACTCACGACAATCGTTTATTTTCAATCCTTTATATACAAGTTATATGTACATTTTATATTTTTTTAATAATTCTCTACAGACAAATAGTCCGTAACTTTTGTTTTTTTCCTATGACGTCACTCAAAACTAGAGTTCTATGATTATAGAAGATTCTAATTTTACTAATGAGTTATTAGATTTTTGCGTTCCACCCAAATTCCCACATTCAATACAAACAAACAAAAACAAAAAACAAAAAGAAAACGCAAGAACAACAATGAAATGGAGCAAGAAATCTGAACCAATGAAAGAAATCAATCTTGCAAGAAAAGAAAGTAATATTGTTTATTTCACAAATAATAACCGCGTAAGCACCTGTACTGTTTGGTTGGCTAAAAGGTTTGCTGGTATCGAGTTACACTTGCTATCGCAGTATCGGTTACACGTTACCTACTTGCAGCGTGAAAATACGTTTTCTACTAAGTTTTTCGTTGCCATGGTTACCATACCAGGTTCTATTAGTTAATTTATGACAAATTATAGATATAATGGGCTGGGTAAATGAGTTTTATGTAACTTTTTGTATAAACAAACTTATATTATTTTATTATATTTATTTATTTTATTATAAACAAACTTATATTTTGATCTAGCATCCTTCTCTGTCCATCATATATTACGGTAGATAGACAGAACTTAGTACCAATAGAGACGTTAAGCGGCGTAATTCAACGCCGTTCTTAAAATGAAAATAATTGAATCGCCAAATGGGAATCGAACCTGTAATGATCGCGGAGTAGACGATGCACCACGGTGGCTTCAAATATTCAATTCAAATTCTTAATGATGATGAATTCAAATTCTGAAATACTACAAAAATCGTGAATAGAATTTGAGTTTACATTTAAGTAATTATTCAAGAAAACTACTCACTAAGGTTTCTATGATATATATTGAGTGAAAGTAGGTATAGTCATATAATTATTATTTTTAAATTAAACTGAATTCTATATAAGTAAGTCGTCTCGATATTTTTATTCACCCACTTGCACAGGCTGGAATAAGTCTGTTAGATATAAGTCCACCTTTGCAAACATTATTACTGTAATCGTAATCACATTTTATTTTATGTATTTATGCAAAGAATAACATATATATATATATATATATATATATATATATATATATATATATATATATATATATATATATATATATATATATATATATATATATATATATATATATATATATATATATATATATATATATATATATATATATATATATATATATAATATATATATATATATATATATATATATATATATATATATATATGTTATTCTTTGCATAAATAAATAAAATAAAATGTGATACGATTACAGTAATAATGTTTGCAAAGGTGGACTTATCTCTAACAGACTTATTCCAGCCTGTGGAAGTGGGTGAATAAAAATATCGAGACGACTTACTTATATAGAATTCAGTTTAATTTAAAAATAATAATTATATGACTATACTTACTTTCACTGAATATATATCATAGAAACCTAAGTGGGATTTTTTTGTGAATAATTACTTAAATGTAAACTCAAATTCTATTCACGATTTTTGTAGTATTTCAGAATTTGAATTCATCATCATTGAGAATTTGAATTGAATATTTGAAGCCATCGTGGTGCACCGCTACTCCGCGATCATTACAGGTTCGATTCCCATTTGGCGATTCAATTATTTTCATTTTAAGAACGGCGTTTAAGAACGGCGAACGACGTCTCTATTGGTACTAAGTTCTGTCTATCTACCGTATTATATGATGGACAGAGAAGGATGCTAGATCAAAATATAAGTTTGTTTATAATAAAATAAATAAATATAATAAATAATATAAGTTTGTTATACAAAAAGTTATATAAAGCTCATTTACCCAGCCCATTGTATCTATAATTTGTCATAAATTAACTAATAGCACCTGGTATGGTAACCATGGCAACGAAAAACTTAGTAGAAAACGTATTTTCACGCTGCAAGTAGATAACGTGTAACCGATACTGCGATGGCAAGTGTAACTCGATACCAGCAAACCTTTTAGCCAACCAAACAGTACAGGTGCTTACGCGGTTATTATTTGTTAAATAAACAATATATTACTTTCTTTTCTTGCAAGATTGATTTCTTTCATTGGTTCAGATTTCTTGCTCCATTTCATTGTTGTTCTTGCGTTTTCTTTTTATTTTTTGTTTTTGTTTGTTTGTATTGAATGTGGGAATTTGGGTGGAACGCAAAAATCTAATAACTCATTAGTAAAATTAGAATCTTCTATAATCATAGAACTCTAGTTTTGAGTGACGTCAGAGGAAAAAAACAAAAGTTACGGACTACTTGTCTGTAGAGAATTATTAAAAAAATATAAAATGTACATATAACTTGTATATAAAGGATTGAAAATAAACGATTGTCGTGAGTTCGATATCCACTTAAAGTAGTGAATTATTTTCATTTAACTTTTGGTAAGTGTCTAAATACGGCCCAAAATTCCGAAATACTAAAATAATGTCGTAGAGAAAAATAGCGTTAAATCTAATTTAGTTTAGTGACATCCACCTACTAAAAATCAAATCTACTAAAAATATCACTAAAATCAACGACTCTAGTAAGAGCTAGAATGAAATAAAACGTGAAAAAAAGCTAAAGCGTAAGTGGTCATAGATTACCTGCTGAATACGTGCCCAGGCCGCCGCACCTTTACTTAACGGAAAATAGCAAATGGCGGTGAAATTGAAAGAAATTGCCCTAAAAATTGCTCTCGTGTTACGGCTGTTGAACAAACCTCTTGAAAATCCTTTAAATGATTATATTGGAAAGTGAAATTGTCACAGCTATTTGTGGCACATTTGTGAGACTTTTTCCGAGTTACTTCTTAATCTTGACATATTTTTTCCACATATAATGGAAATTGCCTTTAAATTTGAGTCGGTGATGTTTTGTCCATCGTATAATGCTGATTGGTTGTGACCGTGGTCTTTGATGACGGATATGATGACGGAACTCCTAATGTACTTTGTGGAACTTGACGGAATAGCAAAGTTTTGATAAGGATGGCAAGTATTCTTGAGGTTATCGTGTCTAAGTGGAACTAGGTCTACAAGCAAGATGGATTCGGGTTCGATCCTCGTTTGCGAGAATGAATTGTTTTTTTTTTCTTGGAGACAATGTGTGGTGTGAAAAAACGTGGTTGAAAAGACGGGCAACATACGAGTCTTTGATTTTGGCTAAATTGATAGATACACTTGCGAGTGTTTCAGCACTTCATTGCAAAATTAAATAAAATAAAATAAATGAATTGTTTTTATTTGAAACAATACAAAATAAATGAGTATTTCTATCTTTATCTATATTTAATTAATTTCACGTTATTCGTTGGACAGTAAAATATTTTATATATACTACTTCTATTTATATTCAGGTGGTAAACGAAACGAAGATCGAACTTACCACCAAGTTTTCTACATCTGTGAGCTTAAGTCAGCAGAGAGAAAAGCTTTTAAGGCAAATAAAAAAAAATGCTTTGCTTATACATGTATAAGAGCTCAACAAAACAAATTCCCACATAATTGAAACCCCATTCACAGCAGGTGTATTTTACTTTTGTTAAGAAAACTTGAATTTTATATAATAATATTAAGATGTGAGGGGGGGGGGGGAGGGGGGTTAGCTACCCTCTTCTGTAGGAAATATCTGACGGTTGGTGACGTTTAATCTTGCGTAGCGGCCGCGTAGGTATCACTCGACGGGCGATTTGAGTGAGGTGTTGATTCGATATTTCGTAATTAATTGCACGAATTACTATTTTCAGTATGGAAGTTTTAAGATTATTATATGATGTTGACATTTTTAATAATTATCTTATACACAACATTAAATTGTCTTCTGTGTAAGTACAAGATCTGTTATGTGTATGTGCTTATGTGTGATCCCATGTGTTTTTGTGTCAAATACAACAATATATAGTCATATAATTATTATTTTTAAATTAAACTGAATTCTATATAAGTAAGTCGTCTCGATATTTTTATTCACCCACTTCCACAGGCTGGAATAAGTCTGTTAGAGATAAGTCCACCTTTGCAAACATTATTACTGTAAACGTATCACATTTTATTTTATTTATTTATGCAAAGAATAACATATATATATATATATATATATATATATATATATATATATATATATATATATATATATATATATATATATATATATATATATATATATATATATATATATATATATTTAACACTTACTCTACCTTATGAATAAAGATTCTCTAGCGATTGGAAAAAAAAACTAATTGTTTTCCAAATCGAATTCATCCATCACGGTGAGACGTTGATTGAGTTATTCTTTTAGTATTTGTTACAGTATTTGTTTATACTAAATAAATACATACAGTACATTTATAGAATACGAGTATACTCTACTTAAGCAGCTCCAACGATTTAACAACTCTTAAGTATATAAATTATAATATGTATATGTAAGTAAATCTAGCTTTAAGTAATGTTAAAAGCAAAAGTGTAAAGAAAAAATTAAAAAAAGCAAATGTATAAGCTATTACAGGTATGGGCCGTATGCCTTTAGTCAAATATATATAACAATAATAAAAAAAAGAAAATACTTTGTAAATATCTTAATATTTAACATTTATAACTTTACACTATATTAGTAGATATACAGTATATTAGTAGAAAATCACGAGTGAAATTGTAAGCTATCAATATATTTTATGCAAGTTCATTTTAACGTTTTAACCACAAAGAATAAATAATAGAAAAGCTATTAGTTTACAAATATATATATATATTATATATTAGAATATATATATATATATATATAGATATATATATATATATATATATATATATATATATATATATAGATATATATATATATATATAGTATAATATATATAACGAAGTAATCTACTCATTTGATTTTTTGTTTTAAGTTAGATAGTCTATTTATCAATACAGGCTATTGTACGCTATATTACGTCACGTTAATTAATAAAAGTATTAATATAGCCCACTTGCACTTAGCATGTCATATATCTACAAAACTTGTATTTATTTCCTTTAAGTATAGTATAAATGTATGTATAAAATATATAAATTGTATGAGGGGTATATATATCGACGCAAGTAACAAAGTCTAAGGGACTGACCGGCTATTATCAGAGAAGTGATGTCATTTTATGGACATGCTCGTATGGAATATAGTATCAAAAATACTTAAAACATATAAAAATTTCAACGAAGGGGGATTTGAACCTCATGGAATCCGTCCAAGCGCTCTGACCACTAAGTCATGTGTTCTTCATCAAGCTGCGTCGAAATTCTTATATACTTTATACAACTTATTACGTTGTTAGCGAGGATGCTGTTTTTATTACATATTTGTATGATTTTTTAAAGTGTTAATCCACACTTAGGATAGAATAAATATTTATAGCTAGTGTGGATAAACACTTTAAAAATTATAAAAATATAGTATCACTTATAACAATACCACTTGTATATTAATTTCTTAATTTTTTTAAGCCAAAATAATTAACTACTAAGTAATTCCCTAGTGGATTTTATTTAAAATAACTTTATTTGAAAATTTTGCAACTGATAAAGAAGTTTATGTACATATAGAGTAGGTCGAGAAAATTTAGGGATATACAATATATATATATATATATATTATATATATATATATATATATATATATATATATATATATATATATATATATATATATATATATATATATATATATATATATATATATATATATATATATATATATATATATATATATATCTTAGGTGAAGAATACATAGAACAAAGACTAAAGAAACAAACTATGCAAATATTAAACTATATATACAATACAAACACTCTACCACATGGAAATGTCCATATTGCACCAATAAATAACAGAATAATTTCACTTATATAATTATAAATTAAGCAGTAAAGAACATATTTTTTATTAGACCATTCAACACTCGTATATACAGTGGTTTACATACTATACATACATAAATATCTATATATTTAACATGGATTATCCACACATATATATCGCTGACCGTTCGTAATTGGCGCTATCAGGAAGTGGCAGGGCATAGAGTTCACCTATCGAGGTGGTCCGATCGAGCGTGAAACCTGCACGGAACGATGAAAGAAAACTAACCGCAGGAAACGTTTCGGGCAAGATTAACTATTGGAAAGTTCGCTGGAACTTGGAGGATATGCTTTTATAGCTGACTAATGAGTTGGGTTAGGTTTGGGCTGATTGAAATATTTGCTTTTATTGTTTTTCTTTTAATTTTTATTATTCTTTGTGTTTGGGATGGATGGGGGGGGGAGGGATCTAATATGATTAAAACTTCACTCTTTAGGCAGAAATAAGTAAATGTAAAACCTTTTTAAGTTTTAGCTTAATGTTTTTTTTTTCTTTTAATCAGGACATTTGTGTTGATGTGATCTGTTCCATGGAAGGAAAAGCCTATCCAGAGCCGAAAAATTTAAACTATTTAAAAAATTTATTCACCAGAATGTGAGTATCCTGATATAATCAGATTCTGTCCCACTGCACCATGATGGTGGTTGATGCCAACTTGCATTTTTTAAAAGCATTCTGGATATTATGGCGGAAAATGAAAATAATTCATTATCTTCAAGTGAAAATCAATCCCAGAACCGTCACGATAACGATCACACTGTGCCGCTGAGCCATAATATGTACTTACTGAGCTATGACAAGCTCATATAAAACTCATTTTAACAAAACCTCTAAACAACCGATATTACAACCCTAGCTCACATTTCAGGTTTAACCGAACATTTTTAAGCTTCTACAAGCTACTGTATAAGAGCGGAGCTAAAAGGCCGTCCTAAAGGCGCCGCAAAACGATTTGTAGGCCCAATTGCCTGTCAATGAATGGATGTACCTTTACATGCTTGGAGGGAAATGGATTCGAAGGTAAATTTTGTACTGTTCTTTTTTGTGCTATATACAAATATTTTTTTTACAAAAAGACAAAAATTTATTGTTTATTATTAAAAGACCCCAACATCCCATAGACAACCAGGGTATATGTGACTATCACGAACAAATAAACCATAGAACTTACTTAAAAGAAACCCGTAAATGTACACCAAGCCCATCAAAGTTAGTTAAAACAGTAAACAATATCTCGGTGGGTCCCCAGAGTGGTGAGCGACCGGCGTTCCACTTAATAATATTTTTCACCTTGTTTCGCTTTCCAATTTTCCGCAAGTCACTCTCGGGGGTAACGGGCCGTGTTTTGATTTAGAAATGCGCCAGTGACCGTCTTCACTTTGTTCAAACGACTACGATACGTCTTTAAAATCTTTTAAGTATTTAGTTTAACTTTAAGTAGAATAGCGATATTTAAAAACTATTTTTGAGGGTATTATGGCGCAGTGTGTAGTGTGTATGGTGTCTGGATGTAAGCGCAGTGGTTGTGGGTTTCAAGGCCCACACGGGGGAATTGGTTCGATTTTATCGCGTTCGACAAAGTGCAATGTTTCAAAGTTTCTCCAATCAATCAAGTTTTTTTGTGTATTAAAATAAAGAAGTTAAAAATGTTTATTTTTTAATTTGTTTTATTATAAATAAATAGATTTCACATTGAATTTTATAATTGGTAAACTATATTACATTACCTTGCCTATAAAAGTAACTAAACACAAACATAAAGATAATATATGAAAAAAATCGTACGAGTCGTACTTTATAAAAGCATCGGTTTCGTATCTTTTAAGTTGTACTGACATCACGTCATCACAATTTTATAGTAAAAGAATAAAGAAAACTTAATTTTGTGATAAGTCATTCTTTTAATAGAATAAAAATATTTATACGTACTAATAAAATGTTCATATAGTAGATATTTTTGTACTTTATAATGGATAGACAGACATTGAATTTATTTATATAAGTAGATATTTTTTTTTATTTCACATTGTATCACGTATATCCCGCATATAACAACGTAGGCAGAGGGAACCTAGTGTTAAGACATTCCTTTTCCAGTTCCTCACGTTTCGCTCTGCTTTGGCAACATTGCCAGCGGCTGTCCCTCTTTGCCACGACGTCCTCCACGCAAATTTGTGATTTCTATTACAACGCAATATTCAGCGTGTAAATATTTTATATTCTAGAGTGATAATTATGGGTTCGAATCTTTTCCACATTTTTTACCGACGCTCTTTAAAATTAGCGAAAAGTGAATAAAATTGTCTCTATAAACTTTAGTATAAATTACTATAAATTTGCGACGTATAAAGTAAATTTAAAATTGTATAAAATTCACTATTTCTGAAATTAGTATGTCACTTAGCTCTCTATTTAATGACGGTAGAGTCAAAAATTGTATGTGTGTGTGTGTAATTTAAACAATTATGATATTATACCCTGTTTTTTATATGGCCTATGCCAATTGATAAATCGCTATTATATACCATTTAATAGGTATTCCGTGAGTTTTGTAGAAATATCAGTTTTTTTTTGTTTTTTTTAGTGTTATTGTAGTAGATTATGAACATACACAAATAAATAAAAAGAAACATTTAGTATATTTTATAAAGTTGTTGACGAGTTTCAGATATAATTAGATTTTTGGTTACGTCAATTCATATCCAGAATTTGAAGGAAGATGAGAAATGTTCAGAATGTTGTTTTTTTTATTGTTTATAATTTTAGGTAAGACATGGACTCTCATTAAACACAACATATTTAGCTTTTTTTCGCCTAATTTTCGCTTTGTCTACTAGTCGAAGGAAATTAAAGTAATGTATTTGTTTCAGTAAAAAACGAATCACATCGAGCACATTTACAGCCAAACATAGCTCCTCAACATTTTGTAATACCAACATTTAAAATACAAAAATTGTCAACGTACTGCTAAAGTTGGCACCATTGGCCACCTCGATATATGACTCTAGGAGCGATAGGGCATCGCAGGTAAAGAAAATCTAATATACCAAATTGAATTACATTGTCCACTACAGGATATATTTCTATTTCAAGTGCCATACCGACATGTTATTGTTGGAAGGATGACATCTTATGAATGATTGTTATTGGACCGGTGAAAGGTAGTTTGGGGGGTAGATGTTGTATTATTATAAAACTTCGTGTTTTTTTTCAATTGACCTTATATATATAGAGGATTATAATTATTTTAAGTGGTTTTCAATATAATAGACGAGTTCATAGCTTATTTAGGCTGTTTTATATATTTCATATACTTTAATTTACTCACTAAAAAAAGTTATTTAAATTGGGATTTTTTCGGGACTCTAAAATCTGGATATTTGATGCTATTTTCACAATGTTACTTCGCTTTTTTGAGAAAAATGGTTTTAACAAATAGGTAGACAAACACACACACACACACATATATATATATATATATATATATATATATATATATATATATATATATATATATATATATATATATATATATATATATATATATATATATATATATATATATATATATATATATATATGTCATATATCAACATATTATAGTTTAAGGGTTGTGATATTATTTATCGGATGTGTCATATCGGCCCCATGTCGTTGTAATGCCGGTTAATACCAGGTGGCATGTGTCAGAACTAGCCGCTTAGCCGCGTAATCCCAAAACCCGCATGTCCTTGCTATATCACTTTGACATAGTTTTTGTTTGAACTTATAAACTATATGGGATCGTATGAAATGTAAATGCGTAAATATATTTAATGTTGGTCTATGTATTTGGTTTTGTGTGTTTTGTTTACAGCGATTATATGTTGGTAAGAAATATGAGTCTAAATAGGTAGATTAGTTGAATACTGTTCGATTTTCATTTAAATTTAAATTATTTTCATGTCCCTCCTCTGGTAGACAGAGCGCGGAGTCGATAATTTCAAATCGAAATTTTGAAAATTGAGCGGAATGTGGGAATAACTAGGTTCTCTCTGCCTATTCTGTTAAGAAGGAAGATATATTAAATTATTATAAGCGTGAAGCTATGTGTATATGTATGTACAATTCTAATAATCATCGCATATTATCTGGTGACCACTTCTGGACAATGGACCTGTGGTTTCTTAGACGTGGATCCTGGCTGATGCGTTAGGTTGCTTTACCTGTTCGACCTGGCTGTTCCAAGGCAAGCCTTCCAAAATACCAGGTTCCTCTGAATTCAAGTTCAGGAAACCTAACTAAAGAATCATTTTCTCGACGTGCCCAAATCACCTGAGCACGTACACATATTTTTTTTTAATTTAGAAATTTACCTCTTTCTATTAATAATTTCAACCGTGAAAAACCATAAAATTGGCACGAGAGCGGTTGAAAGTTCCTTTGTTGAATCTGAAATGATTTAGTTTTTTTAATTATTAATACTTTTATAAATATTTATACTTCATGACACTACATACGCTTGGTCCGTACGCTTTTAGCCTTATTATTATTTTGTTTTTTTTTTATAATCAATATTAATTTTACTATTGATATACTCGTATGTAATTAAATATACCGATTATAATTAAATATTATATGTATCTTATTTTATAAATTGTTACATAAAACTATGGTAATATGTAAGCTAATACATTGTTATACCCCGAAATATTATTGAAGATGGGTTAATTATTCAATCAATATATATATATATATATATATATATATATATATATATATATATATATATATATATATATATATATATATATATATATATATATATATATAAAGGAATTAATGTTTACACATTGCACTGAATTTGTAATATCAACGTATTATAGTGAGACTACAATACTCTAGAATATATGTCCATAAAGAAAGTGAAGCTTAAAAAAATATAGCTACATATCCACTCTACTACAGCTGCTACTACTACTATATAATATAACTGTATATTAAAAAAAATTTATAACATTGTTAAACATTTTCAATTAAAAAGAGTTTAACAAAATGTATGGATATTTTCAAAGTGTTATTTTGTATCCAATACAAGAATTCTATGCTATATACATAATCGCTTCAATCTAAAAGTTAATAGTATGTATTAATTTCTACAATGTTATACAAGGGTTTAGTATTTAAACGTTCGCACACACACACATACACACACACACACACACACACACACACACACACACAATTATCTGATTATTTGGCGCAGATGGCAGTAAAAAGTAACTGAAGTGTGCAGAGCTCACCTCAGCAAAATGCAATTAGATTCGTCTCGGGAGACTGACGCGACTCGCATTTTTAGACCAGGGGCCGATTGTGATGTTTCAATTTAACTTGCGAAATTTATTTGAACGAAGATATCTTATTCTTGTCTATGTTGACTTATTATGATTTTAGTTGAATTTGAAGTAAAAATTGCTCTCTTGCTTAAAATCGAATGAAATCAATAGTGTAATCGCTTTAATAAACTTTTACTGAAATCTTGACTTTAGCAAATGTCTACTATAAATTTAAATATATACCTTCTAGACATCCATGTCTGTTGAGCTCCAGCCAACCATTACTTGATAATAGTCTCGATATTTATATAAAACAGTCATAAATATATATATTTTAGGTGAATTGATTTTTTTCTCTTACAAAACAAATTTGTAAGATTTACAAAACGTATTTTGTAAGTACTTGCAGCTATCTCCTGAACTATCTTGTCCCGCGTCTGATTTACATATAAATTGTAGCTAACTCACGTGGCGTCTCTTACTTTTAAGTGATGTAACCGCACAACCCTCGTTGTTCGACGAGACTTTGGACAAAAGTGCTTGCGTTTTAGAATTGTTTTTTTTTTTTCAAATAATGCACTTTGGCATTATTTGGCAAAGTGCAGCGATGAGATCTGCCACTCAACACGCAATGCTGCAATAAAAGACAGAAAGCGGGAAACAGAGTGTCTTAACACTAGGTTATTACGGTCCCCTCTGCCTACCCTGCCATGTGCGGGATACAGCGTGAAGCTATTAATTCGTAATCTTAATGATATATAAATATATACGCTACACTTAATATGATAATTAAATGATTTTCCAAAAACTGTAGTAACTTTTTTTTCTGATCTTCTAAATGAATCAGAATTTGCAAGCATTTTTAGTTGAATAAAGAAATCATAAGTTGCAAATATTTTTGTTCGAATAGTGTGTATAAATTTATTATACTGGAATTAAAACTAAAATAATTTATTCGTGTCTAACACTTTAACAAAATAAAAAAAATCATCTTTATATTAACTTTGCTTACTTATGTACTAAATTGTGAAAGCTCTTACTAAAACGAGAAATAGAACTCAATACCCATAAAAGTTCACCAAAACACAATGATCAACGAACAATAGAAAATACTAATCGTGTAACAAATAAATAAATCAGCCAGGCCATCGATCCTACAAATTAAACATTATTCTTTTCAATCTGCATTCCACAAAGCGGGGACTTTTTATTGGAATTTTTGCGTATCCCGTACGTGCCAATAAATAGCTTTAAGCGTAAGCGTAAGCGTTCGAACGAACGAGCCAGACCCTACGATTTAGCTCCTTTATGTCAATCGCCACCTACACAGACGTTTGTGATCATTTGAAAACTCACACTGGGCCAGTAGTTTTGATTGCGACTATTTGTTTTATACGACTTTGTTCAGTGATTGTATTATATATATATATATATTATATATATATATATATATATATATATATATAATATATATATATATATATATATATATATATATATATAAGCTCTACGGTTTTGTAACATTACTAAAGAACTACTTCTAATTTATTATATTATATTAGTTAGCGGTTTTGTTCAGCATGTGACTGACTTATTTAACATTGTGTGTGTACTTTGATTTTATCTTTGTAACAAAGATTCTTTGTGGACAATAATAAAAAAAAGAAATAGAAATATTAATTTATAATTTAATAATAAATTAAACAAAAATACTTAAATTTATCATATTATAACTAGCTATATATAACACACACGTACATACACACACATTTATTACTACACCGTAACAATACATTGTTCTCACACTAACGCAGGACATGCAAATCGCAAAGATAGAACACGGATTCAACGTGTATTCTATTTACTGTACTATAGTGTGCGAATAGTCTTGATACTTAGTTTTTCCGGTAGATTTTTATTAGCAAGGAGTTTGATTTTTAAATTTCTTTGTCTTATTATCCATCTTTTTTTCCAAATGGAATTGTCTATATCATAAATATTCAACCGTGTATACCGTGGCATTTGGTCAGTCAGTCAATCATATCAGTCAAGTAATTACGTCTTCATTTTGCGAAATAAAAAATCGAATTAATGAATAATTTTTATCTCGAATTTGGCTATATGCGGAAATCCACTGTATGCGGAGATCCACTTATGTAAAATTTCAATGTGTTACTGTATGTTATTAATTGACTTAAGAACTGCCATTATGCCACTATACGATATTTTCTTCACAAATATCTAGCAGAAACAACAAAAATTAATAAAAAAAATTACTAAAATGAAAAGTTCAAAAAGATCCCAGCCGACAACAAATCCCAGAATTGTTCCTTCAACACGACACAGAGGCGTATAACAAAATAAAATACAATAGAAAAAGCGTAAAAAAGCTCATATTGATTCACAGGAATTTTTATTAGGAGGTGTTTGTAACGGCGCCGGTGTGGGGTTCGAGCTGCATCTTATTGCTTAAAGCTCTCGTACTATAAATTTTGTACCGGGTAGTTTAGACTTGTAGCTTTCTAACTGAAACTAAATATAGCTTTATCAAGCTTAGAATATTGCTGTTATGTTGTTTCGGTTGTTATGTTGATTGAGTATAGTGGAACGGGAAAGGTTGTGAGTTCGATTATCACTCAGAAAACACAGTAAAAAAAATACTATTATAACGAGACGTATTGATAAATATCATAAAGAGTGAGAGTAGAATTTATGAATCTAATTATAAATTATAATTATAGTAATTTGGCGATATATCAGTAGGTACAATAAGTTAGTATTATGTATTTATTTAACTTAGTTAGAAATAGAAGGTATAGTATCATAATTACAATAAAAGAGGCTTATGATATAAACAGTTTAATTATTATAAAGCTACCACCGGCTCGGAAGGCAGTTCTGTTGAGAGGAACCGGCAAGAAACTTAACAGTTACTCTTTTAAATATAACAGTTACAAATTAATTATCTACACAATTTAATTTACAATACATTAAATTCACTAGTAACTTGTACTATATAGATACATATAATAACTCGGTACGTGGATAGTAAACGTTTGATACTTAGCAAGTGTAGGCGGTAGGTAAAGTGACGGAGACCAGACCCAATGTGGAGAAGAGTCAAAGTGTAAGAGAGCCCAACAAACTTAAACAACGCTATTTATGAAGGACAAATCGTAAACAAACGTCAACCAACGAATATGGCCGTTACTCACATAAAGTACCCTCAACATAATAATTTAAATTAAAATTATTTGTAATCTATTATTATTACATACCAACATACAGAACAGATCATACACACAGCAACTGCCAAATATGATATTACCAACAGAACGAATATTTGAATGTTATTATATATATAATATATATATATATATATATATATATATATATATACTATATATATATATATATATATATATATATATATATATATATATATATATATACTATATATATATATATATATATATATATATATATATCTTCTTCTTCCTGGCATTAGTCCCGGCTTTTGCCAGGGTCTGCCTTCCGACTAAGCCTACTCCACTTTGCACGGTCTTTAACATCCTCAGTGGACAATCTCTCATGTCTTGTGTCACGATATCCAGCCATCGCTTCCTTGGGCGTCCGGGTGGTCTAACTCCAGGGACAGACATATCAAGGCGCTTCCTTCCAACATAGTTCTCAGATCGGCGCATAACATGGCCATACCATCTCAGGCGACGCTCTTGGAGCTTATCCGCTACGTCACGGACCCCAAGACTACCTACCGGTCAACTTCAAGAAGTCCATTCTGAAGCTCTTCACAAAGCGCTACCGCTACACCGTTTTTGCCCGTAGGTGACCCAGTGTATATAAGGCGGTAACCCTGCCCGATGTTACGAGACTATATATATATATATATATATATATATATATATATATATATATATATATATATATATATATATATATATATATATTATATATATATATATATATATATATATATATATATATATATATATATATATATATATATATATATATATATATATATATATATATATATATATATATATGTGTCTATAGTAATATTTAATATATAATATCCATTTAATATAACCATAATTCTATAATATACTATCATGTGCTCCATTTTGAATCTATTTATATCACTTGGTACTAAAATTATATGTACTTACCTATTTATAAGCTTCCTAGGTAAACTACGTACTGTCATACGACGATGTCAGTAAGACTGTCAGACGTGATTATATTGGCTCAACTTATATTTTTTTAGCATGTCCAGCTACAGCAGAAACAGCGAGTATCTGAAATTACAAAAGAAGTGGTGTGTTTCTATTTAAAAATTACTTAAACTTAAAATAGTAAAGCTCTAGATCATAGTAGGTATAGAATCTCTTCATTTATGAAAAAAAAAAAATAAAAAAAAAAAAATAAATCAATATATAACATATACAAACATAAGAACATTCATACTTACAACAAATTACAATAAAACATTAAATTATATTCAAAATCTTAATTCCACCCTCTTTAAATATGCGAAATTAAAAGTACACGAATGGTAACAGTAAGGTTGTGTTTACATTGTACGAGCGAGCAGGCAATGCCAAAAGGTAGAGATTTGTAAGGATGTAAATCAAACTGAATGTTTTATTAAACACTCAGTTGCGCAGTATTCAAATTAAGTGGCGGTGTCGATGGTACGTTGTTGTGGAAGTGGCTTTTTATTATTGTACATTATAAAAAGTAATAAATCAATTACAGATAAATTACTATAGATGGTAGTGGGGAATGAAGCTTGACACTATCTCTACCCCATCTTTGTGTAGGATAAAGTATGGAGCGAAAAAAAATGAAATAGCCCCTAAAAAAAAACAAAGCTGCTGTAGCTGACAAATATGGTAGGCTTTTCGAGGCAAAGCATGAAACTAATATTTTATGTCTGAGATGTAGTTTTGAGTTGATTTACATTTCCAACAGAGAATCGCCCTGTCTGATACGTAGGCTTGGATAGAATAAAAAGTTTAGAGATGACTCACATATGGTATTCTCTGACGTATGATATACAATTTTAAGTAAAGAGAAGTGTTAAAACTAGAAGTAGCATGGTTCTAGTTATGTAGATTTCTTAAATTAATTTAATCTATAAATACATAGTTTCTTAAAGCATCACGTCATATCGAACTTACATATAGCAAGGTAGGCAGAAAAAAGGTTTTGCCAAGACACTCAAGATGTTCTTCAATTTCAACCCAAATTTGAGATATGGAGAGATGGAACTCAATCTCCAACTTCATTTTACCAGAGCCAGATAAATTATAACCTTAAAATCCATACTTTAGTAGCACCAAAGATTCCCACCTCTACGTTCGCAATATTTACCCGTTACTTTCTGTAAATATTCCACCCAACATCGCGAATATAACTTGTACAAGAAAATTAAGCTTGTTTAATTGCTGTGTATCTAGCCTCAAGAACAATTTTACTTGCCGTGTAAAGCAAAAGTTTGATTTAATTAATTTATCTTCATTTATGATGATCTTTTATTTATTCTATTTATTTCATAGATATACATACAAGCGTGTTTTGGATGTACAGGTATTGACTGTAAACACAATATCAAAAATTAAAAAAAATAGTCATGTATTCTTATTTTGAATAAAATATTTTTAATTGTGAGGGTTCTTGTCTCATGAGGAGAATGAATTATTTCTTAATTCCATGTTCTAGTCAAAATGCAGCGTTAAGTTCCGCTACTCAGTACGCAATTCCAGGGGAAACGTAACTAGAGAACAGAGTGTCTTGACACACTTGTGGAATTGTAATGTCTAACTGAATGATAATGGATTAAATTTTAAACACTATTATTTCTCCTTTCTAATTAAATACAGGGCATTTAAATATTATTTAGTATTAACAAAATTAAAGTAAATGTTATGATGAAGAAATTTTACCTTTTTCATACAAAGGTTTCTCAATTTTTTTTTAATTTGAAACTTGCCATTTATTAAATTTAAAGTAACTTTAAAAACGATATTAATAGCAACAGCTTATTTTGCTTTGCAATAATTTTAAAGAATACACATTTGTAAAAATAATATCATTTAAATTACAATACAAAAAATATTTTATATTTTATTTATTTTATATTTTATTATCCTTTTGAATTAAAAAGTCCATTCAATGATTCAAAAGTGCTTGCAAAATTCAATTAGAATAAAAAATATTTTGAAATTGAATTGGAACTACAATTATTGTACTACAATTATACTGTTTCAAGTTATTATAACTTCAATTGAATTGAATTTCATTCTACATTAAAAATTTTAAATGCTAATAAAAGTACCTAAACACCTTTTCCTGAACAACTTATAGCGCCTTCTCGCTCCCTGTCAAGACGGTGACAAGAAATTAATTACGGGATGCTGGGAATAATGGTCCAGCGTGATTTTTAAATGAAATTTACTTTCTCCACTTCATTTATTCTGCAACATGACACTTTGGCGTTTTTATGTTGTTTACCTCGGGTTTTTAATTATTGGATGTCGTCTTGGAGGTGATAGGTTGGTGGACGTTTAAATTTTTTTTTTATTATTATGATAACACAAGGCTATGGCGATACGGTTTATAAATATTGTTAATTATAATTTTTTTTTATTATAAGACTGAATATAATGGATTCTATATAAACTTTGAAGAATATTTGGTCTGGTCTAGATTTCAACGATAATTTAGCCTCTAGAGACCATAGTGTCAGACACTCTGATTTACATTTTCTCTCGTGATTTGAGACATAACATGTTGAATGGCAGAACTTAACGCCACGTTTTGTATTACCAGAAGCGAGAATATTAGCAATACAGTACATGGCTATGTATATATATATATATATATATATATATATATATATATATATATATATATATATATATATATATATATATATATATATATATATATATATATATATATATATATATATATATATAATATATATATATATATATATCATATAAATAAAAAGCACATAAGCATAGTATTATGAAATATATTGAAAATAGATTTAGTTTGAGTGATCATTCATCTTCTTCTTAAGGCGTGTTAAAGCATGTTTGGGTGTTAGAAGACCATCGAAAAAATTGTTAGGCCGTCAACGCGATGACAAGGTATAATTTTTCTAACCGCCAAGCAATTCTTTGTTTTCACTAATATACAGTTTTAGTGCTATGTAATAAAATATATTTTCGTTTAACTATATTGAAAAATAAGATTGTCATTTTTAAATTAGGCATGTTTGCCTAGTGTAAATATAAACGAGCTTAGTGTTTGTTTTGGAAATTATATTTATATCGACGCCACTTAGAATAATCTATAAAGAGATATGAGTCCTTATAGAATATATGGGGCCGTCGTGGCGCAGCGGCATAGTGTGTGAAGACGATACACAGACCAGGGTTGAGTTCCGCCACTAAACACGAAAAGTCTCGAAATAGATATGGCAGGTAGAATCTCTCTGCCTACCCTGATATATTTTAAAGAAATCGTGAATTTTGTATATTAAGCTAAAAAGTTTTCTTGGTTGAACGCGCTGACACTAATTATTAGCATTATCTATATATACATATATATATATATATATATATATATATATATATATATATATATATATATATATATATATATATATATATATATATATATATAAAGATCATATTTCCATACATATAGTCTCATAATTCTATTTTAAAGCTAAGTAAAATTAAATGAATACAGAACATTTTCCTTGCATGTCAATATGACATATACTCGTACATGATTCAATACTTGAATATTTAATAAAGCATACGATTGTTACTAGCACAGATTATATCAATATAGTAAAATAACGATAAAAATCTGCTAGAAAAGTCTTTGTTCTAAAATAACCTTTATAATAAAATGGTAGAAGCTTTTTTTTAGCTTTTGTTATCTATAACAACTTATTAATGCTTATTACGAAATCAAATGAAATCAGATTTCTAAAAGATAAGTGTTGGTAACATGTTTAGTGTAGCGTCACGCTATGTTTATTAGGGTTAATAGGTGAAATAAAAATAACCTTAGCAAAAAAAAATTATCAATGAAAATTTTAGTACATATATATATATATATATATATATATATATATATATATATATATATATATATATATATATATATATATATATATATATATATATATATATATATATATATATATATATATATATATATATATATATATATATATATATATATATATATATATGACAAATAATATATAGCAGCTGTAAAATAAGGTCTTATTGTTAACTAATAGCATTTGGAAATTGGGCAGAAAGTGCAGAACAGAACGTTTTTAGTGTTTCATGAAACTGAAAACGAAATTTTCAAAATTAAATATTGCTTAAATTAACATAAATTAAAGAAGTAATAGATTTATATCTTAAGTAAATGGTTTAGAGGATCGTGGGCAATACAGTGTTTTGTTCGAACAAAAAAAATATATTTTCTTCAGAACCCTCTATATAAATAAATACGTTCTTGCTAGAGTTTATTTTATAATATTATCCTTCATCATTGATAATTACGAGGTATTAAGCTTTAGTAATTTATTTGTCAAGTGCTTTGTCATAGTGGGTGTATTCTGTTTATTCTACAAAAATATATAAAAATCGGAAAAATCCAGAATATGTATCATCTTTCTTCTAGAATTATTTTTTTTATATTTTAAAGACTTATTAATTAGTATAAAAACAATACAGTAATAAACAATAGCCTGTGATCACAAGTAGAAGTCTATTGGAAGGAAGGAATAACTCTCGTTACTTTTACATTTTATTATATTGTTATATTGTTATTTCTTTATAGCACATAAGTACATATAAAATGTTTGTTCAACGCTCTCTCCAATCTCAACTTATTAAAGAAGATCTTCAACGACTAAGGCTACGTTATATTAAACCTGACAAAACTGAAAAGTCTTTGTTAAAAACGGTGATGCAAAAAGCAAGGAAATATCTAATTCTATTTCTAGACACATCATCTATACATGGATTGAATCACTTAGTAGTGGTAGGAAGGCATTCGTTGGAAATGTAAGTAATAATTTAATTTTGAATCGTGACGGAAAAAGTTATGATTTAACTTTAAGCTCTTTGTGCTTACTTTGTTTTCTGCAGGATATATATACCTAATAGTAAATAAACACATTTCAGTTTAGATTTTAAGTATGACATTTTTATCTCGTAATTTATAGTGCAGCGTTAAAATCCACCGCTCAACACCCAATGTCATGAATTTGGGCGGAAAACGGAGACCAGAGTGTTTTGTCATAAGTACACTGCCTACTCTGTTAAAAGCGTGACGTGAAGCTGAAAAAAAATACCATCAGATTTTTCATTGTAGCTAAAGCTAGCTAGACTAATCTTTCAATATCTTGCAGTTGCCTCTGGCTATCCGTGGTATTTCTATCCCTAATCGGTACAATATACTTATCTCGCACAACTTGGGTGCGCTACCAGTCCTCACCTACAGTAGTATCCATGGACCGAGACATGTTTGCCTGGAACACAACCTTTCCTTGTGTTACCGTTTGTGTTGATAACAAGATAGATGTGGATAAATTGAACGATTACACAAGGTATTGTACTATTACTTTTTTAATCCTAATTAATTGTTTAATTTTTAAAGTGCATAAATACTTCGTTATTGCTATGAAGTATCTGTTCGATTTGATTTTTTTTCTTGGCAAATTTTGTGTACATTATTGTTTAATATGAACAGCCTCAAGGGTAGCAACGTAGGCAGAGATAAATTAGTGTGAAAACACTTCATAGTACATTTCCAGATTTAAGATAGATATTGTTTCTTGGGTGGCAAAACTCAATGTTGCAGTTTATCTTTTTTTAGAGTGAGGAAATGAAAAAAGTTCGTACCCACGAGTGGGGATTGAACCCACGACCATTATCTATACACTTAGTCAGATACTGTCTCGCCTGGCCTTAATTTTCTTAATATCCTAAAAATTAAAAGATTAAATTCATTTGTCACTAAATTACCTCTAATTATTTAAAAAATAACAATTATAAACATTAAATAAAAAAATTATAGTAATATTTTGTATTATAAATCCCAAAACCATTATAATTATAAACAGACAATCAACCGAACAAGACAAGGATCTACTGGAAGCATTCATTAAGGCGCTTGCTAATGCAACTTTTGAGAACTTCGACACAGTGCCCGAGTACGATGGTATAGCATCTGACAAATATCTCGGAATCCTACTTAACTTATCGGCGGTCTTCAAGCCGACTCTCACGATTGGCGCTGCGGGTGTTAGTCTTCAAATTATACCAACTGTCACTGAGATGGGAATTTGCTATAGCATTAACTCCAAGGTGGCTGTATATAATTCGCCTGAGTGAGTGCTTTTGTTGTGATTTAATAAGTATTATTTTTATAGTTCTGATGTATATTTAAGATGTTTGACATAATATATTTTGTGTAAGAGGAAGCGAGGAGTCGGATTGGTACTTCGTTTGGTTATGTAGAGAGAGGACCTTGGACAGTGGAGATGTGCGTCAATGCATATATCACAGACGGGTGGTTCTATTTAGTCAGCGTCTAGGCTGCAGGTTTAGGATTCTGATTCCAGCTCCTTCAGCAACGCCCGACATAGTACGATGAATACATGGAATAATTGAGATCTTTTTCTCTTAGTGTTATTTTAGTATAATTATTGCCTCATTGCCTCGCTCCTGTGACAAGAACTGAGTGGTTGAGTTCCACCACGCAACATATAATGAATCCAAGTTGGGCGGAGAGTAGAGAACCGAGTGTCTTAACACTAGGTTCCCTCTGTCGTACCTTTCTATATGCTGGATATACAGTGAAGATCGTTATATACTTATTTATTATGCATATTTTTTAGATACCGGGCAGCAAACAGATGGGACATTGTTGAGACTGAAAATTCTACATTTTTTGTCCATCCCTTAGACGGCGAAGTGTTCGCTCAAGTTATGAATATAACATCACCATATAATGTGAAATACATACATTTTTAAATTATTATATCTTATGTTAAGCCAACATTTGACTGTAAGTGCAATTGGTGTGGGTTCGATCTCCACTCAGGGGATTTTAACTAATTTCCCTGTACAAGTAAGAGAAAATGCGATACTAAGTTCCGCCAGTCAACACGCAACTTCTCAATCTGATGGAACGCGCTGTTTATCCTCAGTTCTGTCTGTGAACAATACACTACTATATATATATATATATATATATATATATATATATATATATATATATATATATATATATATATATATATATATATATATATATATATATATATATATATATATATATACATATATATACATATATATATATATATATATATATATATATATATATATATATATATATATATATATATATATATATATATATATATATATATATATATATATATATATATATATATATATAGTAGTGTATTGTTTACTCGTGTCACTCTTTTTGGGTTGAGATCTTCATTGAGATTTAGGCGATAACCAGCGATCCAGTTCCCACGCATAGCAACAATTGTATTTAATTTACCCACACTGAGTTCCGATAGTCAACAAGAGCAATTTATCAAAATTGTATAGAAAGAGAATACTATTCTCTATACTTTCCCATATCTATGGTAAAGCAGTAGGGCAGATAATTAGCATAGAATAACATATTACTTACTTAGTCTTGTACACTAATTAAATGCAGGCTTACATACATGGGCCGTTAGAAGTGCCGGATATTTCAACCAAGCACCAGCACTCAAATGAAAAGTTCTATATGAAGCTCTATGTAACCGCACTAACTGTTTACACAGCGCCGGAAGCTGCAAGGTAATAACGTTTTTCATATACATATGCATGTCTTGTAAGTTTTGTAAGACAAATAAAGAAAAAGATAACGTTAATAGAGTAAATAATTAAAATGATATCATTTTTAGGCTTATGCATATAATGCCATTCATACTTTTTGAGCTTCCCGCTAGACGAATCCTAGTGTTAAGATGGTACGTTGCGCTTTTTCCGCCTTACGGCACATTTCGTGTTGAATTTCGGAACTGAATGCCGCGTTTTGTCTTCTTACCGGAACGAAGGAAATTAAAATAAGTCCTCCAGTGGGAGTCGAATCCACGACCGTCACATTAACATAAGATCATCAGATACTGTGGTGCCACGCTACGACTTTCCCGTATTAAAATTTTGTAAAAATCTACGATAGCAAATAGGATATGCATATATTAAAAAAATACGCTATATCTTAGTAAAGCCACGATTATAGTAGATTCAATTCACATTCTTGTGAATTATATTAATATTAAACTATGGTTTCGCACTTACCCTTACTCCGGACTTACCGATGGTCGATCGAGTTGACACGTGATAAAGTAAATACCACGCTTAGGCAAGCATATCGAAGGACACACTGCAGCACGATGGAACGATACAATTCGAAGGCAAGCAGCGGCAGGATGTGATCTGCCATAGACCTGGATGAATGGCGTTCTATGTGAGAGGTCTAGAGCAGTCCCTGTATAATTATATATATATATATATATATATATATAAGTAATAATATTTTTCTATTGCAGATTAAGTGTAGGTCAGCGTCGTTGTCGCTTTTTTCACGAAAACAATCTGAAACACAATTCTATATACTCTTACACTATGTGCCGAATGGAATGTCGGGTTAACTTATGTTTGAAATACTGCAATTGTATACCACATTTCTACAGGAGGATAGGTAAGAGAAATGTTGTATTAAGATTTCGATCTTGATGATGGACGAACGGTATATACCAACATTTTTTTATATAATATCTAAAACCTATTGACACAGTATAGAAAAACTAATTACTTGACTAATGTCACGTAGAATGGACGTACTTAGTAGAATTGCATAGCAAAATTAAATAAGGCTACACAATAGCAGAGCAAGAATATTGAAAAGATATTTAGATTGAAGTTTTTACTTGGTATAGAACAATCAAATATTTACAATATATAATTATAATAATATATCTTTATTTTCATCTAACAAATGTTTGGTCTAAACAAAACCACAGTTGATATCAAACAGTGGCATAATATTAAAAGCTTTTGTAAGGAGCTTTTGTCCGTAGTCGGTAAAAAGTCTCTCTTAGTGCTCCCCTTCAATCCCCAATGACCCTACATGCCAAATTACAGTTTGCCAGTCAGTCAGTCAGTCAGTCAGTCACTCAGTAACGGAAGAGTTTTGTATATATTGATTTAACAGATTATATATCGTAGGTGAGTAATGGTGAAGCTGTAAACAGTTTATGAAGACAAGTATATCTTATAACTAACTAATTATACAATTATATTTTTTAAACAATTGTTACAGTATTAGAATCGTTCATTTTATTCATTCATTTATTCTTTTTCAGGTGACGAAAAGATATGTGACGTCACGGGTTTGCATTGCTTGGCGAAACACAAAAGTGAGATTCAATTTAATTTTTTTCCATTTTTTTTATATTACCTGTAAAATGCTACCGTGGTATAGTGGGATGGTGTCTGATGGTTGTGGATTCGATTTCTGCTCCTAAGTGGATGGCTTCGCTGGATCCGCCACTGAACATAAAATATCTTGAGTTAAAGTGTACACTAGGTTATTTCTGCGTACCTCGCCTACGCTCTACCTTATGCGTGATAAAGCGTGAATAAGCGCAAAGACAACCTGATATACGTTATGTTTTTGCAGACGAGCTTTACAAACTACAACACAAAAACGGAACCAAAATTAAATGCGAATGTTATCCTATATGTGACGACGTCAACTATACAATACAATTAAATGTAAGTTAACTTTTAATATCAAGTTTAAAATCAAAATATACTTTAAACAAATGAAATATGACAAGCTATTTTAAATCGTCCTATATGCATATGCAGAATGAGAATGACTTTGCACCAAATATATATCTTACCGCTTTCTACAGATCAATATTTTTTTAATTTATTAGTAATTTATATTAGGCGTAAATTTGTCGTGTCAGTCATGACGCTCAATGCTGGGTTAGCAATGGGCAAGGGTTCACTCAAAGATCAGTACAGTCAGGAAGACCAGTCCTGGCCTAGCTGCATACAACGTAGATTTTGATTAGTTTGTCAATACACCTGCAAGAGAAGACTTGCCTACTGAGTGTCGTCTGTTATCACAGCGATGACAGCTTGCTTGCAGCATGCTTTATAACCTATTTTAATTCACCGTGTCAAAATGTGTTCTTTTTTAAATGTATGATATAATTAACTTAGGCTTTGCAAGAATGGTTTATGGGCACTACCTTCCAATGGGGTATGGTCACCTACCCTCGTATGAGATATAGACGAGATGTCATTTTTGGTTTCACCGATGTACTAGGTAAGCCATTATGTATATAATAGCAAAGAAGTTTGATTCCCACTCGGGACAATATACTATTACCATTTTCCCGCACTAGTAAGAGGCTCATTCAACAGGTAATCTTTAGACTAATGGGTGGAAAGTGGAGAAAGGAGTGTCTTAACACTATGTTACCTCTGCCTACTTTGGCTATGCGGGATACAGCGTTAAGAATAAAATATATATTTGGAACTAGGTTATTTTATAGCATTGAATTATTTTGAAATATGATATATTCAAACTTAATTTACCTTTTAGACTAAAACAAGATATTAAAACTTTTTGCTCTCCCTTTCAATAGTTAAATATATATAAGATATATTCAACATAAATAAGCTATAACAAGCGTTTAAGAATGTCCACGTAGCTTGATAAGAACGTATGGCTTGATAGTCAGAAGCGCTTGGACGGCTTCCAAGAGGCGCAGGTTCAAATCCCTCTGCGTAAGAAAATACATATATACTATTTCTAGATAAAAGCGACGTATTCATCTTTCAGTTGCTGTTGGAGGCATGGCGGGACTCTTTCTTGGCTGTAGCGTATTGAGTTTTATGGAAATCGTTTACTTCTTAACTCTACGCTTACTCTGTTACACGCGTAACGAAAATAAATAAAAGGAGAAACAAGCGCCATGAAATAAACAACGCACGCGCACTGATGTATTTCATGATTAAAAGTCAAAATTTTACAAATTTAATCTTGGCATTTAAACTAATTCTGTATAAATTAAACCACAGATATAAATTTGTAACCACACATATAAATTACTCATATTTAAGCTTTTCTTGCCTTATTCTAGGTCTACAGGAAGTAATCTTTAGATTTTGATTATATGATGATTCCACTGAATATATTTCAAAAATTAAGTAAAATCGCGCTTTTTTATACTAAATTGCTGACCTAGATATTTGATATTTTTATTTTATTTATTATTTATTTATATAAGGTTCACCAGCAGTTGTTACAATAATGCTCTTATAATTAATACATGCAACAAGGTTTAGAAATAATTGTATAACTATATAAAGGTAAGCACAAGATGCTATTGTTATTGTAATTGCCATACATAATATTCTTATTTTTACATCTTGTGGACTCGTTTTGAATAAATAGTCGTGACAAACGGACAAAGTGATCTTATAAAGCTTTAATTTTTCCATTTGTGGGAAATTCTAACAAAAGTATAAAAATCGCATACAGAAGGAAATATGTTATTACAAATTTACATATTTTCACAACTTAATCCCAATACTAAGATTATTAAATTAATCCACGTATAATATCTCAATACGGGAGGACGCCATATTGTTTACAAATTCACCCGTTCAGGTAAATTCAATACACAGTAAGGTTAATTGCCACCGTATCAACGGGCATTAACACGTCGTAAATTTAACCCTCAAGTGCCTCGCTAATAATTAAGATCTTTGGGTTTAGCGAATTATTTGGCCAATTTGGATACCCATTTAGAATTGAATACGCCATTTAAGTGTTTGTTGAACGTTTTGGATGGAGCAACACATTTGATGGATACAAGATATTAGATAAAGATGCCGGCGTGGTACAGTGTCTGATTATAAATGCACCGGTCGTGGCTTCGATTCCCACTCGAGGGGAATTATTTATTTCCTTTCTCGGTTGCGTTGCGGTAAACATCAAAATTGAGCGGAAAGTGGGGGACGTTAGGCTATTTACTTATTTATTATATGTTTTTTTCTTTAAAAGACGTTATGGAAATGTATTATAAATTGAAATTTTGATTTCACATCTGTTGTTTTGTTTAAAAGTGGATATCAAAATAATATAGTACTAAGTTTGTTCTAGCGTTTTCTAATCATAATATATGATTATACGTTGGGTTATATTTGACAGTAGATAGGTATAAATTCAAATTCCTTGTCATTGTTTATATAAAAGCATACTAACATCCATTTTTCTAGCGTCATGAGGCAAACTGCATCAGATAATGTTCCAAATTCATCAGTTTAGAAGACTAGTAAGAAAAAATTAAATATATATAAAAATAACAACAAATTTTGATACCTTAAAGCGTGTGTTTCTTAGAGATGTAATATTTATAAATACTCGCTAAATGTGTATAGGAATTTACTTTTATAATATAAATTCTTATTGTACTTTTAAGTAAGAAGGTAAATGATACATTGTGTGTCCACATTTGTCCTGACAACGACCCAACTTATACCGGTCCGCTAAGGGTACTTTACTATCCAATTATTTTATTTAATTATAAGCTATTTAGTCAGACGCTTTCATAAATTAGCCCTTATTTAACTATGTATTTTGTTTGTCCTATTGGCCTTGACAGCGACTCCGGTTGGGGAGGGAAGAGGGTACTTTGTCCCTGAGAAGTAGCAAGCACTATCGTGTCTGCTTGAGAGGAAACGTTGGCGGCACGGGCGTCCCCTGCGGGACTCGAGCCTCGGCTTGCGGCCGATGAGCGGGCTGGGTGTACCTTTAATTATGCTAATAATGTGCAACATTGCATTTCATTTCATAGATATTAAAACATATTTAAAAAATTATTCCATACTAATTAATATATGATAGAAATAATACTTAAATAAAACATATAAGAATTTGAACGCAGCAGGATTTGACCCCGCGCCTCATGGAAACCGTCCAAGTGTACTGACCACTAAGCCGTATGTGTTTCATCAAGCTGCGTCGAAATTCTTATATGCTTTATACAACTTATTACGTTGTTAGCATCTCTGTAGGTTTTTGTACAAATCTCCGCTACTCAAAGATATAAAGAAAAGCAAAGAATAATCATTTGGCAACAGAAAATGCTATTTTTATTACATATTTTAATGATTTTTAAAGTGTTAATCCACATTATGGAAAGAAAAAATACTTACAGAAAACATTGAACACAGCGTTCAAATTTATAATGAATAATTTTTGTCTTTTTACGAAGTATTATATATATATATATATATATATATATATATATATATATATATATATATATATATATATATATATATTTGAACTTAACGGGTGTCGGCCCAGGACTTCTTGGAGTTGCGTGTTGAGTGGTGGTGGTGGTCCTTGGATCCACCACCTTAAGGAGAGCCAGTTAACTATCTGGTCAAAGGTGCTTTAGCCGATCAGATGAAACTAAGCACATCCTGCTATAAGTTTATTCAGTACTCATTCACATTGAATTCTCTGATTAAAAATATTTAAATGGTGTTCGGTTTAATTTTTATTTCCCGCTTTGTCAAGATAGCACTCGGCGTTGAGATGACTAAACACGCATTGTCTCGAGTTAAGGGCAAAACGGTGAACGGAGTGTTCTCTCTGATACAGAGTGAAGTTAAAATAAAAAAAATATTTATGTATAAAATGATCAATGATGATCAACAATGATCAAGAAACATCACATTTATTTAAAACATTTTAATTAAGTTACTTATTCCAAAATATAGCTGGCCATTAGATAGCAAAACGTTTATATATATACATATATACATATAATATTTTGAGCCAAATTATATAATATATTTCTAAAGTACTTCAAGTAGTATACGAATTGCAGATTTGTACTAGCTACATGGACCCATATCGTAATGGAGCAAATACCTATACTGTAAAACTCGTTGCCACTTATCTTTAGTCGCCAAGACGTCTTATATATCGCCATAAACGACTTAAAATGTGGACAGAGTTATAGCGGTTTTATAAGACGAGCGTGTTTTGTATATGCCTATGTTTTATTTATGAAGCAGAGAGAATAAGTACTACTGCTTGTTGAATGGGAAATATTTCTCTTTTACATATATATATATATATATATATATATATATATATATATATATATATATAATATATATATATATATATATATATATATATATATATATATATATATATATATATATATATATATATATATATATATATATATATATATATATATATATATATATTCTTTATATTACAACATTATGACAGCTCTGGTGAAATAGATGTTATTCTTTATACATTTTTTTTCACAATTTTTTTACGTTGCAATATATAATTTTTTACCAGGATCATACTTCACCCCGCATACCACAGTAGACTCAAAGTACGTCAAATTAAAACACGCGGTTCTCTGCTATCTGCCACAGTTAGAGACATTATGACTTGAATGGCTGAACTCAACGCCGAACTAAATTTATCTAACTTAAAACTAAAATAATATTTTTTCTGAATAAGATTAAAGTTATATCGATCACGTTTATAAATAATATTAATTAACATATGTTTTAAGATATATAAATTAACATATTATATTTAATAGTATCACTTTAACCCCACACAAAATTTCGACAGTATGGGACGGACGGGGGTGAAGCAATGACGCAAATGTTAAAGATTATTGTTTGGAGTTAGCGAGGTGTAATTTAATTCAAAGACGTACCTCTCTCTTAATGATTCTTAGTGTAGTGATGTTTTAGATATTAAAGTTTATTAGATTAATAGTTAATATATATATATATATATATATATATATATATATATATATATATATATATATATATATATATATATATATATATATATATATATATATATATATATATATATAATTATATATATATATATATATATATATATATATATATAATTAGTCAAGACATATCTTTTAGTCCTTATATCTTTATAAAAAAAGTGCGGCTTTGACCTCCGCTACTCACCACACAGTGTACAAATGTACCAAAAAATATTTAGTAAGCTTAAATTTTCTTTTTATTTTTACATTATTGAAAATTTGTTTCAAAAAAGTAGATTTATAGTGATTTTAACTACCTATTTCAAATATTTGACGATTCTAACTACTTCATAGCACGGAGTCTGACTATAAACGCGACGGTCGTAGGTTCGATTCCCACTCGGGGGAGTGAATGAATGATTTTCATTACCTCTCTCTGAAGAAGGAACAGTAGTGACGTTCAGCCACTCAACACTAAGAGTCTCGAAAAATAGGTAACTTACCTTTGTAACACTGGCTTCCCCTGCTGTAAGCTAAAAAATACAATAAATATGAAACGGTTACTTCAAAAAAATATATATAAACATGTCCTTGTACACCATAATACATCTTTTGTAATATTTTAATTAAATAACAGGACGTTAATTTAAATAGTATCGACATCGACGTCCACCCATCACTAGCAAGGTAGCGTTTATTAACAGTATATGTTAAGATTTTAATTGCGGGCATCAAGTGGCTTTGTGAATTGTGTGCAAGTTGGGGGTCTTTGTTTTATCTGCCTCGTGTGGTAATGAGGTATGGGGTAGGAATTAGGATTTCTATAGTCTCTCCATAGGAAGTACTTTGGGCAAAACTTTATAACGTTACTCGAAGCTTACTCTACTTTCTTGTTTTCTTTCTAGTTAAAGTATAAGATTTGATGGGAAAGTTAATATATTTCAACTTAAAATTTGTAAACTTTTTTTGTATATTTAAGGAAAAATTGGTATAAGTCAATATAATACGGTTTTATGTTCCGCTACTGTGTAATGGAGTGTTGGAAAAAAATGTTTATGAATGTCTAGCTACCAAATATTAATATGTATATGTATATGTATACTTTATAATACCTGTAATGTTTGTAAATATTGAAAGGAATTTAAAATTGAAATAAATATATTCAGTTGTTCTACATAATTACAAAAAGTATACAAATATCAACGTAAATTAAATCTTAATTGACTAGAGCCGATGGACATATTGTGAAAGAGCACCAAGTGTAAGTCTTGTCCAGTTCATCACAATGTTTATAATATTAGAAAAAGAATTTTATAAAACCATAACAATCTCACATAATTGTCGCCTTAAATTTAAACAGTTCTCCCATAAAACGCTCAGACAATCAACACCCTATACCATTAATAATAACAAAAAGCCATAAAACCGTCGTGCGTACGTTGCACCTTAAATCTTACCCCACCTTAAAGATTGGTGGTAAAAAAAATAACATGATTTATGTAGTTTTTCGTCATAAATAGTTGTCTTAGAGGCCTAAGGGCAGGATCCACTCATATATTGGTACCTTTTTGCTGATAAAAAATGACGAATGGACGAGATGCCCTCACTTTATGATTAACTGAGTGAATTTATATAGGTAGTATATAGTGAAGTTGTTGGTGTTTTTAACAAAACTTGATTTAATTTTATGAGATTTTTGGTTATAATTTTTACGCTTGCATTATTTTACAGTACTGCCAATTCAACATGTACTGTTTCCAAAATAGAGTGGAGTTTGGGGAACAGAGTGTCTTAACACTATGTTCCCGTACTCCATTAAGAAAGCAAGGAAAGAAAATTATTTATCTTTTATTTGTTTGTCAGACTTTAAAATGTTGAATAGCATTTTCTCAACTATATCTGTGGATATTTTTGAAAATCTCTCTAAAGAGTTGCTAAGTTCTATAAGTAAGTTGTAAGTCTATAAG
The DNA here is from genome assembly GCA_037127375.1 of Dione juno. Taxonomy (NCBI): domain Eukaryota; kingdom Metazoa; phylum Arthropoda; class Insecta; order Lepidoptera; family Nymphalidae; genus Dione; species Dione juno. The sequence continues at coordinate 5,738,101 of JAXRJS010000043.1, forward strand.
AATTTCAACAGAGCTTGATAATAGTATTATAGCCAGAGTTCTTGCACGGTTCCCAACGGGCGCGGGTTCGAGTCCCGGTATTCAATAATATAATATGACTAATTTTGCTTACTTGTTAATATCATTATTAAAATGTATGAACATAATAATCCTCAATTAAATAAAAAAAAATCTCAATATTAGAGTAAATACGATATTTTTAAAAATATCTGGTTATCGAAGCTTTATCACTACGAAAATATTAATAAGAAAAAATTAAAAAAAGCGATATTATATCGTTATTTCTAATAAGCCACCATTCGTCATATTTTTCAATCAATAAAATAATATAAGTATAGAATATTTTAATACAAAAATATCAAAATTCAGCACTTCATTGTAACTTTGAATACATTTTGTGAAACTTAGCCGAGTCATTATATATATATAGCAACAATAGATTCTCTTCCAGTCGGTTGATGTAGCACGTGACAGGAAGGGGGATCATCGCGAACAAAGATTTCGCTTAGAGACAAAACACGCTCACTTGAGGTTACCTAGTAGATTATACAGCGTGTTCAAATTTAGAAATGTCGAGCTATAAATAGATAGTCTATGGTATTGTAATGTTTTTTTTAGTGGATATAACTTATTTGTTAATATAAATTAATTAATTGTAAATTTTTTTTATGTATATAATGTCACAAATATATAGTAGAAGTAGTAAGTAGTAGAGGAGGAGTTGTTCTCTGATCGAAAAGTGGAAGTGATATTTTAAAGTTACCTAATGATCATTATATTTCATTAATCTATTAATTATCTATTGCTTCCATCTGCCACTATCAAGAACAAAATTATTAAATTATAAATTTAAAAAAAAACACATGTATTCCCTGCTTAATACAAATAATACAGATATATAGTGTGTTCAATTAAATTGAATACATATATTTTGTCATTAACTTTGGTTCATCCTGTACAGTAACTCTCACCTCTTCTTTGTGTCAGAGTCAGGCGCGATCCGACCGCATAACTTTTTAACGAGCGCTCTTCACATTCTCTGTATTGAAATGCCTCTGAATTTGTTAATCTTTATTATACTTAAGAAACTTTATATTATAATGATAATATTAAATATTTACCTTGCAGGCCATTTTGGACAAATATTGGTTTCATCTGTGAAGCCTACATTAGGTTTTATTATTTGCTTATATATTATTTATGCATATTTTTTAAAATTTTCAAGACAGGTTGTAAATTAGGCCTAGTGATAAATTATTCCCTTCAATATGCTTTAACAATTTATAAATAATAATAAGGCTTTCGAGATTCAAACTTAATTCAAATTCTGTAATCGGCGGTTCTTCCGTGGTCACAGGTAGACTGCGGTGACCACTAAAGGCTGTGGTGACCACTGCCTTTAGTGGTCACCGCAGTCTACCTGTTACATGCTTGGTGGCAAAATATCCAGACACTTTGTACTGGAATTCTTGTTTTGTCTGACTCTAGCATATAAGCAGTAAAATCTAATAAAATACTTACAGTATATTTAAAAGTCATTATACGTAATAAGCTATATTATTGAATGAAATGTCGTAGACACAATAAACATGGAGCGATTGTAATATATCTTTATTGGCGTGTCCAATTAAGATAATACACTGGAGCTAATGACTCCAATGTATATATATATGTACTATAGAGTATATGAAATTATATAAGCGAAAAATTTACATACTATAATTTAATATCTAGATAAAGTCATGAAGGATTCTATGAAAAGTATTATTTTTCTTATTGTATATTTTACTTTAAAATCAGTTGGGGAAGTAACTGAAAAAGGTAAATTAGTAAACTAAGCTATCAACTAACGTTTTCAATAGTTTTGTTTGTTCTTTTTAATTTATATATATATATATATATATATATATATATATATATATATATATATATATATATATATATATATATATATATGTATATATATATATATATATATATATATATATATATATATATATATATATATATATATATATATATATATATATATATATATATATATATATATATATATATATATATATATATATATATATATATGTTGTTGATAATAATCATCTTACTATCTTACTTCCAGGTTCGTTAATATCCTGCACAGATGACACAAATTGCTCCATCTACTGCTCTTGGGTGTGCTTTAGGCGTTTAGAAGGAAAATGTTTCAACAATAATTGTTTTTGTAAAGCATCCATATCAGCGCCAGCTCTAAAATTTAATATGAAAATACCAAAATGCACTGGTCGGCCAATAGAGTAAAAAAGTTTATACATTACTAACTTTTGCATGCGGTTTCGTTTATACAGTCCATTGGAAATAAATAACAATTTTGTATTATAAATTCTACATTCTAAATCTCAAAAATGGCCGCAGGTACAGTGTGTTATATAGACACAATAAATTAACTATACAAAATAAACATATTTTTTGAATTTGAACCTGTATTTTTTGAGATAAGCGTATTTTTTTTCAGCTTTTTTATATTAATATAGTGTACGTACAATGTCACAAATTCAGGTGGAAAATGGAAAGACGAAAAGGTTTCGTATGAAGACTGCATAAGAAAAAAAAAGGAAAATAATTGTAGTTTATTAAAACATCATACATTTTCATTTCGTTATATTACAGTAGTTACGATTTTATTATTTGGTTTAATTTTTATACCTACCTGTTTAAATTATATTTTTTCTAAACATTTATTATATACAAGTTATAATTTTAATATAATTATACATTTTGTTCAATATGTTGGTAATACTGCACTTATTATATACAAGTTATAATTTTAATATAATTATACATTTTGTTCAATATGTTGGTAATACTGTAATATTTTTTTTATTCTTTTTTTAAATAATTTACACCGACCTTAAAATTATACTTACTTATTATGTACGCAATTTAAGAAGAATTTAAAGATAAAAATTAAAGTATGTAAAATAAAGAAAGCAATAAATTAAATTATTGACCTACATATATAGCATAATATTTACTAGTTAAAATCCATATTTTTTAAGTATATAAGTAAATTAACTTTCTACCAAATCATTTGGTAGATGTACTGTATTTATTTTATAACATAAAAAAAATAATTAAATTAGCTTCACGTTTTATCCCGCACATGACAGGGTAGGCGGAGGGAACCGTAGGAACCTAGTGTCAAGACACTCCGTTCCCCGCTTTCCGTCTTTCGAGGTATTGCGTGTTGAGTGGCGGAACTCAACGCCGCGCTTTCCCTTGTTGCCAGAGCGAAGAAAATTAAAATAATTCATTCTCCCCGAGTGAGAATCGAACCCACAAGCCGTCGCGTTCACAGGCGCCACGACGGTCCTAATTTTATAATATAAATTTGATTTATTTCATAATATAAAGAATGTATTTTTTAAGTCCCTGAAAACTCCCTGAAAAACTAGAATAAGTTGCTAGTAATAATTTTTCATAAAAATAATATTTAAGGAACCAATATAAAACTTATACGATTAATTTTTTATCATCTGAATCAATACTTATTATATAATTATCATAAATATTAAGTGGAAAATATTGAATTATTTACGCATTATTATAACAAATATATAAAGCTAGGAATACTCTACGGCTTCAAATTATCGAAATGAATTTTACTGTGGTCTTATCTGTGTTTGCTGCTATGATAGTTAAAATTCAGTCTATCGATTACCACCAAATTTGTAAGTCGACATTAAACTTTATAAAAAAAAATATCCACTTTATGCCATTATTCAAGTGTTAATTGGTCTGATTGTAAGCCATAGCTTGTGAAAGCCCCCTTTGGTTTATTTATTAATATATAATACATTTTTTGTATTTTTGTATACATTATTTTCCTTACCTTATCTGGGAAGACAAAACACAATGTTCAATTCTGTCATTAAGCACGCAATGTCTAGAATTTGGACAGAAAGTGACGAACGAAGTGTAGACATTAGGTCCTCTGCCTATCCTGCTTCGTGGGATAAAGTGTGATGCAGAAAAAAAATGATATGCAACATTCAACGGCTAGTTTAATAATATTTAATATATAGTGTGTTATTTATGCTGTATTATTTGTATTCAAAATGATGAGAGGTGGAATAAGATTGAGTATTTTCAAATTAATTTCAGATGGAGGCACTAGAGCCATAGCAGAATATCATCCTGTGTGGTGCTCAGACGCGGAGTCTTGCCGACCAATTTGCTCTACGCTGTGTAGGACGGCGACGCTAGAACTGTGCGTGGCAGGCCAATGCTACTGCGGTCTGGGGTCGGGGTAAACCTCTCTTGTATATTATATTACAAGAGACCACTTAGTGTTAAGACACTCTTTTCGCCTTCCGTTCGAATTTTGAAAATTGAGGTTTAGTGGTGGAGAAATAAAATTTCAAATCACATTCGATTTGAGATCGCACCCATCACCAACGCCTACGCAATTTGCTTCATAATTCTGTTTTGATTTTACCAAAATGTATGTATATTTGTTATATATAATTTAGAACTTTTTAAGACTAATTAAGAATTTATTTGAGAACTTAGTCTTTTTTATCTAATCTGGGAAAATTAACCTAAAAGGCACAATACGAGAGATGTATAAATCAGACTTGTCATCAGCAGTAAAATGCATATAATATGCCTATACTTGTAATTTATTTATTTTAATATGAAATAAATGAAATTGCAATAATATAAAAAATGTTGTAAAATATTTTATAAATTATTTTTTTTGTACCAATTTTTTTTAAAGGAGATATTTTCTTTTATTTTCCTTAAACGCAACACGTGTAAATACCTTCATTGACTTGTAAAAAACCCAGTTTTATGTACGTATTCTTTATCATAATAGCATTTGGTGATAACTTACACCTGAATCGCGAGTGAAAGCAGAAATTTTGTTTTTTTTTGAATCTCAAAGAATATTTATTCTCCATTATATGTGAATTTATGTTACAAAAAAACCAATGTGACTTGATTTGTTATCATATTATATCATCGTAGTTTGTGTACAACTGTACACATCTAAGATTGTATATACCTCATTACAAAGACAAGAATCTGTAGTTTTTTTTACATGCAAAATTAATAATGAATTCTTTAGAGGTCATTTACATTTTTAACAAAGATTATTGAAAAAAAAATTATTAGGGTTATTAATAATATTGATTGTATTACCAAATAACCCTGCAATAGCATAGTATTAATTATAATATTTTTTTTAAATAAAACAATAGAATATTTAAGTAAATTTTTTTTTATTAAGATCAGGTGACACGTTCAACATGTTAATCAGTAGTATATAATAAGCCATATTTTTGCTGTTTCTTGTAACCACGGGATTTACATAGAAGCTCAACTCCCCTGTCCTCAATTATGTTTTTAAAATTTGTGGTAAATTTGTGGTGTGATTAATTGTTGAACAGGTCACCCTAATTAACGTACAAGATTTTCCATTTTTCCTTCAAGCCCTATGGAATTGGACACCAGCAAACACCGTTGAGGCAAAGTAAATTGTCACCAGCACGCGGTCCACACGTCTGCCGGCATGGATTGTAACAGTCCATAGCAGATCTACATTCTGTAAAAGAATTGTTTTTCCCAATAAGATAGTTGTATTTCAATACAATTTTGTAAATGTATGTTAAGAAAATATTATTGATTTGATCAAAATCGAGGTTTTACATATTATTAATACTCGAAATAGGTTTAAACTTAGAGCGCCTGTAACTCAATTGCATCGAATGTGATGCTTTCTCATGGGACAGTGTATTACGCTTTTACAATAGGATCCAAGAAAACGTCCGAGAATTTTCTATATCACAATTTAAAAGAAGTGTGAAAAGTACACACACACACACAGTAGCGTATATGTGTTAAAGGTTAGTACTTATAAAAAATTATAAATAATAAAACTTAGTAATGAAATGCTTACTACAGTCTGTCTCAAAGGTATTATTGTCACTAACACAATAATTGTAAATTACCAATTAAAAAAAAAAAGATTAATAATTCAGTTGCTAAATTTTTTGCGTCGATTGTTCTCAGGTCTGAGGCATTAATTTAAGAGGACCGGTAGAGAATTATCTCAACAAATCTGATTTGTCGTTTTTTCTTGGTTTATTATAATTTGTGAGACACAGCCTGGCCGTCCATATGGTGATCATATGCTCAATCCCCACTTGAACGAAGCTAGTACATTTGAATAATATTTATTTAGACTACGATTTCGATTTCAGCAGCATTCGTTCCAGATGAATTTATATTTTAATATAAAAATAACCTTAAAAAAGCCTTATGATACTTAAGAATAGGATTAAAACGTATGCCTACTATAAAATAAATTACAAATAAATTATAGTGAATATAAAAGAGTGGAAAAGGTTGAAATGGTAATAAATTAGAGTAGAGCACTTGCTTTACTCTGATGTTTTTGTACACCGATTTAGGAATATTAGAATTTCCTACAGTCCACACCATGCTTAATCAATTAATGTCTCCCAGAAGTAAGCCACGCCTGTGAGAAACATAGATTGAACCATTTAGAAGAGTATAACTCGCAAAAAATGTAAAATAATACAGTATTATAAATTGTATATCATATATAAATATCAAGATAAATATATATACAGGATAGTATTCTGGACGTATTAAGAGATAACTCACCGACGTCACAAAGAGCCTCATAAGACATTGCCAGCACTAACAATAGTAATAATGCAAAATATTTCATTTTGAGGACGTTTCTTCTTACGTTGACTCTTCAACAAATCCTGTGCCTATTTATACCAAATATTCTTAATCGTAACCAATTCGTAATTTCCACGACTATACAATTAACCGTTTATGGCTGTTTACACTCTAATTTAATAATTTATTACGTGATAACAGAATTTATAGCTAATTAGCACTTGTCAGTCAAAATAATTTGATTAAAAAAAATATGATCATCAGTTCCGTACATTTTTTTGTTATTTTTTCACGCTTTTTCTTCGAAGAATACAGGACGCCCAGTTGTGTCAGCTTCAAGCTGCAACCCTCATATATCAGGGTAGGCAGACTGAACCTAGGAATCAGACACTCTGCTTTCTGTGTTTCAAAACATTGCGTGTGCTTTATCTTACTACTAGAGCAAAGAAAATGAAAATAATTCATTATTCTCACCGTGTGGAAATCGAACCCACAACCGATGTTTGAAATCTTTTCTATCTAGGAGAATACCTAGTTTGATAGAGGAGTGCTTTTTAATTGACTAGCGAATATAAAATTAATTATTTTTCATGCCCATTACGTGTATTGGTTCTATGAGATAAGTCTATGTATATAAGAAACTGCAAGCTTGGATCAATTGAATTTTGAAGACAGAGTGAACAAACATGAAGCATATAATCATCTGTTTGGTAGTATCCATGGCAGTTGCTGTCTTTTCAGCTAACGGTGAGATTCTTTTTTCTCAGCTCTTTAGAATTATTCCAAAAAAAAGGTTACATTTTTATATCTTTGTCATATCTGGTAGAGAAATAGGAACTCAGTGTAAGATCAATTCGTACTCCACGTTCAGCATATTTAAAATACTGTGTGTTGTATGGTGGAACCCCATGATCCATGTCTGATGCTAGCAGTACTTTTAAAGTGTTCTAAATAGAAATATTCACTATTATCTCGTTCGGTCTATTAGACAAGCATTTTTTCAGAAATTACTATCTAAATGTTTCTTGGATGTTCTACTGATACATGTTTGAGTTTAACCATATGAATATTTACTGCTATTAATAAGTATTCTGTAATCTACCAATAAGCGTTTAGTTGTGCTTCTACGTTTCTTTAGATTTGGTAGGACATTTCAGCGGGCTTAAACTAATGTGGCAAAATTAATATAAAAATCAATCATTAGATGTGCTATTTTAAAAGGTTTTGAGGTGCCAGAACAGAGAAAATAAAAATAATTTAAGTGTAAAGGGAGATCGAATCCACAATTATATATATATATATATATATATATATATATATATATATATATAATATATATATATATATATATATATATATATTTAAGAAAACTATATAATCTAATAACCTTTAATATCTAAAACATCTCTACACTAAGAATCATTAAGAGAGAGGTACGTCTTTGAATTAAATTACACCTCGCTAACTCCAAACAATAATCTTTAACATTTGCGAAAATATATATATATATATATATATATATATATATATATATATATATATATATATATATATATATATATATATATATATATATATATATATATATATTTTCTTATATATATATATAATTATTTATCGATCTAAATATTTCTATAATCGAGGTTTTGAAGCAAAATAATAATGTAGTTTCTGCAAATGATATACGAAATTGTTTCCCAAAAGCATTCCTTTTTGTTTTGCAGTGGACTCCCTAGCTTCGTCTGCTGACGCAAAGGACAAGCATCTAGCGACAGCGCCCTGCATCACTGACCTCGACTGTGTGGCACCATGCTATATATACTGTCCTGATAACGATGGTGTACTATGTTACTCTGGAACTTGTGCCTGCAAACCCAGACACGTCACGCCACGTGAACCGAAAAATTAAAAGCTTATTGAATAAACAGTTTTAAATTATTATTCATATATTCTTTATATAAAAAAACCTTCTAAATATTCAATAATTATAAAAATACTAATATTTGTATTTCTTTCTTACGTATAGTATTTTTGCGAGCGATATATAAAATTATCGAAAAATATAATCAAATATACAAATTACATACAAATTAATTAAAAAGTTACAAAATAACTTCTCAACAAATCGGTTTTCAATAAAAGTACCACAATTATATGATTACAATAATACTATTGACTTTAATCGACTGCATAATTATGTGTGTGTATGAGATATATATCATACATTAAAAAATATATGTGTCTGTATGTATCTCTTGTCACAAAATATGCAATGAAGAGTATAATATATAATATAATATACAAAAAAGGATAATTGATAGTAATTAGTATACTAAATAAAAACTCTTCCTTTTTGAAGAATTAAAACAAATCAAATGTTTTTTAAAATGTTTGTTTGTCAATTTTTCTATTTGCACATCTCCCAAATCACTGAGTGGATTTCAGTTTTTTTATTGCTAAGCCTGATTAGGATTTAAATAATTTGTAATGTCCTACTGGAAACGATAACTGAGTTGTTATTCACACAGGTTGAGTCGTGGACCGAAAGCTAGTAGTACCGATATATATGTTGGACTAGTATTTTTATTGTATTTTATTTTTATCAAATTTTCAAGACATTTGACGCCGAAATGGAACAGGACATTCCCCCAAGTGGACATTGAACTGACGACCGACGCTTGACAGTTCAGATGCTGTCACACCGCACACATCATGTTTGTTCACTGTGTATAAAATTTCTTCTTCTTGTCTCGTATATATATACATATATACATATATATATATATATATACATATATACATATATATATATATATATATATTTAGTATATATGTTAAGTGTCAAAATATCATGTTTAACACTTAATTTATCCAATTACCTAACTAGAACAAAATTAATTAAATTTTCATGCAAATTACACTTATTAGTTATTTGAGATAAGTATATATATATATATATATATATATATATATATATATATATATATATATATATATATATATATATATATATATATATATATATAATATATATATATATATAATATATATATATATATATATATATATATATATATATCCAAAAAGTCAAAAATAAAAAAAATAAATTGCTTAATTTCTTTAAATATCTGATAAATTAAATTTTTTATATTTTTGACTTTTTGGCTAGATAGATAGGCAAAGTCCCTCTGCTTACGAAGTATGCTGTCATTTGATCAAGTAAACCAACCATCATTTCGACAGTCATACGATAGCGTCACTGTGACCTCAATTTTCAGTGATTTTTTGTCTACAATAACTTCCCCAAAAGGAACAACTTTGTAAACTGCTCATTAATTCTTTTTTCGTGGTATCACAATTCCTTACATTTAAATATCAATGTATAGTTAAGCTTAATTTAAGTAAGCGTAAATAGTATGCAAGTGTATAACTAATATATTTTTAAGTTTATTTGTAACTAATAACCAGAGGAACATAGTCACCCAGTGACTCAGCTCTTAAAATGAGAATAAAAAAAAAATCAATGGAAAATGTTTATCACCCAGTAATTTTTTTAAGCATACTCTTTCTTAATGTAGTTTAGCTAGACTATGACCTAGATCGAAGACTATGGACCTAGATCAGGAGTACCAGTTTTCAATATTACATTCCATTTACATTTACAAGCAGGCAGAAAGTAAAAAAAAACCGTATTCAATTAAAAGTTGGAAATATTTGACTGTAACTAACAAGTTATGTTGAAACAGTTGCTGTGATGCTGGTAATTTTCAATGGCCTTACAAACTCAATGTGTTGTTAATTCTCTTTAGTTACGAAAGCTCAAATTTAACCCTGTTTATATTATTTACGATAAAATTCACTTTTATTCTTAAAAGTATTCCTCTCGTGTTAAAATCAAGATTTCATGTTGAAGATTTTATCAAATTCACTGATAATAACTTGTACTTAGCAGTTAGTAGTAGCTTATTATTTGTAATTAGCTGGTAATTACCTTTTAAGATTGAAAATGGAATTGTTCAGGAGTAGATTTTGAATTTTTTGTTAAGAATTTCTGCAAATGTTACTTAAAGAAAACATAAAAATTTGAACGCCACGGGATTTGAGCCTGCGTTTCATGGATCCATGGACCATCCAAGCACTTTAAATACTAAGCCTTCTTCATCATGCTGCGTAGAAATTCCTAAATGCTATTTACAACTTATTACGTTGTTAGCATCTCTGTAGGGAGATTTTACAAATATCTGTAAATTTAAAAAAATACTTAGTATCGATAACTAATATGGACGCCGCTCCGTCCAGCGCGAGACGATTAAGAAAAAGAAGAAGTATGGTAAGGTAAGTTAACATTTTCAAAATAACAAAAATGTTCTTTTCATATTTTTTGAAAAAAAAAAATCGATGTAGTCCTAACAAGTTTTAACCGATTTTAACAAGTTTAAAGTAGGTAAAAAGTAATTTAATTTTTTTAGGTTAGGTTAGGTCAGAAGGAATTTTTTTATAAGGAATACATGCCAACGTAGCTCAGCGGCCATGTGTCTGACAGTAACTACTAGTCACTTGACGGTTGAAGGTTCGATTCCCACTCAGGAAGCATGAATCATTTAAATATTTTTCCGCTTTGGTAACAAGACAAAGCGTGGCGTTTCTTCACTTAATACGCTTTGTCTCAAAAGGTCAATATATCTACCCGGCTATACGCGGAACACAGGGTTAAGCCAAAAAAAATGTCATCATCATCACCATCATCACAATTTAAAGAATATTAAAACATTAGTCAACTGTTTATTCGTTCAGTATTTAATTCTTAGCATTAAATGCGGGTCTGGGTTTGCAGGCACAAGTTCCAGAGTAACATAGCACACCATCGTTATCAGGACAGTATATATAGCATGGTGCCACACAGTCGAGGTCAGTGATGCAGGGCGCTGACGCGAGATGCTTGTCTTTTGCGTCACCAGAAGTGGCTAGGGAGTCCACTGCAAAATAAAAAGGGAATCTTACTATATAATCATATAATGGTACATTTAATTGCACACATCTCTTGCCTCTATATGTTGATATAGAGATAGAGGTCGTGGGAGAGACACTATTATTGCTTTAATATAACATAGAGATGCAATTTCGTATAATCAAGTGTTTAAAGTTTGGGCTGTTCTATTTTGCAGGCTTTACAATTTTAGTTATGAAAATATTAAGTTATTTACGAGATGTCTTCTCCACTTTAGATTGATTTTTTGGAAAAATTTGAGTAGAGACATAAACACACAAATTCAGGCAACTGAATTAGTACAATACCACAATTATAAATTACTGCACGAAATGATTGTCAAAAATGCAATTAAAGTAAATAATGAAATTATTTTGGTACAATTGATTTCCATTGGACATAGAATTTCACCACCAACATGTAAAACCTTTTAAATATGTTAAAGTAAAAAAGTTTAAGTGATTTCATACAAAATTTCCTCTGTTCAGATAGAATAAAAAAATGCAATAATTTGCATAACTTATCTAAAGAATTGTAAAAATAAAAGAAATCTCACCATTGGCTGAAAAGACAGCACCTGCCAACGACTACTACCAATACTAAAATTGTGCACTTCATGCTTCTTCGCTCTGTGTTCTGAATTCAATTGAACCAAGCTTATTGTTTCTTATATACTGAAACTTATCTCATAGAACTAATAGACGTAATGAGCTTGAAAAATTAATTAATATTGTTATCGTTACTTAATTGACAATAGTTAAATTACACATATAATATAATATGTGAAAACTGAAAAATTTTGGGTACTTCAAAAATATTTGCTTTTCATGATATAAATAAATTATAATTTCCAATAGTACTGAATATGTTTATGCTTAAGATATATGCGTAATTGGTAACATAGTGATTTTCCAGCTTTCTCAGCATCATGGGGTCAAGAGCCCTTGTGATTAAATAGTTTTACAAATAAAACTGTCACATTCACCACACTATACTTTTTAACTAGACGAGTATGTCCAAAACCATGATTTGTTCTAAGATAAATATATTATAGTTGTTGTGTACAAGTATGGAGGTACATAGTACCGATAAATCGTATCAGACCCTTATTGTCCTTAACCGCACAGAAGATAAATATTCGAGAGTCAATGAACAAAGCTACAGCACGTTTCACTATAAACTATATATATATATATATATATATATATATATATATATATATATATATATATATATATATATATATATATATATATATATATATATATATATATATATATATATATATATATATATATATATATAATATGTAAGAAGGTATATAGTGGATATCCTTTTGATGATACTTTGGAGAATGCAAGTGAAACAAGATATATTTATGTCATTACTCTAACTCCTTTATATGTACAGAATCGATGATCTTTTTTTTATATAAGACAGTTTTTTTTTTGCATTTTCAAGCCCTCTGAACCTTTTTAATAACATACATGCATTTATATATGTGTATATATTTGTCCTCATCACTACCTATGCCTTATGTATGCATGTAGATATGTATGTTTATGTGTGTGTATATATGTGTGTATGTGTGTGTGTTGTGTATTTGTGTACTTGTTTAAGTATATGTTATTTAACGATTTATTAATACTTTATATAAATATAAAACTATAATTAATATTTACTTCACAAAATACTATTATTATTATTTGAACATTAATATGTAATTATAGTATATATATGTTCAATACATAATGTTAATATTTACACACATTTTCACACCCTAAGCCCTTTTTCCTCCTATTTATTTCCTATGCCTTAAGGTTGCCTGGACGAGATCGCTGTATTAGCGATTAGGAAGCCTCTTATACATTTTATTTACTGTTTGTTTTTGATTGTCATATTTTCTGTTTCTGTATGAGTGTACAATAAAGCTGTGCTATTATTAAAAATAAAATAAATTTAATTAGAGTGTTAAGACACTCCGTTCCCCACTTTCCGCCTTCCGAGGCATTGCGTATTGAGTGGCGGAACTCAACGTCGCTTTAGCGCTTTTTGCCTTGTTACCAGAGTGAAGATAATGAAAATCATTCATTCTCCCCGAGTGGGAATCGAACCCGCAAACTGTCGCGTTTACAGGAAGAGGCCTCCTAATTCTAAACCTTATTGTAAAATAATAATAATAAATACGTTTTATTATAAAATAAATCGGGATAATTGTGTAATTATTCGCACTAATTTATATGTACGGAACTGATGATCATATTTTTTTTAATCAAATTATTTTGACTGACAAGTGTTAATTAGCTATAAATTCTGTTATCACGTAATAAATTATTAAATTAGAGTGGAAACAGCCATAAAAGGTTAATTGTATAGTCGTGGAAATTACGAATTGGTTGCGATTAAGGATATTTGGTATAAATAGGCACAGGATTTGTTGAAGAGTCAACGTAAGAAGGAACGTCCTCAAAATGAAATATTTTGCATTATTACTATTGTTAGTGCTGGCAATGTCCTATGAGGCTCTTTGTGACGTCGGTGAGTTATATGCTATTAATACAAACATTGCTACCCATTCGCGTTCTTAAGAAAAATGATCTCAACAGACAGTCGGACAGCATAAATACTCCCTATAAAAATATATTTTTTTTAAATCTGTAAATTTTTTGCTCTCTTTATATGAAGAGCAGACTACGCGAGTACACAATTTTAATTCGTTAATTTCATATAAAACGCTTGCAAATATTATTTCGTAATGTTTTATAAGTTGTAAGTACTTTCCCCTGAAATAAAATCTTGAACTTGTAACGGAATCCTCGATGCGTGAGTGTTACTCGCATTCTCTCTGCCAGTAGGCACTACTATATACTATTAGAGAATAAAATGTTAATAACGTAACGTTAATTGACTCTTTTCTCTACTCTCCGCCTTTTGGTCATATTATGGTGGTTAATATGAACCAAAAATAATTCAAATATAATTGTGATGAATTGTGATAAGATCATCTCGGGACCATTAGAAAGTGGCCCATTAGGCCAACAGTTCACTACAGTTTGATGCACATTATAACAAATTCGGCCAAGTGTGAGTCGTATTCGTACACAAGGTTTCGTACCAGTTTCATGCTTACTATCGTGTCAATGGATAAGCTTTGCAATCGTTTTGTAAGAACTTTAACTTTTTAACGTCTTTTTGTGATATAATATATATAAATTGTAAATGTAATATATATAAATCATAATTGTAGTTCAACGGGAATTTCATTCAATTTTAAATTTCAAAATGTGGCAAAATAAAGCATAAACGTTCATATCTTTCGAATGTGTTGATTTCGAAGTTTAATTTTAACTGTACGCTCAGGGAACTATAGACCAGTTTAATCCTCCAAGCAAACTAAAAAAAAATTATCTTGCTTAGGCGAAGTGACATTTAAAAGATTTTTTATTTACGTATTGTCGTACAGAGCCCTAAAAATGACTAAACAGATCGAATATTTTATCAAAAATCCCTCCTTTCTAAGTAACACGTTGTTTATTATTTTTAAAAGTGTTTCTTTTACAGGATGTACAACTGCAATGGACTGTTATGAACCTTCCGTCCACACATGTAGGGGGCATGTCAATTACATATTGCTTTGTCACAATTTTGTTTGCTATTGTGTAATATCATAATATATGAAATTGATAAACATATATACGACAAATGCAATTCCTGACCCTGTATTTAATAAAATAATAAAGCTCATAAAAAATGTATTATTTTATAAATTAATTAAAATGTTATATGATTAATGACTGTCTCTGTCGTAAATTGTTATATTACTAGTAACTATTGACAAGTTACCACAGATTGCAAAACAGCTGAGAGGTATTTTTAAAAAATGGACGTTATATATTATCACGTTTAAAAAAAATAATGTCTCTCCTGAGGAAATATTAAAAATATATTATTGTAGTTTCATTTAATACTGGTTCGCCCCGGTCTCAATTGAAAATGCCTAACAGTACTATATGGGCCAGGCCACACTACAAGGGCCAGGTAACTCTGAACGACGATACCGTGGGTAAATTCAAAACGATTAACGTATTTCAATCTATAGCTTTCCTCTATATATGGGCTATTCAAAACCAAAATATTTTTTCATTGGAATCAACAGTTTTGGAGATGATCTTCATATATATAGCTGAAAAGCTATATATATGAAGATCATATATGTAAAGTAATCTTCGAGGTGAGAATCCTGACAGCTTATGTTTACCATATATATACTTTGTAGGATATATTTTATATTTTGGGACTTAAAGACGGTTAAAATTATTTAAAAATTTCGATGCTGATTTAAATTTTAACAAAAATCTAAATTACTACTACTATATGAACAAAACTAAAAAGTTTAGTAGATATTCTATCACAAGTAAGCAAATAATAAAGAAAAAAAAAAAGTCATTGAAACATTTGGTAATTCTTTATTGAACCAGCATATTTTTAATTGTATTATTTACGACTTTAAACTGGACGTCTGGCTTTGCAGGCGCAAGTACCACTGATACAATATCCACCATCGTGATTGGGACAACTCACGTCGCATAGCTGTCCACACTGAATGTTATACACGCATGGTGCTGATCCTAGCATCTGTCCTATGGAGCCAGTATTAGAAGCCACTGAAATGTATAAAAGTAAACTTAAAGGAAGCTCATCTCTTGTTTATAAGAAAATTGGTGTGAGTGAGCACTGACGTTGTAAAGAAAATTATAGAGAACATCGTGGCCCGGTTCCGTCTAGGGATCGAGCGATTGGGAAATCGATTATGCTTAAATTAATTTCATTTACCAACTGTGGTAAGTCAAACAGCGGCGTTGCGTTTTAAATGACAAATGACTGCTTGAGCCGAGGATTCTAGCTAAATCTTAAGATAAGTATAACGAAAATCCTTGTTAAGCTTTTATGCTCCTTGCCCTAGAGAAATATAGGGTGTAAGATACTCCTAGATAGAGCGAACTTTTTTCAAAAGACATACGTCGTTGAAATTCCATTTATAAATTATCCAGTACATACAGTCAGTAAAATATATAGATATTGTAGAACGGAGTGATTTAGTACTAACTTTAATACATATGTATGAGATGTAATAGAAAACAAAGAAATCTCACCATGATGTGAAAAAACAGCAACTGCCATGGATACTACCAAACAGATGATTGTATACTTCATGCTTGTTCACTCTGTCTTCAAAATTCATTTGATCTGAACTTGCAGTTTCTTATATACTTATTTTAGACTTATTTCATAGAACTAATAGACGTAATGTGCATGAAAAAATGAGTTAATTCTCTTATCGTTATTTAATTAGCAAAAAAATTACATATACATATATATATATATATATATATATATATATATATATATATATATATATATATATATATATATATATATATATATATATATATATATATATATATCTTTTTTTTCTGAATATTATGCTACTACTTTTTGTACTCAAGGCTGGTCTATTTTCCACAAGTTAAAAATATAAGAAAGTAAATTGTATGTAACTAATACTAAGTTCCATTACGGATTTTTATCTGATTAATAAAATAAAAAAAGAAAGAAATGGCTATTGATGGTATGATGATCTAAAAAATGTATCTAAACTAAAGCAGAATACATTTTTACCACTTATATATATATATTTTATTTTTTTTATTATTTATTAATTTACTTAATTACTATTATTTTGACTGGACATACTGACAGACCGTAGAGACATACACGTTGTAATCTTACTACACATTTTTTCCGCTACAATATATATTATCAAATTAGGGTGAAAATTACTATTGTATATTGATTTCACAATCGTAAAAATTAACGAATTTGTTACGCGCAAATTTATATACTATAAATACGCACAGTGTCTGCTGACGAGACACAACGCAAGAAGCAACACCTTCAAGATGAAATATTTTGCATTATTACTGTTGTTAGTGTTGGCAATGTCCAAGGAGGCTCTTAGTGATGTCCGTAAGTAAATTGTACTCATACCGTCAGCACACTATCTGAGTGATCTGAGTTACTTCCACGGGATTTACCCTTGCTATGCCTTATTTTGTTGTGGTATTCCACAATGAAGTAAGGCCTATAGGTAATCTAGATGTAGATGAAAATCTAGATCCATCTATATGAAAATCTAAATCCATCTATATGAAAATCTAGATTCATTTAGTTGAAAATCTAGATCCATCTAGATTTTTATCTAGATCTAGAGTACTCATAGGAGCGATCTTTTATTTAAATTTAAATTTCACGTTTGTTTATTGAGATTGTTTTAATCATGTATGGTCAATAATATAATAAATTCAAATAAAATCGCTTTAAAGTCTTTATTTCTACTTATAATTATAATATTATTAATATATATATAAAAAAAATTGCATATTTTGAATCTTCGACCGTCATATAAAAAGCTAGAATCAATCCAATTTGACTACAATGCCATCAAATAGGCTATAAGTTAAAAAAAAATAAAAGAACAGCTCTGATATTTCTAATACATTCTATTTGTTACTTACTTACTTACTTGCTTACTTACTTACTTACACTCTTACTTAGTTACTTACTTAAGTAAGTAAGGTTACGTAAGTATAACTAATGACAATGATTTATGTAATCTATATATGTTTGTTTACAGTATGCACTACTGCCTCGGACTGTGCTCCTGCTTGCTTACAGACATGCCAGCCGTACATCTCGTATTTACTTTGCTATCAAAATGTTTGCTACTGTCAAATTCCATAGTATATGAAGAGCGAGCTTCTTCTTACTCTTAATAAAAGATAATAAATAAAAAAAAATATTTATTTTATTTTATAAGCTTGACAAATTGATATTGGTATTTCCTCTACTATAAACAGTGAACACGTAAAGCATTAACGAAACTGTATTATTTTCAACACATTTCATATTTGAACAGTATAATGCTGATGAATTATTACTTGTACATATATTCATAAATATCAATTAAATTAACAGGTAAATTTCAATATAGTAGTTCATTTTTATAGTGTCACAAATTGTGAAAAGCTCTAAATAATAGAGCTTATAGGTAGGTATTCTAAACTTGTTTTAATCAAATTCTTTTAAAATCGTCCCATAGTAATACAAACATTGTCCTCATGTTTGCTTAGATATTAGAACTATTCTAGCTACGAGTATCATCTAGCGTTTCACCTGCTTGGGTTACTCTATGGTTACTCTGTAATATGCATATATGTATACCTTACTCTAGAATCACTCTGTATCTTAGTGGAAACCGCACTTAAATCTGTTGGGCAGCTTAAACGATCGAAGCGTACATATATCGAAAGCGTTTTTATTTCTTCTTATAATTTGTATCAATCACTCAATCACTTTGCCAAGCAAAGTCGTCGTGGTCAAAATATTATTTAATTTGGTGGGGCAGGTACAGGCTCACCGTATGATGTCCTGCCATCTGGTAGAGATGATAATATTATAAATGTAATGAAAAAAGTCGAAGTCAAACAATTTTATTCGAAATAAGTAGTTAATTCATATATAAATAATTAAATTTTTTGAACGCTAACGGCTAAGTAACACACGCATAGGTTCTTCCTGCGATCCTATTTTATATACTATATTAATACCAAATCGTCGTGGCGCAGCAACACAGCGTCTGAATGTCATCGCGATGATCGTGAATTCGATTCTCACTAGGGTAAAAAAATAATTTTCCATTTCCTCACTTTGGCAACTAGACAATGTCTTGAAAGTCGAAAAGCGGAAAACGGACTGTCTTAACTCTAGGTTCCCTTTACATACCCAGCTATATATGGAAAATATTTAATTTTTATTTAAATAATATGACTTGCTCATTCTGCATGCAACGGAGCGATATAATTTCTAAATTTAAATTATCTCAATAAATTCTTTAAAATATAATATTATAACTCCAGTTACAAAGTACAAATTAATTCAAATTCAAACACCCTTTGAAAGGATTTCAAAGTAAACTATAATTTCATTAACCTATCAACATTGCGGATTGCACTTCCAATGGCCAAACCGCCAGTGATGAAATCAAGCGTTTATTTGTACGGAGCCACTCGGCCGTATTGGGATCATCCGCGGATATTTGCGGGTTTCGATTAAATCTGAAAAAGCTGTATTAAAATGAGCAAAGGCAGCGTTTGCGGTCAAGTTTTGGTATTGGATTCGCATTCAGTTGGGCTTCGACGCTTTTTTTTTGGAGCTTTATACTTGTAACGCGTGAAAGCTGGTAAAATAATCGAAAGCGACATAAAGATATATGAAATTTAAGAATAGTTTGGCCACGTTATTTAAATAATGTGAAAATCGTAATAATTTCAATTAAAAAAAAATAATGTAAGAGGATTATTGGACGTTCGTTTTACACTTGTAAGAATATAACATATTCTCATTTCACGCTTGAAGATCGAAGACGGAAAGCTAGCTTAATTCTCATAACGATCCCTGGCATGTCATTTTTAGAGATGCTTCGATGGAGTACCATCTACCACGAGCACTGGAACTGTAAAAAAGATATATGAGGTTAGAGTTACAGGTACCAGGGGTAGAGGGAGATCGTGGCTGGCCATCAAAAACCCATTTCGATGATGATGAGGAGGTCACATAAAAAGCATAAGGGCATGGCATGGCCACTCTACCTGGCTACCTCGCTCGCTAAATTTATCATTATTTATTTAAATAATTATAAAAATAATCCAATTTATTATCAAATTCAAACGCGCTAATAATTCTACTCGCACCACATATCGATATTGGGAGTAAAGTCCTGTATCAATTAACAGAGTGTATCGCCATGGTATTGACAAAGCGGCGCGGTGTTTGCCCGCAATGAGCCCAGTAATTAGCGACGAATGCAACCGCTACCAATGACAATCTGTTTGATCGGTTTTCACGTAGTGTAGAAAATTTCATGGTTTTTTATATGAAATAAGCCTTATTTTTCGATTTTGATTTTGATTATATAGTTATATTATTCCGTAAACAGCGGGATGAGCAGAGAGAACAAATCAAATTAATTCATTCTAATTTTTCTTCTTGTATTCGAAACGTGCGTGTTGCGTGTTGAGGCATTATTGATCGCCGCGATATATATATATATATATACTGAACGTATTGTACAAATATTATACTACGTACAATCATAGCTTTACTCTCTTTCTCTCATATAGCAGGGTATACAGAAGAAGCCTAGTGTTAAGGCACTACACTCCGTTCTCCACTTTCCACTCTTTATATTATTTCTTATAGTGGAATAACAAACGAACCAACAATGAGAAGGCGTAATTTTTTTTATATATATTTTAGCAGCTGATCTACACTAGTCTGTGGTCGCAGTCAGCTTGTTAAATCGCTTCACAAACAAAATTGGTAGCACATGTATTCAGTATAAACGCGATAGTGTTAACGCGTTCTCATTTATGTGATAGGTGACGAAATGTATACGAAATAATTTACATAGCCAGCTCATTTTATTCTATCGATTGTTAGTTATTTAGTTGGTTAGTTTGGGTATCAATACGAACGTAGATATTTGTTATTGTAGTCAGTATATCGAGCCTAGTGACTAGTCACTCCGTCCTCCGCTTTCTGCCTTTAGCTGAGGTCAATACCTCTGGCTTTAGCTGAGGTCAATAATACTGGCTGTCTCGAGTGGCAAGTGGAAATAGTTTAAGCCCCCGATATGGGATAGAGCCCATAACTATCGTGTTAACCGTGCTGTTCCACTATACTAAGATGGTCACTAAAATATTTTAAGTAAAATTGAAATTTGAAAATTTTCGGAAAATTCTAACAAAGTTAAAACGAATCGGTGTATAATAAATTTTATTGCTACCGGAAATTAAATATAAACATTGTAACATGAAATACAACTGGTTTGACCTTTGTACTGAATATATACTACTGAATATATCAAATAAGAAATTACGATTACATATTATTACGTACCTAAAAATCTAGATTTATTACGTCTAGAGATTATACACTAAAAATTATTTATTTTTATTTGAGAAATGTTATGCAGAAATTTGTTTAATGTAATTTTATGTTATTTAGTATTTGATGGATTCACGTCGTGGCTCAGTTTTGTCCTTATGGTAAAATGGGGGTCAAAATTCCTGATTCAAATCTTTCCAATTCCAAATTGAACTAGTAAGGAAGCATTTGAGGTAAATGCAGTTTTTTAAGTTTTAAAGTTTTTATAGTTTTATATTTGCTTTTGTTTATTTTTTTATTTTGCATTGTAGTTTCATATTTTTATTAATTTATTTTTATATATTTTTTATATTTTTATGGTGTAAATACCATCATTACTGAATAGGTTCAGGTGGAAAAAGATTTTCTTTCGGTCTGTTTAGGCTCAACAAAGTTGTAAGAATGTTACTATGGAATACTGCAAAACTCAAATTTCATATCAATGAATTTACATAGGCTTAGTAAGACGATGTGGACTTAATGTTTTATATGAAATACTACAGGCCTTATATGATTTTATGATGTCCTCTTCTTTGATAGCCTCGGCTTCACTCTAATATAATATACAAATATCAGTCATTGATACAAATTAGTGATATTTATTATCATTATAATCTCATCTGTGGAGTTGTAAATTTTATTATTATATCTATATACCAATATTTAAAAAACGAGCATTCTTTATCATTCAAATCTCACCGTCATAAATAGAATATAGACCAAAGAAATAAAATTAATATAGGAAATTATGAATTAAAGTTAAATTATAAAGTTATAAATCTGAAACGAGGCAGCTTTCAGTGATTTGTTGTCATTTCCGTTAAGTATCATATTTCACACTGTTTATAAGCTGTATGTACGTATTTTAAAGCTTTTTACGACTTAAGTGTTTGCGTAACTCAGGTCATAATGAGGTCATTTTATTAAAGTTTTATTAGGAAAATTTAGTAGCATTAATTTATAGTGTAAAATGTTTATGTCGTAGTCTGATATTAGAATTGACATTTTCGTGAAATCTTTGATCATATCGTTGAATCGTCAACGTTTATTGATAATATGATAAAGCTAAACGCGGCTGAAATCGGTGTTATTATTTGATTTAGCAGTAAAATAGTTTAAATTGTTTACTGATTAGGCACTAGATGCGGCTAATGATAGCCGTTAATAATAAGTTAAAAATTTTAGTACATTTTTACGAAATAGGAATAAATTATTAACTTTTGACTAATTAAAATCCTCTACTAATTAAAAATATAATATTTTTGTTAGATATAAAATTTATCTTAATTTCCTTAAATTTTTAGTTTATACCTCAGATATAGGAGAGAAAAGGAGAAAAAGTTGTTCTGTAATACAGAAAATAGTAAATGACTGGCGTCCCGCTTGCTTCACCAGCTCGGTCAATGTTTCCCGATTTATTTTAATATAATATGCATATTATATTGTACATTTAAAGCAATTCTTTTTATTTACTAACCGATTGAAATAAAACTAAACTAAATTTAAGGCAAGTTTACCAAAATGCAATAGCGAAGAAATAATGTAAATCAGTTCAGCCGTTTTTTAACTTCACGCTGTATCCCGCACATAGCAGGGTAAGCAGAGGGACGGTTCCCTCGGCACTTTCAAGGAACGTAGTGTTAAGACCCTCGATTCCCCTATTAGCTATGTTCGTATATAAAAAGGGATTTTTATACTATTACTTTGTAAAATAGTTATATATGAATATAATTACATGTTGCTGATGATGTTGTCGGTAGAAGGAAAGAAGATATATTTAAAAATATTATTCATGACATGTAATGGAAGCCATATATTTGAATGTTTATCAGCTTGTCTGTGCGTTTGTGCATGGTAATCTCTGAAACGGTAGTACTGATTTAAATGCACTTTTTAAATCGGTTCATTAATAAAAGGTTTCAATCAATCAATTTAAAGAATTTTGATCCACTACAACTTTTTTGCAAATTTGCTACAAAATAATGTGTTTTTTTTTAAATTAGTTATTACTTTAATGGTCTAAAAGAGACAGAATAAGGAAAATAAGGCTTGAAAAAACTGCAGTCACTCATACACTTATTAGAATTATATCAAGCTTGAAAAAAGACCCTGAATACCTGAATAAGGTATCAAAATAGGTCGTATTAATTAATCCAAAATCCTTATAAAAATTACGATAATGTATCTCAAGGTATCAGATAAGCGAACAATCTTCAATAAATTAAATAAATATTTCTGTACTTCAAGCAGGCTAAATGTTGAAACGTTAAACCTAACCTACCTTAATTAATCTTAATAGAACTTTGCAACTTCACATGGAATAAATCACTGGACTTTTTTTTAAATAAATCATTGTTTTAAATTTTAAATTATTTAAATTTTTTCATAGATCTTATCATCCGTTGACAAATTAACTATACAGTGGTGGGACTGACACTACTGACACTTTAATATAAATTGACGATTCGAAAGTGCTTGTAATGACTTAATTCAATAAAGAATATTTTGATTTTGATATGTATGTATGTATGTATATTTCCAACGATTTCATGTAATCATCAATTTCTACGATATGACTACGACATATATACGAGTATAATTTGATTGTTAATCTATTTATGTTTGGTTATATTTAGTGTAAGCATGTTACAAAGTAGATAAAGGGAATACATATTTAATTTTTCATCTTTCAACTTTCCCATAAATCAGGCAAAATATGTGCTGCGTCGGTGAAGAAAATCTTAAACCCTATATACACTACATAACCCCTACTACATAACCTACATAACCTACTACATAACCCCTACATACACCCTATATACCTGGTGTTGAGACACTCTGTCCTACAGGCTTTGGACAATTTTCAAGAAGTGCACTTTTAAATCACGCTACGTTCAAATTTTCTATACGCTTTCCATATCTATTATATTATATTATCACTTATATAGAATTACGCTTAACTTTATAATTTCAATTTACTAACAATAACTTTACTTAGTCAAGATATGCCGTTTGCCTCATTTTTCCAATTTTTTAAATCACAATCTCACCTAGAGCGATTAACGCAATCGGTTTATACGATCTAATGGCGGGCGGAGTGGTTTCGCGTGTAGCTTCGCAGGGGGCGACCCTACTTTTAGTTTTTTACGCCGACTTCTAGGTGACACTGTATTGCTTTCATTGTGGATTAAGTTTCAGTATGTCTTTTACTATATACATATATATAGCTTTTTTTAGAAATGAAAGGTATTTTTTGTGTTCTATTTTGGAAAAATTTTTTTATGTACCAACCGTGCTTTTTGAACTTGTGTGAGCGTGCTTATGTAAGCTTATATTAAAATATTCTCATTTATCCTATCTAATTAGGCTTTATGACTTATGCCATCGAACACGAGCTGTCGCTATTTAAAAAAAATGCAGGACTGAGTAGTTTTGCCAAATAAACACGGAAAATGCATAAAAAACAAAGATTAATTTTAATCTATGCACATAAATCTCCCGTTTACACGTTTACATGTTACGTTATAACGTGAAATCTTTTCCTCCTAATAATACCTGTGATAGGTTTATAGCTCAAATGTCCGGGAAATACATAAATTTACAACTAACGAGGCGACGATGTAAAACTTTTATACGAACACTATTATAAGCTTGTGCCAAATAAATGACGAATGTGTTGAAAGAATTGATATTAACAATATATAAGTGACAGAAATATAGAATTGAATTGCATTATTATAAGATATATTTCGTATATAACTGTAATATGGTAATGGGTTCAATCACCTGGTGAAGTAAAAATATATTAGAAGAATAGACAAAAGTGACGATGCTATTGGCAAGCTTTCGGCTCACTAAGAGATAGAAATCAACAGATTTTTTTTATTATGTTAAAAAACATACACACACACTGGCACAGGTTTTCTCTGGGCACAGTTTGACTGCAACGCGATGGTTGAGGGTTTGATTCCTACTTGGGGAATTGAATTATTTTAATTTTCCACCCAATTTTCAAGACATTGCTCTCTCGTGATAAAAGCAGAATATAGCTATTTATTTATTTTTTTAATGTGCGAATGCTGGCATGCTAACATGGCAGTGCGAAATTAGGAATACCATGTATGAGGAGGAGCCACTGTTATAACCCATATAATACAAAATCGTTACTTATCGTTATTCTTTCTGTGTGTAAATTGACCAAATGGAGAAATAGCTTGTAAATGATAATAATTTAAATTAGTTAGTGATAAAAAATAGTCCTGAGACTATTGTTAATATATCGAAAGAAATGTATATGTAAGAAAATATCCTTGTGCATAATATATTTTTACTTACCAAGATACCCAGTCGAAGGAATAAATTATTTTATTTCCCCTGCTTTTATTTGAACCCACGCTTCATGGAAGCCGTGCAAGCGCTCTGACCACTAAGCCATGCGTTCTTCCTCATGCTGCTTTGAAATTCTTATATGCTTTATACAAGTTATTACATTGTTAGCATCTCTGTAGGGAGACTTTTACAAATTTCCGCTACACAAAGATTATTGCAAAGAACAATCATTTGGCAAGAGAGAATGCAATTGTTATTGAATATTTTAAAGTAAAAATAATTAAAATATCGTTGAGTTTCGCCACGCAATATCTCTCTCTGGTTTGCCTACTCTTCTATAAACGGGATGGGATGAAATTGAAAATATAATCTTAAGTCAGGCAAAGCAAAATGCTTATACTAGTATAATAAAATATAAATGTGACAGAAACGTTCGCCATCGACCTTGCCTGAGCACTAATTATGACGTCCAACATGAAAGCGACGCGATCGTGACGAATTGTACGTAAAAAAAACCGGACACCCAATAAAATGGCCAACTATTTTAATAGGCACATTGTTTTTTCATCTATTTTCATTTATTACTGTTGCATATATAATGTGTTTTCTTTGTTGGATTTTTTAAGTTTCTGAGTGTTTTTCTTTATATATATATTTTAAGTTCTTGGAGCATATCTGAGCTAAATTTCATTCAATAGAATATGTATTTTTTTTATTAAGAGTTATCTAATGTCTACGGACACGTTGTCTGTTTGTATATTTAATCGTATTTGTTCATATATATTAATATATATTCGTATATATTATTATATAATCGTCTATATTAATAGTAAATAAATACTAAAAATATTAGTTTCCTTTATTAGTTGTCATCATTAAATATTAGGGCTTATCACTAGGTTCTGACTAGGCAGTCAGGCTACTTTACAAAATATCAGTAATAAGTAATCTATGACGAAAATATTTGAAAATAACTAATCTTTAACGAATATATTTTGTTATCATCGTGGTACGGACAGAACATGCTGTTAATATATAATTGAGAGTACATTAATTTTTTTAACAAAACGTTTATTTCAGATGTGTTTTGCCATCCAGACCTTTCATGCAATTGGTCTAGTTACTAACTTCCCTACCCTAAACCCTCCTTTTTGGACCTGTCATAAAAGCCTATTCTAGGATTAAAAAAACAATCTGCAATGGCAAATATCTGGCAATCTTATTGAGGACAGCAAATGAAATTGCGTCAATCAGTTAGTGAGCCATAAATTTACATTGTAACGCCTATTCACTGCGAGGGGCCGTGATGCACTTTGTGATAATTTATTTGAATATTTCATAGTAATTTATAGACGTGGCTAGTCCTGGCGTATTTAAGACTATTTTATATCTATTATTTATATATATTTATATTGTCTGGATCATTGACTCAAGTGTTGTTACAGATTGTAAAGCTTTTTGGTTTGTATTAGGAGTTAGAAGTAGGCTTCGGTAA
This sequence comes from Dione juno, assembly GCA_037127375.1. Classification (NCBI taxonomy): domain Eukaryota; kingdom Metazoa; phylum Arthropoda; class Insecta; order Lepidoptera; family Nymphalidae; genus Dione; species Dione juno. The sequence goes on from JAXRJS010000043.1 coordinate 5,765,670, forward strand.
GTAAAGCTTTCCTGTGTTTCTTTTTGTAGGACTAAATCAGATAACATAGGTCATGCAGTATAGTTCCGTTTATAATTATTATTTTAATCTATCTATTATTATTTGATTGCATATATGTATATTTATATATATATATATATATATATATATATATATATATATATATATATATATATATATATATATATATATATATATATATATATATATATATATATATATATATATATATATATATATATATATATATATAAATGTCACATTTCAAAGCTATTGGGATTTGGATAGGTCACCCCTAATGTTATTCGTTACTAAATTAAGTGAGGCTTTTTAGTACTCATGCAAGTGATGAAAATATTTTTTCATACTTGCTATCAATTCGTCTGTTTTACTTATTTACACAATTATTCTGCTTTGCCCCCATCAGGACTTATTGTTATTTAGTAAATCATTTTCTCCTCTAAGAAAACTCATATTTTTTACTTTTTAACAATTTTTTTTTAATTTATCAGTTTCACTATTATATATTGAAACTTACAATCAAATGGGTTATTTTGGTTACTAATCTAACTAATCACTGTACTATGGTCTTAAAATGAATATCATTTTGAATTCACATATGAGAAATAACACGAGTAAAGTATGTTAAAAGAAATATACGCTTAATTTCCATTATTATGACATATTATTAAAGTGTTTCTCAAATTGTCATTAATCAGTTAGATCAAAAGCAGGTGTCTGCTGGAGTCCCCTTAAAAATATTTATTGGCACCATTCCTCAATCTTTACGAGATTATATGTAGACAATATCGACTTTGTATTTTATTTTTTTGATTTAAGAATATAATGATTTAAATTAAGTTGTTTGCTTCGTTCTCTGTGATGAAATAATGGTAATACATATAAACAATGCAAATTTGAATAATAGTGAAAAAAGAAGAGAACTTCGTAGGAAAAGGTTGATCTAAAAATACAGGGTCGATGACAATGATGATGGAGGAATGTCATGGAAAAAGACTTGAGAACACCTCGGAAGGCATGTAGAAAGAGGTACCCTATAGAAATAGCGTGAAGCTTAAAAAAGTTAAAATTATATGTAGCTATATAAATAGCTAGAGCTAGCTAGTTTTTGTCGATTTACTCTATTACTATACTTTTTTTTATTCCAAATTCCACTTTGTCTATAAAACATTTTTATATGCAATGTTTAATCTAGGCAGTAAGACCTCGCGTGTGTTTGGTACCAGTAAAAAACGTTTTACCGCATAAATAAATAAAGAATAAGTTTTGTGCGGACCTCTCCTACTTCTTCTTACTAATCAAAGTTTCATACAAATTTGTTAAGCTGTTTCAGAGATTAGCACGGACAAACGGAAAGACAGACAAACAGATAAAAAGTTTAAAATTTTTGTTTTATGTTTTAGTAACTAAATAACTAACTAAATAACTATAATATGCACTCGAAAAAAGTCAGTAAAATTTAGAAATCACAAACAAACACTCCAATTTTATGAATATATATATAGATGTCAGTTTCTTCTGTCTCTGGCCTTATTATTGGCTTGTGTGTGTGAAACTATCGCTATAATTGCGACCTTGAATCCCGTACGGTTTACATTCATTGTTTATAATTTCGTTATCTCATAATACAAAAACCGACGGTTATATCAGAGGATACCTATGTAGAGACAGTACGCGATACCTATGTATAAATACTAATATATATATTTATTTATATATATAATATATATATATATATATATATATATATATATATATATATATATATATATATATATATATATATATATATATATATATATATATATATATATATATATATATATATATATATATATATATATATATCGAGCGAATCTCTGCCTTAAAAAGCAAAAATATACAGTTAATACTCAACTCCACGCTTTGACTACCAGAGCAGGGAAATTAAAATAACTCATTTCCATCAAGGCGATCGAGCAACAGATACGTTTACGTATTCCATAGTACTACCATGGCCTCTACTAAATAGATAGATAATTCTACAAAAAACATACAATCCACTATTTACTTTAAAATATAAATTAAAAATAGATAAAAATTTACATTTAAGGTTGTTTTTAGACTACTGTGACAGTTATTTGTACACCTGTCAATGTCTAATTGAAGTCAATGTTAATGCTTAACCTAAGTAATTTATATGGTAGTGTTGGCAATACTAAGCTGTCATAACTTAGCTCCTGCTTAACTTCCGGCTAAGCATAGCATGCTAGTATTATATGATGGCAACCGTGGCACATTTGAGCAGTTTGACTACTCTTCGCCTTTCGGGGCATTGCGTGTTGAGTGGCGGAGATCAACGCCGTGTTTATTCTTGTTTCCTAAGTGAAAAATTTTTCCCCTCATGAGAATCGAACCCACAAACGGTATATATATATAATTTTTCTATTAAGCTCACATATCAAGCTATATTGGACAAAAGCTCAGTAAAATATAATTTGTTTGCGCTACCTTTACGGCCGTTCCGTACATTCACACGTAATAACGTTAAACGCAATGCGGATGGTGTTCCCTATAGTTATTTCAATATATGTTATATTTTGTATGACACTGTGGTAAATTTGGCCGGTGTTTGATCGAAATCGTTCTGGGTTCAATTGTATTAAATTTATATTCATAAGGAAATGTTTTTGAATTATAACAAATATTTGTTATTCTCTTGAATCTATCTATCTATAAGTAAATAATGTCTTATCAATAGGAGCTGTATTTGCTATTTTAGGGGGATTTGTTCATTGATACCCGTTATTTACAGGATTGATATTAAATCAATATTTATTAAAAATTCAGTTTATTACAATATTTATTGGAATTAATTTAACATTTTTTCGTCAACATTTTTTAGGTCCAGCTGGAATACCCCATCGTTATTCCGACTATCCTGATAATTTTATATCATGAAATATCATCTCATCATTTGGCTCATATATTTCATTATTTATCTATAATATTAATTATTATTGCCATTTGAGGAGTCAATAATTAATAAACGTATAATTTTATTTTCATCAAATATACCATCATCAATTTGGATATCATTCATATCAAAATCTTCCTTATTAATAACTTTATAACTTTAACATTATTAATAACTTTTTTAAAATTTGACTTGATAATTAACAATAATATAACAATAATATATCAATGGAAGCTGGTATTAATGCGTTGTTGGGATTGATCCCCACTACGGAAAATTTATTTCATTTCCCTATTATGATAAAAAAAAGTGGCGTTGAGTTCCACCACTCAATATCTTTGATATGGACACCAAGTCACCATATACTGCCTTCATACTCTGCCTTCCTTCCAATATATGGATCATATGTTAAATTAAAAAAAAAACATCAAACACAATCATTTCTTATAAATTCCATTTATATATAAATATTTTAATTTATAAATGATTGTAACTCACAGCTAGTTAAAGGCACCTGTTACAAAACTTTATTAAGCAGAAGACCTAGTATCTAATTTGTATCGTGACAGTAAACCGGGAATGATACTATTAGTACATATTAGTTAGTGACGATCTAAGCTACTCTAATGGAGAGTAATCGATAATTAATTCAACAGGTTGAGTTTCAACGGATTGTGATCGATAGTTTAATTTAAACGTCCACGTTATAAATAATAGTTATAAATAACTGTTATAAATACCGTGTTTTGCTATTGCTTTGTGTTGTACTATTTTCAGTTATTTTCTAATGTAGGATTAATGAAAGTTATTTGGTACTAGTCTTTGAATCTTGGAACCGGTAGTTGTGAGTATATTCAAGTATTTAATTTTATGGAAGAACTGTATTTTATCAAGGATACTAAAGATCTATATCTCAATCTAAAGTTTTTATACAAATTTCTACGTGAAAACAATAAAGAATTTTTTTTTAACGGCGTCAAGCTTTTTACATTACATTTGAGGAGTTGAATGTTGAGTGGCACAACTCAATTACGTGCTTTGTGTATCAGAGCAGGGAAATTGAGTAAATAAAAATAATTTCCCCAAGTGGGGATTAAAACAACAACCAGCACGTTTACAGTCGAACGCTATCCTACTGCGCCACTATAGCCCTCAATTTATAATACTCTTAACTGACTTTAGCCAGATCCAGGAAACTGCATGTAGCTAGACAAAACATAGCGTTGGCAGATTTTCTTAACCTATACTACTAGATATGTATGGAAATAAAAAAAAATCTTAGTACAATATCATACTGTAGAGTACAGAGCTTTCCGAAATTCCAACTAAAGCTTAAAGCTCGTTGAATACGCTCATATTTGTTTTTCCCCGCACACGAAACGCAAGGAAAATTACATACATATCTCAACAGAAATAATAAACCGCGTCTTGTCACCTTCAGATAAAAGGGATTAACTGAGTCGTGAAACAGGTTGACTTCAAACGAGTTAATTTTAACAGCACTTTCAACCTTACGCCTTAGAGGATAAAGTTTAAAATTTTGCAACAAAAAGATAACGAGCGTTAGAAGAAAATTAACAGTGTATTATTGCAAGTGTGTAGGCGTTGTATAATTTCATTTCGCGACAACCCTAATGTATAGTGATGTCTAATATCGATAATTTGGTAAAATTATATACAAAAACTTATTTATCATGTCCATTCTGTCGGAGTCGAACCCATTACGTTCTGAATTAGGTTAATTTACCATTTAGCATATTAGGCTTCAAAATCTACACTTATAATGTAAAAAGGAACAGAATTAAAAATCAATACAAAAGTTAGCTTGAGATTATATTCATATATGTAGACAAAATAATCAGGAATTCTATTTTTGCTAAGATAATATTTCTATAATTTAAGTAATTATTTCCAAAAAAAAAAGTTGTATAATATAGAAAAAAATATATTTTCAAGATATATCGATAAGTGTGACAGCTCTAATCCAGTCTTCGTTCTTCAGAGGTTTTAACTACGTAGTTAAGTGGCTGAAGCTTGTTTTGTATCAGAAGCAGGTGGAGGCGCGGCATTAAATTAAACAATAGACTCCTATGATTGTTATTTGAAACTGAAAGTAAGCTTACGGCTGTTGATGTCGTAGTGTATTTTGGCAAATTCGCGGTCAAATATATAGAAATAAAAATAACTTATTGTATACCTATTTGTTTTTGTTAGCCAATATATCATTTTATTGTGTAAAATTACAATAAAATAGAGCAACTGTCGAGTTTCTCGCCAGCTCCGAGCTGGTGGTGGCGTCTGGTATGAGTGACAATACTGACACTCATGTTAATTGACGATTCGAAACTGCTTGTAATAGCCTAGTAGTGTAGGTCTAACAAACATATCTACCATATGCAGTAAAGGGTCCTATCTCATAAGATTTGATAGACTGGTTTGCATAAAAAATAAGTATATTTCATACTTGAAAATTGTTATTATAATAGCTTTCGAATATTCTTTATTTAAAAAATTTAATGTACGATTATAGCTTTTTAAATGTTCAATATATTATATTATTCAGTTGAAATTTTCAATATTTTATCATAGTTTACATTCTAGTCGAAATAACCTTGCTCTAACCAATCGTCTCAAAATAGATATTTTACCAATAAAATTTAAAGCGATTCTGATAGTAATGAAGCCAAACAGTACAAGCGTTAAACGTTTTAGATATAGCCGTATAAAAATACCTTTCAGGTAATGGTAAATTGCGGCGCCGTACGAGAAACACATGGCTTGGATTTATGAATAGTCTAACGTGTAGATTTTGAGTATGTTAGGGAAATTTATTTTTTTGTTTAAAATTAAAATTTGATGTCACAATTATAACATATAAAAAAATTATTTGAAATTTCAAAATAGCTGTTTTTTTAGGTTCATAAACGTTACTAAGACACAAGCATATGCTTAAAAATGTTTTGTCTGCCTGTCTTTGTGTTTGTCCAGGCTAATGTCCAGACCATTTGAACTGATTTTTATGGAACTTTTATTGGGAGAGAAGTTTCCACTGGACGAAAACCGCGTTAAACGCGCATAAGTAACTTCCACCCAGATAAAATATAGCATGTAAATGTAAAGTAATAATTTTCATTTATGTATCATAAATGTTTGTTTAAATAAAGGGATTCAAAAGAAAAAACAAGCAGTTCGAACGGATTAATCGCGTATATTATATATCTTAACATAACTTTTTGGTCACGGGTAAACTAGCCAAGTAATTATTTCAAATTGTTTAATTTAAAATATGTAAAATTATGAACATATTCTTCATACATGTATATTATATTATAGTAAATCCTACATCATCGATCGAGCGGGTGAAGCCGCGAACGTGTCACTAGTTCATTAATATAAATTTACTAGTACATCAGAGGTCATCGTGTTGCAGTGTACAGTGTCTGACTGTAAATATGACGATTGTGTGTTCGATTCCCACTCGGGGGAATTAATTATTTTTACTACAACTTTAACTACCGTGATAAAAGGTATGCTGGCAAAATAATATAGTTTTTCTTTTTATATTTTTTTTACTTTTTTAAACTTTATTCCTTTTCAACTTGTTACGCAAAAGAAAAAACAAATTGAAGTAAATTCTCATTGATTTAACATGGAAATTGGACCGATACAAATACCGAATAATATTTTATTACATAAACAGTTAAATATTATTTGTCAATTTTCTTATAAAAAAGTATCTTAAATAGATCAAGTATCAAGATCCACTGGACCGCAACATCTTGTCGATCATGCGCAAACGCATCAAACATTTCAGTGAAACTAACAGGTAATTTACAGAGCGGACGTTAGCGCGATGTTTATTTTTGATCATATATTTATTTTACCATCAGGAATTAGGACGCTGATTACATTTTATTATTATAGGTGTGATGATTTTGTGTTGAAAACACCTGTGTTTGAAAAATATTTTGAAATCAAAGTGTTTGAGCCGTAGTCTTAACATTGAGTTCTACCAGTTCCGTGTTAGCAAGAAATCTGTATCTCAAATTTGTTTAGTTCATTTTATAACTTTAAAATGGAGGACTATTTTTACGTCTTTCGTTGTCTTAAATAAAGTTACATTCCAGATTCTCATGATCTTTTAAATTTAATGCAAAGTAGAGAAGCTCTTCTATTGTTAAAATATTCTGAACCTGCCCATCTTTTGGAACGAATTTAAATACTTCACTGGTAGCTAATATTAAATATCTAACTAGAATATACTATAATATATTCTTATGTTCTTATACACCAATAAAAGTTAATTTACTGAATGAATAACGATCTAATTCAGGGCTCACCTTTAAACAGCAATAGTATCATAAATCGCTGGTACACCATGTCACAGTAGCATGAGCTGTCACGTCCCGGCCACGTTCCGGCCACGTTCCGGCTACGTTCCGACGTTCCCAAGACCATATTACGACGTTCCCGTGCTGATGTTTTTGTCGTATACCAAGCGTTCGGTCGCATCGACCCCTCAGAATTGCATACCGTGCGTGTCTTTTGGTCGTAATCGAGTTTAAATCAGGTGTGAATGATAGCTGTCCAATTACATAACGCTGAGGACAAATGGAATTGTTTAGTGCTATTACGTTGATTTTGTTTTTGTATATATATATATATATATATATATATATATATATATATATATATATATATATATATATATATATATATATATATATATACACGTGTGTGGATATTATGTAAATCTTGTATATGATTGTCGCCTATATAAAAGTAAGGTCTAGTAAAAAAAAAACCTTTAAAGTCTAGCATCTATGTTTATAGTATGAGTATAATATTTAAATCTTTGCATATATAATAGTTTGTAATATTAGTTTAAAGATACTGCTTTAAACTAATATTACACACTTACACATCACTTAACCTTACATTTCACATTTGTACACGAACACATATGTAGGTGAGCCACGTGTCTTCTTTGAATTCTTGTCCAGTTTATATAGGCTTTGGACGCCAATATCAAAACTGCATTTGTAAACTCTACATTATGTGTAAATGAAAAAGAATTAAACAAAATGGTAAAGATTTGTAAATATAGAAAAAAATTCCTCTGCATAAAACTAAAATAAAACAGAGTATTAATGCACCGTCGATACTTACCAACTAACAACTTACTCAAAATGAGCAATTAAACCAAGGCAAGATACATTAATATTTGATAACGCAATTAATTCAGTAAGCTTCTCGTAAAATTTTCAATTTGTTTCGCAAAACTTTTACCTGATAAAGTGGAGTTAGGTGCGGTAAAAGGAAAAGTCTTTTGAGATAAGAATATAATTACATCGTACTTGGCTTGGAATTATAATTTTGTAACAAGTTTACTTTCACGTGTACCTTTTAGAGTGGATAATTGTGTTATCTTTGCGTTTCGTTTAAATATTTAATTTTATAGATAAATAGTGACAGCTTAGTGATAAGTCACTACGAGTACGATATTACGTCATCAAATTTAGTTGAATAGAAAAAAAATACTACTTTAGTACGTATATACTAAGTGGACATCAAACCCGCTACTAACGCGGGTATAGTAAGCTATGTAGCAAACGTATATTATATTTTATACTGAAAGTACTATTTTAATTATTTTCGAAATAAACCGCTAGGTTTTGAAAAATTGTATTTTTTATAGCTAAATTAAATGTGCGATTATGGCTTCTATCAGTATACGAATACTTTGTGCTTGTGTAAGTTTTATTTGAAGTTTTAGGTAAAGTTGGGACTTGTATATGATAGTTGTAAGATGTACTAATGTATGACATTGGAACTAAAGCTTAAAAATTTTGACTAATTTCTAGTCTTCACAGAAGTCAATATAGTTCTACTTAGAAGCTACTCTTTAAAGAATGAGACGTCCTTTAGACTATTATGTGACATATGCGACATGTTTTTGACATGTGTGACTTCGTAAACTCTTGTGAGTAATTTTGTAAATTCCTATACCTACATACGAAATTCGGCGATAAGTTCCTCCATTCAGCACCTAATATATCTAGACTAGATTGAAATTAGAGAACTAAATACCTAAATTAGAACTAAATACCTTCTCACTAGATCTTCTGTGTACCTCTAGCCTGTGTTTTGTACATAAAGGAGATATAAAAGGAGATATAAAATATGTTATTGCCAAACCAAATCCCCGATTATAACTTCGGGCAGTATACTTTATCCGTATTGCCGTACGAGGCCAGGTGCGCCGACCGCTCTCTAAATTTAACATATTATTTATATTTGCCTGTACCATGTTTTTATAGTCCTCCCCTCTAATCGGAAAGTGATTTTAAAGCACGTATTTCTACATTTACAATTAACACGCCGGTATACACCTGGCTTTCTGGTGCAGCACAAAAATAGACGTTTTATGACCAATGGACTCGAGTTACTCGTTTCGTGTACTCGGTTGCGCTCAGGGATTGTTGTAATTTGTACTAAAATCTTACATAGCCTACATAGCCTAGCCTATTACATAACCTAAAATGTATTCATTTAAAATTTGGCTATCCATAGGTAGTGTGTTTAAATACTGATGTCGTGCAGCAGTGGAAGGTCTAACTGTCAACATGACAGTTGAGGGTTCGATCCCCATTTGGGTTAAAATAAAAAAAAACGGAGAATAAAGTACCTTGACACTAGACTCTTTTTGCATGTCTTAGAATGTGAGGAACAACATGACATATTATGGGACGACACTAATGAATTATCAAACCGCTATGTCTAGTCATACACACACACATACTGACATGTGCCAAATTATTTTTTTCTTAAATTTAAATGTAATTCAAATTATATTAAGAAATTTATATCAAATTAATACCTAATTTTCTATCAGGATTTAAAGTTAAATTCTATATTTAAACACTAGAGACCTGTAAATTTTTTATATGTAAACAAATATACATAATATGGAGATGAACCTGTGACCACATACCAAAAAAACGTCACCAACAAATTAAGCACGTTAATGAATAGCCATTACTAGCAGCCTACGCACAACAATAGATAATTTAGTATTTATAGCTAGTTTTATTGTGCCTGGCGTAATGCCAGGAGGGTCAGGTATGGTAATGCTTATATTAGAGCTGCGTATAGGTGTACCGAGGTTATCGTTAATATCATCTGTTTTTGTCTAGCTTATATATAGTATTTATAGTGAAATATGTATTATATGAAGGTGTCGTGGCGCAGTGACATAGTGGTTAATAACGTAACGGTTGGGTGTTCGATTCCCATTCGAGGGAGCTAATTTATATTCCATTTTGTGCTCTGGTAGACAAGCTTGGCGTTGAGATCCGCCACTGAAAATTCGTAATTTTACAAATTCTAAAAGTGTTGAACAGAGTGTTTAGACACGAGATTTTCTCTGCTCACTATGTTGTACTAGACAAGGTTTAAATTTAAAACTTGAAAATCTCTTACTGTAATATAGAGAAACGTAAACACATTTGTATGCACTTTGCCAATTAAATAAATTATTGATGTGATTGCATGCAAGTGAGATTTCAGTCATAAGATAGTTGTCGTTAACTAAAGTAAATTGTAAACTTGTCCTTATAAAGTATTATAGCTATAAACATTTCCCGCTGTAGAAATCGAACTCCCTACCATCGTCCCGTAAAATAGTACTTCAGAAGTTTGATACACAATTATAAGAAAAATGAAACAAAAATATTGCAAATGCTAAGTAATTTGTAGACTTAATCAGAAATAATGGAGTTGAGAAACTCATTTTATATATATACAACATAATTAATATATGTTTTTGTTAATTTCCTATATAAATTAGAAAAGCTTGCGATTTCCCAAGTTTTTGAACTTACACAGTAGCTTAGACTGCATTCCATAGTCGTGCTATTTACGTACAGGGCATTGTTTCACCCCACGTGTAGCGTTATAATTATTGCGCTTCACCAAACAAAGCCGGGGGGCGGTCCAGTCGATGGGATTTTGTGATTACTTCCAGGATAATAGTAGATTTTAGTACATTGGTTCACACAATACACATAGGTATATACCTATGCGATATTATAATCGGTTTAACCATATGGAAGATATGATGTCGCAGACAGACATAAAAATTCCTTCATCAGAGTATTAAATTGTTTCATATATTCCAGTCTGGTAAAACACAGTGCGGTGTTGAGTTCCATCACTCAACACGTACTTAAATCCAGATGGAAAATGAAGAAAGAAGTGTTTTGACACTAGGTGCCCGTTGCCTACAATTATAAACGCGTAATATAAATAAAAAAGTTCAACTCTAAGCTTTTTATATCTATAGAGAATAACTATATACTATAGTTGTGTATACAACTTAACATGTATATGCTATATATGATAGTTGTATATACAACTATAATATATAGCATATGTAAAATAGTAAATCTAGCTAGTGGCTCTAAATGTGAATCCAATCAGCATACATTTAAGCGTCCACGCTTAGAGCGACAGAGCGACAGATGCCGTGTAATCGGTTTCACGACGGTTTTTCTGTCCACCCTCACCTAATATGGTACGGTGATCGAATCTGTTTAAAGATGATACAGATGTATGGAGTGAGCTTTAAAAATCTGATATTTGAGGTATCAATTCTATTATAATTATGTAACTAGAGAGGAGAAACGAATATGTGTCAAATGTAAATATTTGTGTGTATTATAGGATGTTTTTATCACATTCATGTACCAACTTTACAGCGTACGTACACAATGTGTACGTTTATTTTTTGGAAAAAATAAGGGATAGTAAAAGGTGAATTTACATGTTTATTTACATTAATCTCTGTTTATATCAAATGAAAACTTTGAAGATATTTACTTCCTTTAAATATTTTATTCCTGTTATTTATCATTAGCGCAGTGGGATAGCGTTTAACTGAAAACGCAATGGTTGCTAGTTCGATCCCCAACCGGGAGAATTAGTAATTTTAATTTAATTGATCCGCCTTTCAACAAAAAATCTCTCGAAAAATCTCTCGAAATCCGGCAGAATAAATTTAAAGATATAAAAAATCTTATTAAAAGATGATTTATTATTATTTCCCAACAACAATCCTATGCTATACTAACTTATCATTTAACTTTGGCAGGGGTGCAGTGTGCTCAGGTGTCGAATCGCGATTCTGCGAGGTATCCACCGTCCCTACTAAACTATACATGGGAATCAATGCTGCGATACATATTGTGTATAAAACATTGTTATTTTTTGTGTGAAGTTAATCTAATAGTTTGAATTTACTTGACTGTTGATAGTGGACTCCACTAGGAGTGTCTTGGTTTACAGCGTAACGCGGAAAAAAAACTAGGCATTTTTATTTATCCCTATAATATATAGTCCATTTCTATAATATTTTGAAAAAAAAAATAAAGCGAATTTATTTTATTTTCTTATTTATTTTTAATTAAAAAGAGATTGTTCCAAATCTATTCTAAATCTAAATTATAAACATAATATTTTTATTATTGATAAAAAATATTTATTCCTAGTAATTTTGTACAACTGGAACAAAAAAATTACGCGACTTGAATTTTGCTTAACTTACATAATAAAATATATAATTTTTTTAAACAATTTAAAGTTTTTAAATGAAAGTGACATCTATTTTGTTTCCTTAATAAAAAAATAATAAATAAAGATATATATTTCGCACACTATTTCATGGTATAAGCATTATTTCAATGCAGGGGATGACCAGAGAGGGGAGCGCCCCAACTCTTTGATGTGGTGACCGTGAACGCCGATCTGCGATGCAATTAACGCATCCGTAATTACATTACTATTTGTTCTTTTTAATATATTATTTAAATATAATGGAGAAATACCTCTCTCAAGGTGCCTAAAATATTATTTCGAGTCCATTATGACACAGCAGCACGATGACTGTCTGTAACGCGACGGTTGTAAGTTCGAAACAGGGGTGACTGGGATGAGGGATGCAGACGGATGATGGGGAGGTTCCCTCAGCGTATCCTGTGGGATACAAAAAATCTTAATGTACAAAAAATATTCACATTAAGAAATTTTCAATATTAAATAACAGTACTAAAAGCTATGATAAAACTGCCAAAATTATCAACATCTTAAAATTAACCTTTACCAGTATTGAGTATTACGTGCGTCTGTAATATACTGGTATGTATGTATGTATGTAACATATGAACATAATACGAGCGTGTTATGTAGTTTAAAAGAAATTATCATCTATATTAAAAAAAATACATTAAAAGTATCTGAAAATATGAGTGTTCGATTGCCCACTTGTGGGAATGAACAGTGTCTTAGCAGTAAGGGTCTTCTGCCCAACCTAATAGTATATACAAATATATATATTTACTATCTAATATATCTTATATTAAATATATATATGGATACGTCTAGACTATTTGAAATATACCTTTTATTATTATCATAACTAAATTAAATTAAAACAACATCTCAAGTAAGTTTTATATAAGCTAGACCATTTAAGAAATCATAAATGTATTTATAATATCGTAATGTGTTTCCAAACGTTCGTTAAAATGGTTTTAGATAAAATCTCAATATATAGGTATGATTTATGTGTTATTTATTGTAGGGGGCGTTACTGTCGATGCAAGGGTGAAATTGAACGTAAACTCATGAGATATTCGTATGGAAAAATTACTGGCAGTAATATTAACGAGTCTAGTTACGCGTAGTGCCGGAACTCTCTGTTTTTTTCTTCTTGATGCTAAACACGGCATGAAAACATATTTAAATATTTTATTTGTGTAGTAATTAATAACCCGCTTTTATATACTTGATATTAATTTTGTAGTACAAGCTAAAATATTAAATATATTTTTTCAAGTCATACATACATAAATATTAAATAACAATTGCTTTAGATTTTTAAATTATGTTCGTTTTGCAATCTTCTCATAATTGGAAATACTTTATCTAATACCCACTTTTCTATTAATTGATATAATATATAATCTGTGAGAGAATGGCAATACTTTATATAATCTATGACATTTGAGAATGACATATGATATTTGAGTAATCTGCGTTGAAAAAAACGGAGGACCTGTGACGTATTGTAATTTGTCTATAAGAAATATTTTTTATAATAATTAACGCATTATGAAAAGATATTAATTTTAAATTGAAACTTGATTGATATCAATAAAAATTAAACGATTCAGAATAATATCTACTAGATACCAAATCACTAATTTAGTGTTAGGATATATACCATATCTAACGTTGTTACGTTAAATTTCAGTGGCCTCATTAGCGCCACTTGTGCCTGATTAATGCGACTCTAATTACACGACTGTACAACTAGCAGGTCAAGCCTACGTAATAAGTCTTTTGTTGGTATTTTTTTTTAATTACCATACTAGAACAGAAATTACAAAACGAAGGTATAGCTGAGCTATTGTGGCGTAACGCGATGGTTGTACGTTTGATTCCCATTTGGAGTAATGCATTATTTTCATTTTCTGACTTTAAAATTGGACGAATAGCCTTCAACGGGGGGTCTTAACTCTTCTGCTTCGCTTCTTTCTGCCAATCCTACTTTACGCGGGATACAGCGTGAAGCTAAAAATTATAAAATGCCATGATCCTAATATATACAATTTCTTCAGTTTTAAAAAGAACTATGTGTCATGTGATTTTAAATATTAATATTAAAAAAATATATATTTTACATTTTTCTTTTTCACATCTGTCTATTACAGACAGTAGATGAAGTTTAAGTTAGTTTTAGAGTTTTTCGCGCAACTGTTCTAACTGCGGGCTGTGAAATAAATCATATATTATTATTATATTATTGTTACTTGTATAGAAACAATTACAAATTAGAGACGGGAATTAAAGAGAAAAATTTAAAATGAAATCTTAGAATTGGTCTATGGTTTACAAGTACACCACATAACCCCAAACCCCAAAAAGCATATCTTATATATATGATAGGCGAGTGGCTAACACGAACAAATAAGGTATAAAGTTAAAATTGACTCGGAGTTAAGAAGCAGTTGGGTTCTCATCAATCAATTTTGATGGAGGTACCATAATCAAGTTTGTAGTCTGTCTGTCCGTACAAACACCTACTAATTCGAGATCAGGTGCACTTGCGAGTTTCATTTTCGATAACTTTATGGGCGACTTTGGCTATATTTAAATGTAGATATATTTATAATAACACAATATGACAACGTCTGACTGTAATTGTGGTAGTAGTAAGTTCGATTCTCACTTAGGGTAGTGAATTATTGCGCTCTGGTAAGAAGACAAAGCGCGGCGTTGATTTCCGCCACTTAACAGACAATGTCATTAAAATTAGGCGGAAAGTGGGAACGGAGTGTCTTAACTTAATTTGATTTGAGTAAATTCCAATTTATCTAATTCTAGTATATTTGTACTTTGGACTTTTATTTTCACCTGACTGTTCTTGTAGTATATACAAAATATGTACATAACTTAGCTTTGAAATAATAAATATATATTTTTTAAAATTAATTTGGGTTTTTAAAAAAAATATGTATAATTAATTATTAGCTTTACTACTTTAGAGATTTATATTTTAAAATTAAATACATCTTCAATATAACGATCGACGCTGGGTTTCACTATCTGAGACTATATTATATAAAAATAAGTGAAAAGTGGAAAATGGAGTCACATATTGCTAGGTCATCTCTGCCAATTCTAATACTTATAAGTAACAAAAAAAATCCCAGCTAAATAGATTTAGAAGTTACACCGTATGGTAAGTACCTCCCTTGCCCGTAACCCTCGGACAACCAACGGGAGCGAACAGGAGCGTATGTAATTATAAATCTCAATAATCACCCCACCTCAATCTCACTGGTGCCAGACTATATGAATACGAGCTCAAGTGTCCAAATAATTTTCAATTTTCAAACAAAAAACTACGAGTAGTTGCATGTATGGGCCATACATCTGTCGGTCAAACACGCCGCGGGCATCTAAACGATTTACCCCTCAGCTCGAGGCAATCATATCGAGTGGCATTGTCGAAGATAAAAAGGTATCGCTGGTAAAAATGCACGGTTGTGTATGGATGCGGTTTAATTTTTTATGTGTTATTTTATTTTGTTCTATTAAAAAATATATAATTTAATTCGCGCCTTGTCCATTTAATTAAATGAGTTTATGTCAAATACTATTAAGACAGCTAATAAAAAGCTTAAAATTAAATGTAATTGATAAGTAGTTTGTTGATATTTAAAAAAATAAATAATTTTTCAGTATATGATAATATAAATAAATAAAAAAATATGGTATATAACAATAATATATAAGAAAAATCTTATCCAAAATGTTCGTATCCCAACGTCGCCCAGCATTATACGCTGCAATTCCCCCAATTTCAAGTACGAGAGCCATGTTTCAAGTAGCGAGGTGTGCGGGTCGATATCGCCATTATGATAGATCTTTTATGATATCCAAAACGTCTAGTTAACATGTTTTATTTATTATCTGGATAGACAAAAATTAAAAAAATGTGTCCCAACACTACAATGTGTATCTGTAATTAATTGTATTAATATAGTTTAAATAATAATTTTCATAACAAAAAATTTAAAATTAATCAAATTTTTTTCTTTAGAATTTAAAATTATCTTTAATAATTTGTAAGCGACTCAGTCTGCCTCTAAACGCGATGGTTGTTGGTTCTAATCCCACTAGGGGAGAATGAATTACTTTAATTTTCTTCCCTCTGGAAGACAAAGCGCTGCCACTCAGAAAAAATACGGAACAGCGTGTCTTAACACTAGGTTCTCCCTTATCCTACCCTGCTATTCGCGGGATATAGCGAGAAGATACTTTAAAAAATATATTGACTATACTGTTGAACCTTTTCATTTTGTATTTGGTACAAAAGTTTAAAACTACCTACCTACCAAGTTACAAAAAAATATAACAAATATCACGCAAACCCAGGACTAGCGTGTAGTATTAGATGGCATAGTAATTTGGCAATGGTGAAGCAATTGATGAAGGCAAGCAGTAGGAGGAGGACCAAATCGAATTACCTCCCAATCAGATCGGATTTTAATTTGAATCGGTCACAAAGAGTTCGGAGGAATTTTAAAATTACAAGGACCTTTATTCGTTATTCAACTTTTTCGCATTTAGTGGGACGGAAAATTCACAATTTATTCGCGTAAAGATCAGCTCACCCCAAAGGCGGTTACAAACGATAAATTTAATTAAAAATGTGTTAATATGAAAATTATATATGTTAAAGGGCTATTTCAAAATATATGTGGACTGAGTATTTTTTTTTTATTTGCTCTTATATCTTGTGAATATAGTATAAATTATAAGATACTATATAGCTTGGGTTTTAAGACAATGTTAATTATAACACAATGGTATCCAAGAGATGGCAAAAGACAAAGATTAAGACAACAGATGAGATGGGAGGATGAGGTAAAACTTACTGCGGGACCCAAATGAAGTAGAGTTGCTCAAGACCGTACACATTGGAAGCAACTGGAGGAGGCCTTTGCCAACAGGCACACTGAGCAGAAAGATATCTTATAATATAACATAAATAATCAATGTAGATCAATTCTCTCACCTAGTCAAGGGGCTAAATAAATTATAAATAAATAAAATATAGCTTGGGTAAGTGTCGCCTAGTACTTGCTACTTGTATTTGTACTTGCCCAAAGAATTTTGAAAACATTGTACTTTTAATTTAAGCTTTCATTAATTCAATTAATTATTATTATTATTTTATTATTTCATATTTTATTATACTATTATTATGAAAATACTTTTCCACACTTGAGATAAAAAATATATATTTCGGTAGCACATTAGTCCTGCTTTGTTTAATTATATTAATCATATTTATTACTTATTCATAAGTTATCAAAAATATGACTTTCATTTTATAAAAAAAATGTATTGATCCAAGAATAATGTTGTTTTTTTTTATATAAAAAAATTGTTTCCATTATCTATACTTGCCACATTCGTTATTAACATATACTTACTTACAAACAATCGAAATCGGCTTACTTACGAACAATTTTTATATTTTTTAAGCTTCACACTGTATCCCGAAAATATCGGGGTAGCCACAGGGAACTTAGTACGAAGACATTTCGTTCCTCGCTTTCGAGAATTGCATGTTGACAGGCGGAACTCAACTACGCGGGTCTTACTGTCAGATAGAGAAAATTAAAATTTACTGCATTGAATGGGAATCGAACCCAGAACTATCATTTACAGTCACAACTTACGACCTGTTTTGGTATTTATATATTATGTACATAAAGTATATAATAAACAAATCTATAAATTGTCGAATCCTGTTATCTGTTCGAAGCAAACTTGCATATTCAAATGAATCCAGTCCCACCTTGGCACTAACTTTTGCTACTAATTTACGGCAGAACATTAAGCATCACCTACTAGGGAAGAACACGCCAGGGGAGTTTTGTGTGTTTTACTAATTGCTAAAAGATGGTAATCAGGTGCCGGAGACATATTCTCGTCCCTTTCCAACTTTATGGGGAATCCATCGTTTATCCCACTCTAGAGGTTTTAAGATATAACTCAAATGCCAAAGTAAAAACCATGACAAGGAATTAATTAGAGTTTAAGGTAAATAATGAAGATTGTCGCGTCTACTAATGAGTTTTCAGTAAGTAGAGTTTGTAAAATAATTTTAGAGTTTGTTAAATAATTAAGAGGATTGATGGTGAAATGATGAGGACATTTTACAGTTACTCAACTCAGTCGTTAGAGAAACAATGCCTGAACTGTTGAAGTATTAGTGCGCAATGAGCTAATATTTACATAGCTTCACGGTCTAGTCCTACATAAAACATAGTACCTTGTCGGCTATACGCCCAAATTCAAATCATTTTGTATTTAACTTCACGAGAAAATAGAAAAATTCAATCTTCAGAGCAGGGACTGAATCAAAGATAACCAAAACGTTGAAATCAGATGTCTCAATGCACCAAATTCACGTCTATATACTGAAAAACAATGTATTTCAATAATTTTGTTTGGACTCACTATAAATAATATCGCATAGATTAAGTATTTTATCAGAAAACAAAGAACTAAGTTAAATTTCCACAAAATCGTCTCTACAATACAATAAGAGAAAGTAAAGATAAACAAAATATTAGCCATAAATATAAAATGATCGTATCAAAAGTGACTGCCGTCCCTTACCTGCGTACAGTGTTTAATAACATGTCCTTTGATGTCCCCGCGTTAATATTGCTGCGGGTTGTTTGTAAAAAAACAAATTAGACACAACAGAAATGTTTGAATAAGTGTGTGATTGCGGCATGTGAGAATAAAACGTACGTACATTGAAGGTACGGCACAAAGCGTGGTGATTGAAATAAAATCAAGAAAGCCGACCCGAATGCATATTAGACCGGGACTTTGTTGGTACAAGGTGAATTATAAAGTTGTGTTATTTTAATACATGTAGAGCTACATGTATTGTGTGTTATTGTAAGGAAAGAGTTTTATTATGGTATTTTTATTTTTTTAATTTTACCTTCTCTCTTCTATTTTTCTATTCTACTATGCGTACATACTCGTATTATGCGTACACATTAGAGTCAAAGTAAAGAAGAAGGTAGAGTCTTCTTGAGATCAAGATATTGTGTTTTGAGTGGTGGAACTCAACGCCGTGTTTTATCTTATCAGACTGTCTATAAATATCGTCATAAAATCATTTGCAATCCATGTTGAATGTCCAGTTACATCGTTTAACAAAGTGCAGCATTAGTTTTAATTTTAGATATACGAGTATGTATATAACTTTATTAATAATTATATTATTTTATTGCAAACTGTTGAAATGAAAACGTTATTATTAATTGTTAATCACATTGTATCTGATAATTACATATTATTTTTTTAAATTTAAATTCTTTAAATAGATAAATAATTTTAGATAATATTCTTATTTCTAAAATCATACTTTAAAATGTAATGTGTACATTTCGACCACCCAGTTAAAAAGCATTCTTTAGTATATAATATACTAAGCGTAAAGAATCCTATCAACGGGAATGAGGACAAGCTTTGTTTGACAAAGCGATGCGTAGTGTGTGGCAAACATTAAAGGAAAATAAAATATTATAAAATTCCAATACTTGTTCAAGTAGACGTGGAAGTTATGGTTTTAACACATTTGATAGTTGCGGGTTCGATTACCACTAAAGGGTATGAATTCTTGACACGACAGAGAACGTACTCTACATATTTCTACGTGATAAAAGTGAAGCAAAATCTAAAAAAAATCATAATTGAAGAGAATTACTTAATAATATATACCTATCAGAAAACTAGAATAATAAAGTAGCTGCAATGCAGAAGCTCCTCGTACTCCTATACACATTATTTTAAATTCATACATAGCCTATATACTCAGTAGTTATTTAACAAGGATGCAAAACATAACGTAGTAGGGTCGTAAAGAAACTCGTCGTACATTTTTCATTTCAACTGCTTTATCCGAACCAGCGTTATGACGCGTGTCGCCCGAGTTTGTCTCCGCTGACCATTTCCTGCCCATCCCTTGCATTGGACTAAGAAAAGTATAGGAGTCATAAGAATTTACGCATATACTTAATAAAACAATGGAGACGTTGTCTGTAGATATGTTTTTTTATATATATTTTTTTTAAATATGGTATTTGAGGCCGTTGGTTCTTGGTTTCGATACTTTTTGGGAAAATTAACTATTTTTATTTCATCACGTCACGTTGAATACGGCCACTCCGTACTACGGATTCATGTGACGACCATATAGTATGGAATATATTGACAGTAGACTCTATCTGCCTTAAATTTTAAGACATATTCTAATTCATACAGAAAATTTTATGTTCGATAAATCCTGAAAACGTATTTGCTAGTATCAAAGGGAAGCTAAAAATGCAAATATTTATTTGAATTTCACTCGTCAGCATAACTTACTTTCATAGTGGACATGTTTAGAAGCTCCCTCGGGAAGAATGTTATTATGTAAGAACATGAGCGAGCCTTTATGATCACCTCGTCTTTCACGGTGGCCGGACTGCTTTGCAAATGTAGGGTTGTCTGGACTTGAATATTTTATTGGTTTTATTAGTATATTTTTGTTTTCATACATTGGCCGTCGTGTGATAGGATCTGACTATAAGCAGGATGATTGTAAGAACGATATCCACTGGAAGAAATGGTTATATTTTAATTTTTGAAAGTCAATAATATATTTTTATTAAGTAAGTTTATTAAGTTTTTCTTTCTTCAATTTGCTTTGTCTCATATTAATTGCCTATCTGATATCACTACTAAAAAAATTATTATTATGTGGTTAACCGAAACCGACGGTTTTAGGTTTGAATCGAGCTTTGAATCACTTTCATTAATCGAATCGAATAATATTTGGTAGTCTTCAGTCTATATTAAACTACGTTGCTCACTTTGGTGTAGCCCACTATATACCATTACCCATTTTATACACATAACCGTCATGTCACAATGTGCCATGTATTATATAAAACGTAGGCGAAGCTGCAGGAAACAGCTACTGCTGCTTAACTACAGGTAAACTGTAAATGTATTTTTTTACAGTTTCTTATCTTACTCTACATTATATGGCAGCCCTATTCGCGGAAGTCAGTATGCGGACTCTTTATATTCACCTTGTCGTTGGGCGGCAGATTTATTCAGTTCTTTAGAACGTGCGCACTGACCGTGTCCTGCCCTCCACCTTATAGCGGTGGTCGTAACAAATGTAGCGTTTTAAAAAACGATTTAGCTGTAAAAAATGTAAAGCTTTTCTACATCTTAGGATAAATTGAAGATAAATCTTATTCTGATGTTCTACATTTAATAATCTAATTCTTAATTTGAGTATGAAAGTATAATTTTAACATATTTTTTGTATACTCGTATTATAGAAAGTAGAATTTTTTTTTCTGTAATTATTGTGTTCCACCAATCTAAAGACATCTTGTGACATTAGGCGGCAGATCCGAGGCATCTTTTTCTCACTATATATGGGTAAGATTCGAAGAATTCCACGGAAACAAACCTAATTTGATTACAAAATTAGCCTTAAGTGACACAATTTAAAATAAAAGTTTACTAGAAGGGCAACTTTAAGTCCGATAACGTTTAAATTTGCGTACAAAATTTCCGAACGATTAAAAACCGCATAGTGTATAAAATCACCCTAACTCGTCTATGATATGTGTTGCGGAAAATTTTGTTTTTCAAGCCGCGAGCCGGTCCGCTGACAAATGTCGCTAGTTTATTACAAGGCAAGGAGCTACGATCACTATTCGTGTGTTTATTTCAAGTTCGGACTTTATGGAACATTGAACTTGCCAGGTCAATATCGACGATATATTGCATCGTTTTATTCAAAACTGTCACTAGAAAATAAGGTTATATTGGATATATGATATAAGTTATGATAACTGTTTAGACTTTGGACTTTGGACGTGGAATTGTACGAGGAGGGTTGCATACATAGCACAATTATATAGGGTATACAGCTGTTTTATAGCTTTATCAATTTAAATGTTTGAATAAAGAATACATTATTCTTTATTTTCAATGGTTGTGTTTAAAATAAAATACTTAATCCTTTAATATTTATATAAGGTACTATGAAACAACTGTTCAAGTTTCAATGCATAACTACCAGACTATTAGACATGATAGGCCAAAAAAATTATGACTATTCGTCCTTACGCTGAATTACAAATAATATCTGTAGAACCAATTAAATTAAAACTCACATAGAGTCACGTATATAATACATGAAATGTGCTCTACATTTGTTTCTTTGACAAGTACTAATGTGTAATTCTATTTCGGTTGACGACCCATTGTACTATGCTTGCTTCCAGTGCACCTTGTTAATTTAATTCATATGAGCTTTGTAATAATTTTGAGGGCATCACACCGAAAAATGGTAATATGATAAACAAAATATCGTAAAAACTTTTAGGCATACTATTTAGAATAGGTATCTACATTATAAAATCATATATCTATTACAAATATAATCTTATACATATATATATATATATATATATATATATATATATATATATATATATATATATATAATATAACATAGTCAGCATGGCGTACTTGGATGTCGGGCTGTTTGTACGATGATTGTGGGTTCAATTTTCCTATGCTTTGAATAAAAAAAATGCATATTTCAGAAATATTAAATACCCATTGGTGGAATCCCACTTTATATTATAATGAATAATTCAAAACAATTTTTGTGCATGTAAAAGCACTTTCTAAGCTTTACATAGTATTTATATTATTTATTGCGAGTCAGATGTAAAGAACGTGATATAAAAGGCTATTAATTATATTGAAATATTCTCTCATTTTTTCTTCAGCATCATGCTCTATGCTACGTCCTGTATATGGTTTTCTATTAGTTAGAATGTTTGATAAAGAGTAAGTTGTTACTGTCTTCATAGTCAGAAGGAACCCAGAGTCAAATCACTTTGTTTCCAATCTTTCCGCGTAAGTTTCACACACTGCATGTTGAGTGGCGGAAATCAATAACACTTTTTTTGCCAAAGCGAGAAAATTGAAGTCATTAATTGCCTCGACTGGAGATCAAATACGCAACCATTGCGTTTATTAGTTACTATCCCAAAACGCTATGATTCCTTCAATGGTATTTTTTTTGTAAAGAAATCATTTATTTAGTCATATAGAAAAAAATATATACTATATTTGAACCAACAACTATTTATCTATGTACAGTAAAATTATGATGGCGTACTCTATTTCAATATGCTATTTCACAATACAAAAAAATCACATCTATTAAGTTTTCACGTGGGTAAACACAACAATTGGCACGCGACCTCACCTTTGCTCCCTATAATAAAAATAAAAATCTCGAACAAAATGACCGTTTCGCCCCGAGCTCCCCATTAATTCAATAGCATTTATTTGTAAAGCCCATATATAAATAAGGTAAGGTAAGATCTAAATTAAAAATGAAGTGCAATAGTGGATTGCAACCCCTTGCCGCGGGCGTGAGGGGTTTAGACTTGATAGATGGGATACGTTGGCAAGTATGAGAGAATTTTAGTTTCACCTATATTAAATTTTTTGAAAAGCTTGAATACTTGAAAGCTCTTTAAATGATATGAAATATGTACCGAGCTTAAGTTTATATTTGAAATGAATAAAAATAATTGAAAGTGATGAAGTAATTGATAAAATTAAAGTAGCAAAACGAGAACATTACTCGGCAAATATGACCAGATATATCTATTGCACTACGAATATCCATTGTGTCAATATATATATATATATATATATATATATATATATATATATATATATATATATATATATATATATATATATATGTATATATATAAATGTTATTACCAATGTCATAGATAATGCACTGTAAATATAAAAAAAATATGGCTTTTTTAAGAAATAAAATATAATTGATTTGTTTAGACATAACGAAGTGTAAAAAATAAGAAGCATATTTAAACATTTATAAATATATCGAAAATAAAACATAAATTTGATTTGATAAAGTAACTGTAAAATCTATCACAGGCACCCTGTAAGTTATTATCTCCACCTCAACGGATGCTGCAACGAGTAATCTCCTACCTGGCTAACAGGATTGTATCAACTGCCAAAAGATCCATTTAAGCGTAGCAAATACAAAACGAAGGTATTTTGACTTTACACATGCCTTTTTTCACTATATTGCTCTACTATACATTAATTATATTAATTTTATATTAACTATGGAATATTTTTTATTATTCATAAATTATAAGTTAGCTTAGGCACTTAAAATTACAATAAGAAAAAAGTAGGTACAAAACATTCATATCATATTAGAATACAAAATTTTATAATATAAATTATATTATAATGGGCCACTTGTTTCCTATCAAATTTATTATACATCTCAAAAATCTGTCAAGACTCAAACCATAGAGTTATCGCTACTCACCGCTATCGGCGCTGGTATCGACCGCCCACTCGCCCTACATCTGAATGAACGTAAGTTGGCCCGCGTCCATCAATTCTTAATTCGTTTACAGATTTCCTTCGTAATAGTATCTAATATATTTTGACGTGGATGCGTATTAAAGTTCACTTCGATGTTTCTAAAAGTGTTCTACATCAAATATTTTTTACGATTCAGTAAATAAAAGTAGAATAGAATAAATTGTTATATTTAGAGTATACCTTAAAAGATCATTGAGTGTAGCTGAAATAACATTTTCACACTTATTTTTTTTATATTTTATATTATTTGGCTCATATGTTTCTGAAATATATAAAAAGTACCATTTTTACATCTACGAACTGAAAAAAAGAAATGGAGTTTCAATGCTTACAGATAATAAAAAATGTAGAATCAAGTTACTAAATACGATAAAGAATAGTATGTGATAAAAACAAAAAGAGAAAACTTATATTCTGCATCATATATAAGAATACACAAATTTCAAAGTAAACAAACAGCCGCTTCACTCAGCGGCCTGCATTAGAACATAAAGTAGAACTTTGGAAGACGCGTGTTGAAAATATGATCAAAGATGAACGACGATCCCTGATGATTACCTGTGACAGTGATTTATTTATAAACATGTGTATATGAGACCATTGTAGCGCAGTGGGACAGAGTCTGATTGTAAATATGAATTTCAGCCTTTTCTGGTAAGAAAAATGGTGGCCTCCAGATCCAAGACTTAACACGCAGTGTTTGTTCAAGCAGAAAGTACACTAGAGTGATTTTAAATTCACTTATCTCTATTTAACCTGATAAGCTCGATACATACAAGTACATGAAGTGGATGGAAAATAGCACATTTACATTTAAACTTAAACTATCTTTACCTTTGTTATATCTATGAAATGAATTGGCACTCTTTTGTTTAAAATAATATTTTCAATCTGACATTAATTCAAATCATTTGACATATTATATCATAACAACAAGCAAATTTCCTATAATATACCTTATTTGTATCAATATAAATACTAAAATACTATACATAATGACTATAATTAGTTTACCAAGTTGTCTCTATCTTACAGCACAGTGTACAGATTTTACTATGATGTATTAATATTACTAAACGACTTTGGCTCTTATTATGAATGCAAATATGAATTAATTTTACATATACATATTATAAATATTCTTCGCTTAAGTTGACACAAATAATCAATTAATACAGTCAGTCGCGGTTATTAGTAGCAGTCATACCTCGGTGGTCATGATTAAGATTGATTTCTTGGATGTGTTTATGTGAAATGTAGCCATATTAAAACAATATAAAGCCATATTTATTAAAAACAAAATATTTTTAGATAGATTTTTTCAGATATAATAATTTATTTTCCATTTTATAACTAACAAAAATTTATTTTACAATTAGATGCTAACTCACTGAGGTGACCTCTCTATGGCTTTTGTTAGACATTCGTTAAATATTCACACTAAATAGAAGATCTTGATAAATCACTATTCACTGTTATCTCTACAATAGAGAGTGATTTCGTATAGACAAGCAATGTGTTTTAGTTACAAATAATACGTATTACCCATGAATTCAATTGAACTAATAACCTTCTCAAGTATCAATTATTATGCCTCATTTTTAATAATAGCTTGAGCTTTTAATAAAATTTCGTATATATTTAAAACAATGTAATACTCCATATTGTTATCTTTGGTATGACATCAGATGGGGTGAAGTGAAAATCTCACAAAGGGAACTTGTTTACCTCTAATTAATATCCGTAGGTAAAGATATAAAGATGTAGAGTCGGTAATTCTATTTTATATTATTATTAAATCTTAAAGAGTTTTTATTTTTAATATTTTTTTGTATTATAGTAGTTGTTAATTGCCAGTTTTAGTTAAAATCACTTTATTTAATTTATTCATGTAAATAAACATTTTCTTCAGTGAATGACTGACTGACTGTATTGTCCATACACAGTTAAGCTACTGTACGTAAAAATCTGCAATTTTGTAGGTAGGTCCTAGGTAAATGTAATAACGCTTACAAGAACGAGGAAAATATGACAACGCAGCAAAATAACACCTCTGGAAGTTTTGGACTAAACTCGATATCATCTAGTATTTACAAAATTTGAAAATTTACTTACGTCAAAAATAAAATATTATGAAATAAAAAACAACTAAAATCTATTTATTAAAACTACTTTTGGTAAATATTTATATTTTAATAACTAATTGTATGAAAATTGAAGAATTAAAACGACTCTACAATTTTCTATAAGCAATGTTATGAACGGAATGACATCAAGCCATTAGCGAAGTAGCGGCGCCCTACGCACGTCTTTATGGAATTTGAATCTTTGAACATTGTTTAATTTTATAATGCTAATTATAATATTAATAAAGATGCAGAGAGACCTGGGTAGGCAGAGCGAACCGTAGGTCGAAGGAACCTAGTGTTAAGACTCTAAGAAAAAAATTGTATAAAAAATTAAACTGAGCGGAGAAGTTTTATTATTAACTGAGGAGACCACTTTGCGCAAATGAGACATGCGAATATGAGACATTACTTGTTTAGACGCACAGAAAGTATTTCTTGAAATGGTATTTGGTTATTAGCCGATATTGCTTTTATCAATTTATCTTAAAAAAAAAGAACTGTCTATATCTTGTTAAAAACTAAACCATTTTACACTAGCACAAACCATAAATTATCTCTTATTAGATATAAATTATCTAATTAGATATAAAAGATTAATAGAAATAAATCTACGTATAACATTTATTCTCTTTACTTTTTTAACATAGCTTCCCTACTAGGAGATAGGTTACAGAGAGAGGCTAGTGTCAAGACATTTCGTCATCCGCCTTCACTCTACCATGTTGAGTGACGGAGTTCAGCGGACTGTAGTACAAATATATTTATATTTTGATGATTTTTAAAGTGTTAATCCACACTAGGGATAGAAAAATACTTAAAGAAAAAATATAAAAATTTATAAAATTTTTATAAAAATTTATATAAAATTTTTATATAATTTAAAAATAATAAAAAAAAATTAAAATTTTTATCCCGCTGTATACAAATTTGTATATGTTTTCTTTAATTAAATACATTGTATAAAACAATTAGATATAGTTCCATTAGTTCGAAAATGCTTGTAATCGCCTATTTGAATAAAGAATATTCTGATCTTCATATAATAATCATTGTATTCCAAAAGGTCTTAATCAACCCTCAAGTAATAAGGCTTCGGAAGCGTAGCCAATTAATGAGTATTCCACTTCCACTCGCATCTTTAAACGTTCCGTGTCCGGATTTTTAGGGATCTCGAGGATTTGTCGTGATTTATTATCTCGTGACGTGATTGATTTGAAATTTAATAAAGCAGGTTTTAATTATATAATAGGAGATGTTGTTTTTTGGCCTTGTGTCACTACTTAATTAATATTTATTCAGTATATATGGTAATGTTTTATAGGTTCATGTTTAGTCTCGCATAATAAGGTCTCTACATTTTGGAAATTGGTTGGTTACGGGTTCGATTCTCACTCAGAAGAATGAATTATTTTCATTTCCTTGCTATCGAAACAAGATAAGTCACTTTGAGTTGAGCACAAACACAACATGAGTTCCGCAAATTGACGAAAATAGGGCAGAAAGTGGAGAATAGCGTGTTTTAACACTTAGTTTCCCTTTGCCTATCCTACTATATGATAGATACAGAGTAAAAAAATGTACCAAGCATTTCTGTTGAAGTATGAATCTAATACGTTAAGCTGCATTCAATAGTTATAGGTTCAATACCTATAAAGAAGAAAATGT
This sequence comes from Dione juno, assembly GCA_037127375.1. Lineage (NCBI taxonomy): Eukaryota > Metazoa > Arthropoda > Insecta > Lepidoptera > Nymphalidae > Dione > Dione juno. The sequence goes on from JAXRJS010000043.1 coordinate 5,794,572, forward strand.
TTATAGTCCTATGAGAAATAAGAATTGTGATTGGATTTTAATTAGACAATTTACAGTATATGGTTAAATTTAACTATTTTTTTTGTGTTTAGTTTCATATATTCATTTAAAAATTGATTTTATAAAAGCAGTATTTCAATAACAATAACGATAATGCTATATGTTATAGTCAAAATTGCTATTTTTCTATTATCCAAATTATTTAGTCGTGTAGAGCTCTCTGTTATTAAATAGGTATACCTATTATATAACATCACTGTTATTGCTATATTACAATTTAAAAATATAGTATAATTATATTTTACGATCTCAGAAACATATTATTTGCCATTTGTTTAAGATTTTACGACTTCCAATTCGAACTTCAACGTCCGCGTAAAACTTTTGACACATTTCTTTTATATATATTTTTTTTCTTATAAATTAGTCATTAACTAGAGTATATTATCTATCTTGTATCTAAAATAGCGACAGATGAAATAGACAATAATAAAATTCCGTAATTTCATTGGATTTTGAACCTTATTGTTGAGAACATAAGACCTACTCGAATTTTTATAGCGAAAATTAGCTTTATATTCCAGCAGTAAATTAGTTTGTCAAAAGCAAGACACCTGAGTGGTTTATATTTTACAAGTTACTTGTTAAACGTATAACGAGTTTTTTGATTAGATGTGAAATATGTGGTCTTATAACAGATATGTAGATGATGTTCTGATGCGTGAATGGATGTTGTATGCTGGACCAAAAGGACTTTACATTTTTTAAGTATTTGTTGGTTATATAAATATTTTTTTATTTAATAACTGTCAATATATCTGAATAAGTAAATTATTGTAAAAAAATGCATTTTTTCAACAGTGTGTCCTGAATTTTTTTCCAGCTTATCATCAATAGTTATAAAAAATATAATAACTTCATCACCATGCAATAAGCAGGGAAAACCAATTATATTGTTAAACATCATGTCCATCGCTCAATATAACACAAAATTTTGGATGCTACAACTAAACATTTTTTGTGTCTGTCTATAGTGTGTAAAATCTTTTGTTGTACGCAGTACATCAGTACTTGATTATACCCATCAATGATTAAATAAAATCCAAAATCACAACAGATACAGATGGAAAAAAAAGAATACCAAAAGCACGGAAGACTCATGGCCGTGGGGTTTTTTACTAATTAATAAAAAAAAACACTTTTTATTTCACTGCATCTCATTTATCTACATATATAATTATATATTTCCATTTTTCACCTAATTTTTAGGCATGGCGTATTGATTACAATAATTCCAAGAAAGTGTGAAACCCATGACTATTGCTTGGATACATTGTCAGTCAAATATTGCTCTACCAGGATGACCCCAAATGAGAGTTTATTATATCACTGTAAAAGTGTATATTATAAAAAATATACATGAGACGTTATTTTAAAGAAATAAAGTTAAAACTTAAAGCTCTTTTAATGAACAATCTACACGGAGCGGTTTGACGGTAATCTTAACAAATTGCTTTCATTTTCGAGCTTCGAGCTTCGAGCTCCTCGAATTGGCCCAAGCTCATTGTATAGTACTGTGAATTTTTGAAACATTATTCATTTATTTTTAACTTGTTAATTCATTTAATCTACGTACTTCCTTTTGAAGTGCATATCGACATCTCTAAACAATAAGTTGAGTATCCTAAACTTTAAAGTTTTATATGAACTTTTGTATTTTCTTTTGTGATTTTTATATTAGTTTTGGTTGAGCCTCGACCTCGTAGCAGTATCTGATATATAGATATTCTGATTGTAAACATCGTTCGATTCTAATCCGAAAAAACAAATTAAGTTCAACTCCCTGGCATGTAAATTTCTGCCATTCAACACTTAATATCGTGAATTCAGACGGAAAGTAGAAAGTAGACTTAACACTAGGCTCTGCTCACCATTTTATTATTGGGATAGAGATAATCGTGAAGCTAAAAATCTAAAAAGTCGAAAAAAAATATTTATACAAAAATATTTATCGTTTCACATACATACTCGTAATACGATGTTGGACGCGTACTTTGTGGATACTAGTATAACGAAATAAATACATATAAATAAAATTAAAGCGCATCTTAATGACAACAACAACAGTATTTTTTCAAGTGCATATTTTATTTTTAGTCTGTCTGTCTAACCTTATTCGCCTGCATCGAGGAGTGAGACAAGGCGACGTAATTTCCCCTAAACTGTTCACTAATGCTTTGGAGGATATGTTTAAGACGCTAGACTGGAAAGGACGTGGTATCAACATAGATGGCAAGAACCTCTCTTGAGATTTGCTGATGACATTGTTATTATGGCTGAGACCGTGCAAGACCTGCAATATATGTTGAGTAGCCTATCTGAATCTTTTGCCCATATCGGACTTTGTATGAACTTGGATAAAACCAAGATTATGTTCAACGAACATGTCATTCTGGGTCCGATTGAGCTTAATGGGTACGTCTCGAAGTTGTTCGGGAATATATCTACCTTGGCCAAACTGTGCAGTTAGGTAGAAACAATTTCGAAGTGGAGGCTCACAGAAGAATACGGCTGGGTTGGGCAGCGTATAGGCAACTTTATCAAGTCTTTTCATCACCGATACCACAAAACCTAAAGACGAAGGTCTTTCGAAGGTCGAGTGCGTCCTACCGGTAATGACATACGGAGCCGAGACGTGGACAGTACAGGGCGACTCGTCCTCTAGTTTAAAGCGTGCTATGGAGAGGGCTATGCTTGGAATATATTTAAAGGATCGGATCCGAAACGAGGTAATCTGACAGAGAACCAAAGTTATTGACATAGCCCAAAGGATTAGCAAGCTGAAGTGGCAGTGGACTGGTCATATTTGTCGCAGAACCGAAGACCGCTGGGGTAAACGTGTTCTGGAGTGGAGACCGCGACTGGGCAAGCGCAGTGTAGGACGTCCTCCAGCTATGTGGGACGACGATATACGCAAAGTGGCTGGCAATGGTTGGATGCGAAGTGCCGAAGATCGAGCACAGTGGCATGCCGGCGAGAGGCTTATGTCCAGTAGTATATATATACATATATATACATATATATATATATATATATATATATATATATATATATATATATATATAATTATATATATATATATATATATATATATATATATATATATATATATATATATATATATATATATATATATATATATATATATATATATATATATATATATATATATATATATAGTCTAACATAAGTGCACTATCAATTGTTCCAAAGCAAACAAAAGCCCATTTAAAAATAAATTTAATAACACATACCCACGAGTATATACGTAGATCGTTTAGAATTCTCTAACATTTAAACTGAATAACAGCTATAGATTTTCATTATAAACCTACTATTTGGCCCCCAAGAGAGCTTCCACTGACCACTCAGACCCCCCGCGAGTCCGAGCCATAATGACCACCTTGAACAAAAGGTATCGGAGAATTTTCATCAAGCGATTGATTTTATTAATCTCAACGGGTTGTCGAGAGTAAAGAACTTTTATATGAATGTGTTTGCGTATTTTATTTTTATTTATATTTTTATATAGGGTATTACTGAGGACCGTCGTGGCACAGAGGCTAGCCTCGCCAGTAAACGCGACGGTTTGTGGGTTCGATTCCCACTCGGGGAGACAGAATAGGATTAATTTTCTTCGCTCTGGTAACAAGGCAAAAAGCGCGGTGTTGAGTTCCGCCACTCAACACGCAATGCCTCGAAAGGAGTGTCTTAACACTAGGTTCCTACGGTTCTAATTTAATTTATATAGGGTATTATATATACTAGTATTTTATTTGAATAATAACTTCTGACTGTAGACGCGATGGTTGTGGATTCGATTCCCTCTCGGAAAGGTTTGAGACAAGGTAAAGCGCGACGTAAGGTTCTCCCACTCAACACGCAATGCTTTGAAAGGCGGAATGTGGGAAACGGAGTGTTATAACACTAAGTTCCTTCAACCTAAGGTTCCCTCTGCCTACCCTGCTATCTGCGGGATACAGCGTGAAGCTAAATAAAACTTATGTACTATATAATCTATTTTGTATATTTAATAAGTTTCAGTAATATTTTAACCATTTCCAGTTCTTACAATAAGAAATTACATATTAATGAAAAACATTTGCAAAATATTTAGAAAACCTTCCAATTACATGTAAAATAAAAAAAAAAAATTAATAAATTCTGTAGACATTTAATATAAAACAATAATATAATGCAAAATTAAAATAATACTCCAATAGACCAGACCTAGGTAGAGTTGCCAGCAAAAATAAATATTACAAATATTATAACGAAATCTAAATTGCTGCATCAACGTATTGTACTGTCCCTTATTGCTTTAAGAATAAGGAATAAAATGGCACGTACACATATGGGTTAGTTGTATTTCTATTTTGATAGGTTTTATTCACTTGACCGCAAGTCGTAAAATCGTGGTTGGCTAGCTTCCCTGTACATTTTATTGACCATCTTAGGTATACTAGTTTTATTATTTTTGTACAATTTAAAAGGAAAAAGGTATATATTTGGCACTTATTTCAATTTAAATGGAAAAGTTAACTTCATATATTTTTTTTCTGTATTTAATAAAAAATTCTATCCATTTTCTATATTTGTAAAAATACAAGAAAGGTAGTATCGTGATACAGTTATAAAGTTATTTTATAAAGATAAACTGGCGTCGAATAAAAAAAAATCAATGTGAATAAATGAAAAATGAAGTTCGTAATGTAACTTAACTACAAGTAAAAGCCTAACTTCGTAACTTAGGTTATACAATTTAATTAGTCAGCAATATTTTATAGCTCAATTTGCATAAAATAAAATTAACATATAGTCTCGATTATTGCTATTCTGAATTAATTTAATCGATTTATTACGATTTAAAAAAGTAAAGGACTGTCGTGGCCGTCGTTTGCCAGTAAACGTGACGGTTTGTGGGTTCGATTCTCACTCGGGAAGATTTCTTCGCTTCAGCAACAAGGCAATAACATGGCGTGGAGTTCCACCACTCAACACGGAATGCTTCGAAAGGCGAAAAGCAAGAAACGGAGTTTTTATCACTAATTTTCTGCTACCCTATGTATATCTGTGTAGCCTACGTGCAGGATACAGCGGGAAAAATTATAATTAAGGGGGCCCCATGGTAATCGTATATTATAGACACATCTCCACTGCAACTTATGTAGATTTTACTTTCACTTGAATATTTATATTTGATATATTAACAATATACCATTCATATTATTGTTATACCACCATTGAGTACTGGTAACAAAAAGAGCGCGGCGTTGGTTTCCGCCACTTAACACGAATGTCTCGAATTTGGCAGAAAATGCAAAACGGACCGCTTAATATACTCGCAAGTACCTTCGACTTCTCCTGCTGAGGTTGAATTTGTGATTCTTTTTTGCTATTATTCTCATACATAATTAGAATATTACTTTAGATTTTACTTAAAAATACAGGCATAGTTTCTATTATATATTTTGCTGTCGTTTTTATATGAAATAACTAAATTACACATAAAACTATCATAATTATATGCTTTATAAGAAATAAAAAGCTCTATGAAATAGCTCAGCCACAGATAACCAACAAATTCAATAAAGCTATTAACCAGCTAAGCTCAAACAATCAAAGCTCCACTCGTAGGTAAAACATAATATTTATACATATCGTATTTGTTTATTATCCATTAGCCACTCGTATAGTTATCCAATTAACACTACATAAAGTGTTTCATAAACAACATTAATCCAACCGAGATCAAAGTCTATGATATATCAATCACCTCCACTTTTCCTCACCTTAGCATTGGCGCCGTGTAGACCAAACAAAATTATCTGACTGAATTTTGAAAGTAGATTGTATATTTTTTAAAAGCTTCTTGGGGCAGTGAGTAGTTGTGAGTTCGATTCCTATTCGTGCGAATAATAATATTATATTTATTTTCATTACATGAAACTTATCCTGGCGCATATCACTATTACAGTGACTGCCATTAAACGCCTCAATCAACACACAAAGCGGAGAAAGGAATGTCTTGACACAAGTTTCTCTCCGTCTACTTTGATTTATTCGAGTTGGAATAGAGCATAGCGAAGGTTAAAAAAAATGTAACAGACATACAATACATACAATATATATTTTTATATAGCATTGGTTAAAAAAAAATGGCTCGTGGTTCCAGAGAACGAATGGTACTGACACTAGGTTATCTGATCCAACCCTGTTGAATGCCTGCATCCTTTGGGATGTATTAATCTAAAAATATTTTGTAATTCTTACGGAAAAGATAGTATATGATTCACCAATGGGGACACAATTAGAGTATCGAATGAACTTCAATACAACTATTGAACTACATCCGGTACCCTTATTGTGATTTCAGATTTAAAATGTGATAGGATCTCGTGCGGCGGCGCAGGAAGTATATAATTATGATAATGATATCGGTGAGTGATTTTTCCAATAATTCAAAGATAATAACACTTTAAAATATTTAAAAAAATACTCAACACTTGACATCAACGTGTCTCGATCTCCATTTCCAACGCCCTCCCTTCCAACTCTAAGACCTGTAGTATTATGAAAAAATGCAAACAAATGTTAACGTGGGCGCCGGAGATTAGCTTCGCTCACGGATCGAAATAGGAATTAGTTACGTCCAGTTCTAAACTTAAGTCACTGTACAGACTATGTATTATATATTTTGATATATTTTTTATTAATAACTCTTTTTTAATTAAATTCAATTAAATTAGCTTCACGCTGTAACCCGCACATGGCAGGGTAGGCAGAGCGAACCGTAGGAACCATAGTTGTGTTAAATTAAATATAAGGTTATATTTAAATTAAATATAAAGTTGTTGTGTTATTCGTATTTTTTTTTGTTATTTAAACTTAAATACTACATATACATACATGTATATAGGTCTGAACTATTATGTTTATTTTATAATATTTCTATACTTTTTCTAAGCAGTTGATCTAAATCTAAGGGCAAGTGATACATGAATTTCTTTTATTTCAGTCCTTACATTAATGTTATACTTTCGTTTGTTATAGATACTTGGCGTGTCTGTAGCGTAATGGATTCGAACCTACAAATCTTTAACTCTGGCTAATATCGAAAGAGTTAACTATATCATACATCTATATATGAATGATCTCAGGACATTTCAATATTTAAGATATCTCGCATTTTGAACATTATGTAGACTAAATTGACACATGTCAAACCGTTTTTCACTTATCGTATATTTCATATAAATACGTCTTATTATATACATATAGAATATTTAACTTTACTTTGTGACTATACCGTTTTGACAGTCCAATAGGCGCGGGCTTGAATCCCGCTATGTCAAATTAATTGCACTATTTTTTTAGCTTCACAATTTATCCCTAGCAGGATAGTCCCTACGTATCTCTTTCGCCTTGTCCACTGTCATTAACGTCTTCATACATTCTCTCTATGTGACATTCTTCTCATCTTTCATTTCTACTTACTTACTACTTCATTGCTCTAATATCCTTCCATTCTATTTTTTACACGTTTCTTATATTAATTTTCTTGTAAATATTTTTGTTTCATTAGTTAAAACAAAATTATAGAATTTTTAAATACTATATACGTCTGTCATAGGTTTCACGATATAGCAATTTCAAATACATTTATTTCTGCATTTTACGCAAAGTGTAAATAAATCTCTTTAATTTTGAAGTAACAATCTTCAAATATGCAAATATATATATAAATATTATAAAGGTAAAGAGCTTTTTTCATTGATCGTGCTAATTCTAGAACTACTAGTCCAAATTTCGCATAACTTCGTAAATTATATCTGAGGTAGACTACATAGGTAGGTAGGCTGTCCAAGGTCTAGGACCTAGGTAAGCATCCCAACAGGGATGTTACTATTATAATATATCATATGTCATACATAACACTTAGTCCTTTCCATTTCGCCACAGAAGCAAAGTCACGCTTAAAATATAGTGTTACAATAATATTCTGATATGCACTACCCTTTAGCTCTCGAGTACAACGTAATGTAAATTGGCAATGTCGCCTAAGCTCGCGGCACATGTCACAATGAACGTTTAGAGCGTACAAGTCATAATTCTTTATTTTCAACTTTTTGTTTGCGGTATTACGGATCGTTCGTTTGTTTATTGTTTTTTTTTTATATAGGGATTCCTTTTTTTATTGGTCAGATTATGATATTTTTATATGTATTTTTTTTATACTGTTATATATTAAAAAAAACAATACAAGCTACAATACAATAATATGAGCATATTATTAGCTTGTATTGTTTTTTTTAATAGGTTTGAGGCTATCGTAGAGTTGAAATCGGAATGTCTTCACTCTGTATATAGGCGGGATACGGCGTGAAGCTGATAAAAAATATATAAGTTTTATTTTTTGGACATATTTTCGATTCGATTTCCATTCGAGGAAAAGTTAATATTTAATATTAATTGATTGTTTGGGTTTAATTAAAAAAGTGATGTTTCTAACTACAATATCTAAGTTTAGAACATAAATAACAAAAAATTATAATAACTTAACAGATGACGAGTAGTCCATAATTTTATTTGTGTCCATTATATAACGTATAATCCAGTTTTTTCCCGTTCCTGTTGGAATTCTGGGAAGTCTATCTCAAGGCCAAGCCTACATGTCAAATTTCAGATTTTTTTGCTTAATTTCGACTATACGTGGTGTGTCAGTCATTAACTCATATTTAAATGAAATAAAATCAATTGCTTTCTTTTTTGAGCTGAATTCTGGTACTTTTTATTAAGAATTCGATTCTGTACCTTTCGAAAAAAAAAAAAAAAAAAATATATATATATATATATATATATATATATATATATATATATATATATATATATATATATATATATATATATGTATATATATATATATATACGTAGACAGGAATATCCTAGTGTCAAAACACTCTGTTACCCGCTTTTTTAGAGACACTGTGTTGAGTGACCGAACTCAACGTTACGTTAACGACCGAACGTTACGTTTTGTCTTGTAACCAGAGCGAAAAAATAAAAATCACTATTGTTGCTGGTGATAATATTGAAAAATAGGTATAATAAATAGGCAAATCACATTATAAATAGATGTTACTCAATCCGCGCTCTATCATCAAAGCGGCACATCGGAAGTTAGGTGTTGTAAACACGGCGGCGCTCGAGGTAAATGAAAACGCGAATCGAACGTATACATGGGACTGTGGATGTTCTATAATGATCGAGGAGTTCATTTGAAAATAACTTGTGTATATATATATATATATATATATATATATATATATATATATATATATATATATATATATATATATATATATATATATATATATATATATATATATATATATATATATATATATATTTTTTTTTTTTTTTGTTTATTTATTTAGGCCATCCAGCACTTTTACAATTTTTATATATGTAAGTAAGATACACTATTCAGGTTAAAAAATACAATATCGTAAACCTTTGAAGGTTGACACAATATGCTAAATAAAAAAGAGGGACCTTAAATAGAAAGAAATGTTTAAAATTGATTTATTTTTTTTTAATTTGCTACCAGATAGGTATTGCAAGCACTATCTTTTAAAAACATCGATAGAGTCATCAAAAATATCAGTTGAGTCCTACATCGATTGAAAAGTTCACTAATTCAGCAAAACACGAATTAGCACCGAGGTCTGTTCTGCCTAAGGGAATACCCTTACAGGTTTTATATATTAGTACTACGAGGCAAGGCCTCTCAAACAATTTTTTAAACATAACGCCTTTATAGCACAGACAATAATCTGTATATCCGGTGATATTAAAAACCGGACAGCTGAGTGACGTGACAGATGTTTACCTCGCCGTTTCGTTACCGGGTCGGTCGCTATAGTTGCGTCATGCTCGTACAAACTCTATTTTAAGTCACGTTAGGACGTATCGTCACGTAAGATTTTTTGGTAAATATAACTTAAATTATGCAGAAATTAAGTAATATAGCGTGAAAGTATTTTTTTTTTGTACAAATTATCATGAATTTTAACACGCAACACTTCACGTGTTTTTTTCTTTAATTTTAAAGAATTCTCTCTCTCTGCCAAAGTGTAGAATTAAAAATCACTACACCGAGTGGGGATGGAAATACCAAGCATCTCGTTTACGTTTACAGTAACACGCTATCTTCTGCACAAAAATGATCTCATATTTAAGTTGTATTAGTTTTATAAAAATACAAAAACTATATACTTTTGTAGGAAGTTATTATTTATTTATTTTTCTCTTCTTGTTTAGTAATGAATGGTGGAAGTTGATATCATACTTTCCCATGTAATTTTCCATTTAAGGGACTGTTAAGAGACTAGACTGAACTTGATCTAGGTTTAACGATGGGCTAAATATAATATAAATAATTCTAAGACCTAGTTTAGAGCTTAATTGTGAAGCGCTAGCTCTATGTCTCGTGCCACAGTATATAATTATTTTCAGCCATTTAATTACCTAGGGTAATGTTAACATAACAGTTTACACGTTTTCCCGTAAAGAATAAAAAAACCAATAATATCGGTTTTAGAAATCCCGTAAGTAAGTTTACTGTCGACTATAAAAGTTCTACAATCACCGAGCAACACCTGTTAGGAATAGGGTTGACTCTGTATTGAAAATTTATAAAAAAAATATGTTTAAAGTTTTTTTACTATGCTTATTTTATAATCTGTAAAGTAATTTGAAAAGCCTTTATTTTGAAAATATATGCAGATAATAGAGAATCTTTCTGTTTACCCTGCTTTTTAGGCAAAAGAATGAAGCTGAGGCCGTATATAATCAATGTAAAAACTTTTTAGGCGCTAAGTTTGAAGTAAATTTTTCTTAAAAAATATATTAAAAATATAATTAAAACTTACACTACTTACTTATTTGTTCCTTCAAACTTAATTACTATTATAACTCTTCTAAAATCAGGTAAAAATATAACATAATTGCATTATAGTAGACATCCCTAGTCACAAGTAGTAAACCTAGATATAGTAATTGCTAGAACTACCTGCATCAAATTGCTTAAACTGTTTAAAATAAAAAAAATATTACGTCAACTTGCAGGTACCTTTTGAAGGGTACATAACATATGTATTAAAATGCTTTTATTTTAGTTATATGATTTCTTTTGATAGAGATGATATGACTTTAGCATATTACATTTAACTTACATATAGAGTTCCGTTTTAGAGGATCGTCATGGCGCAGAGGCACAGTGTCTGTCTGTAAACGCTACGGTGTGTGAGTTCGATTCCCACTCAGGGAGAATAAATTATCAAAGCTCGGCTCTAAGTGCTGCCACTCAACACGCAAGTCTGAGTGTCTTAACACTAGGTTCCTTAAACCTACGGTTCCATCTGCCTACCCTGATATATGCGGTATACAGTGTGAAGCTAAATAAATAAATAAATATTTAGAGTTCCTTTATCGAAAGGTTTGGAAACATAGTTGCTGGTTTTATTAAAATCATATATAAGATATATCTTAAAGTAGACACATGGACTAGTGTTATATATACATTTTACATACTAGAGACCCGCCCGCGGCTTCGTCCGCTGGAACTAAACAATTATTCATTTAAGAAACTGAATTGCGTTCGTTTATTTGCAGTGCATATTGACTTCTAATGTGAAAATTTTAATACCTTAGCCTACATTATTTTTATTTTCGTAAAGATTAGTTGATACTTAAAAATTATAATGTAATTTTGAACATTATTAACAAAAATGGATTTCATAATTTATGTGGTACATATAAGTGTTTTAATTCGTATATTTTTTTGTGGCATTGGAAAAATTTCAATTTTATAATATACGAATATAGGCTTGAACGACTTGAAGTTAAGCGATAACAGTTATTTATTACATTTATTGAGATTTTAAAACAACTCGATGTAATTATTAAAATTACAAACAAAAAAGTTACATATTGTAAAAAAAAAACCAGTTTTTGAATGAATTTAATTACTTGTCTTTTCCATTCGTTATACTACAAGTCCTCAATACAAATGTTTATTGAACGCATAGAATTGCGAAAGTATTTCAGCAAGCTTAAACTTCACCCTGCTATGTATTTTTCATACTAACCATTAACCCCAAAAACGTACCTTTAGGGGCCCAATTTCTCAAAACCCCGTCTACCCATACCCATCTACGTCCAAATACGAACCTCTATGCAATTGAGACTCCTAACACTAGCAGTGTCTAAAATTTCGTGATTTCTGAGTGAGTGAGACTTTATATATATATATATATATATATATATATATATATATATATATATATATATATATATATATATATATATATATATATATATATATATATATATATATATATATATATATATATATATATATATATATATATATATATATATATATATATATATATATCTCAGAGGGTGTCTAGCCAATTATCTGTCCGATATTTGGTTTCCGGCATACGGGTATGCGACCCCGGGACCTCGAGCCACCACTTTCATAACCCGATCCAATCCATGTAAGCGGTGTCCCTCCCCTATATTCCAAGTCTTTCTGCCTCTTATTCCCTTTCCTTTCCTGGTTTCTCCCAGTAATGGGTTTGGAGGTCAGATGGCAATCGCTCCACAAAAAACCACTTCGCCACTCATATGGACCGATTGGTCTTAGTCGGAAGGCAGACCCTGGCAAAAAGCCGGGACTAATGCCAGGAAGAAGAAGAAGATATATATATATATATATATATATATATATATATATATATATATATATATATATATATATATATATATATATATATGAAGAATATTTTCGTACTCTATTTAAAAAAAAAAAGCAGACATCATTCATATTAATTTTAATTTCCATTTATAAAAGAAAGAAATAATACGTGATATTAGAAATAAAATCTTAGCATTTTAAGTGAATAAAGGTATAGCAGTAAGTGTATGAGAGGAACAAAACGTAAACGCACAACGTATAGCGTTTTTATTTCGATCCATGTATATTTAGAGAGGAATGCGTAGACTGGCGACGTGATATATGAGGGCTACCTGACTTTTATTCAGTACAATGCGGCTAACATGGCTATTTGTGGTGAAACGTTAAGTGCATATGCACTATACCTATATGTATCTATAGGTTTTAAAACCATTTAATTATAACTGTAGAACATTTTTGAGGCGATCATGGTACAGCAGAGCGTCTGACTGTGCGACGGTTGTGGTTTCAATTCCCTCTCTGGGGAATCAATTATTTTCATTTTCTAGCTCTGGTAAGAACAGAAGACAGACAGGGATGTTCTGCCACTCAAAAGTGGAAAATGGAGATTCTCTTTGCTAAGCCTGCTATAAACAGAATACAGAGTGAAACTACAAATATACATTCTAGATTAGAATTTTATAGAAAGCAATCATAGAATAAAAAGTATACGACATTATAAAGTTGAGCATAAAAATTACTCTAGATATTTTAAAAATATACATATTTCTTTTCAAACATGACATTCAAATAAAGCTTCCTAATATATTTTCTATAAGTTACCCTTAGTAAGTTACTGTAAGAAAATATGGAAAGCAAAACAATCAACCCATAATTCGACTGTTGATGCCATAGTAGCGCCGTTCGAACATCTTGTACTGCTATTTTAGGATAGAGCTCCACTCAGAGAATAATATTATTATAAAAATGTAGCCACTAAGGTAAATATAACAGGTATTAGGTAAGTATACATTGTAGGTAAACTGAGCCACTCAATAAAGTTAAAGTAAATCTGGGTAAGTGTCACTATAAAATTATGACACTAAAGTCACCTACATAAGCTATTTTGAATCACCTAAATACTTAATCGTTGCTCATATTCGTTGGAGACACTAAAACAAAAATGAATTAGTGCCTGATAGTAAAATATAGTAAAATTTATAATACACGTTGCACACATAAATTTGTTCGTCATTTATTGTGATTTATAACTCAGCGACATTTAGATATATGAGAAGCTGTTATGAGACTGTAGGAATATTTAAAAACATATAATTTGAGGCCCTCGTGGAGTATTGGGATAACTTCTGACTGTAAATGCGGTGGTTTTTGGTTCAAATCTAAATAGGGGGAATGTTTATATCGCTGTTTTGGGAAAACGTGGCATAAAGTTGCGCCACTATATTTATATATATATATATATATATATATATATATATATATATATATATATATATATATATATATATATATATATATATATATATATATATATATATATATATATATATATATATATATATATATATATATATATATATATATATATCTAAGAAAATGTTATACTTCTAATATCATGATTTCTTATATACCATCCCCACGTTTTCTTTGATATATAGCAGGAATTAAAATTTCACTTAAGCTCAATTTTCCGGGTTTCACCAAGGTAGCATATTATATAAAAACATCCAATCAAAACTGATTAAAAAAGGTTTTATATAGATATATAAAAAAAAAAAATCTAACTAATGTAAAAACGTAACAAGTTCTCACTTTACCCAACATAATGCATTTATTATGGGCTAACTTAAAATGTAGTGATATAAATAAACATAATTAGCAAAAGTTGTCGCACGCTATAAATACCTTGAGTGTTTACGTCAGATAGACGAATGAGCTAAGAGATGGCAGGTTGACAGATCTCATTTAGATACTATACTTGGATACTGCATCTATACAGACAAGTAATATTAAATCACGATTTATTTTGCAAAAAAAATGTATTTTATTAATAAAACAGTATAAAGATCTTAAACTTTAGAGGTATATTATTATTGTACTAAACTATTCACGAAATGTACAGAATGCAAAACAAGAAGTAAATCCCATGTTGTAACTCGTATATAGCTTGATCCCTATGAAATTGTTATTTTTTACAATAACGCCCACTTCACAGGTCCCTAATCTTTTGGCAACCACTCAATATGTTCGTATAAAATTGTTTTACACCTTACGATAAATCGTATGGTATAACGAGAATATATTCGTGACATATCTCACGAATATATTCTCGTTATACTATACGACCTTTACAATATTGAATTAGTAATTAAAACTGACAAAAAATATCATGTTAGCTTCAATAAGTCTTTCACAAATTATTGCAAAAAAATCTTAATAAATATTATATATTATATGTATGTTTATGAGCTATGAAATTATATATCCACATCACAAGCCACATTCGTTGTCACGCATCCAAATTACAATTAGTAGCATGATAGCATTGAGGATCGTTATGGCGCAGAGGCACAACGTCTGCCTGTACACGACGGCTTGTGGGTTCGAGTCCTATTTGGGGGAGAATACCCAATGCGCATACCTACCCAACACGCAATGCCTCGAAAGGCAGACAGCGGAGTACGGAGTATATTATACTCCACTATATTCGTTCTACCTACGGTTCCCTCTCCCTACCCTACTACGTGCGGGATACAGCATGAAGCTATTATAATAATAATAACCTATCAGAAAGAAGTAGAGCTAGCAGATACTAACAATACATTAAAACGCGAAAACAAAGTCATATTAAAACGTCGTTTACAGGATATGGTGGAAAAATATCGTATGGCTAAAGCAAAAATTCCTTACTATACTAAAAATAACTTATTTTTTATAAATCTACAAAAGATTAGGCCTTTGATAGCCGAGTGTTTAGAAACCACAGATTTATCTCATTCAGTTTTATAGATTGTATGAATTATTTTAGTATTTTACGTCGGTAAAATGGCCATATAATTTCAATTCATTTTGGGTAAGTACAGAGAGTGTAGAGTTAAGATATTCCACTCTCCAGTTTCCGCAAGATCTTAAGATATTGGTTGTTGTGTTTGAAAGTACTGAGAACTATAGCTCCATTTTAAGTTTTTTTTAACAATATAGGCAGAAAATTCACTTGACTTTTTTAAATGGAACTCTTTAACCGAATAACATTTATTTTAACGTTTTGGAAGGCCAACGTTTTGAAGCTTTCGTGGTCACAGGTGTTCTGTGGCTCAAAAAAGTGTAAAATACACGAACACTTCTTATCTTTATTCTAATCGAAGCAATCTATACATTTTGAACATCCTCATCATCATTAACTTGTATGGTTACAAAGCATTTATCATACATACTATTATTTCCTGCCAAATGGTGCAAAGCTAGCTTTATTAAAACTATTACAAATATATTAAAAAAATATCTCCCAAGAAGTAACCAGCGTCGTATATTATATTCAATGATTATTCATGATTATTACGTATTTTTTTCTTATTTACCTATTGTTAGGGAAATAAAGGGCAGCATCGAGTTTCGCCTCCATATACTGGAAGCAGAGAGAGAAGTTGTTCTACTGTACTAGAAGTAGGTGAAAAATGAGAAGATTTACTTAAATTTTCTGATTTACTTCAAGCAAGCCTGGTACAGATCTAAATAATTGATGCTAGAAATGTATACAATTGACGTTTTTTTAATAATAACCGCTAACTAACGCAGTCTGGGCGCCGCCTAAACAGCAATTGTGCGTGAATTACAGCGGTGATTACAACGTTTATGAGGGGAATAGTCAGGCGCACGTGTGCTAGCATATTGATTCCAAATTATAAGCAAATAGCGACGCTTTGGCTGTATGCCAGTGCACTTGCCAAAATGTAAGGTGGCCAAAATTTTGTATAACAATTAATAAAATATACGTAATTGTATATAATAAAAGTAATATAATTAATATTGCCGAGAAGACAACAATGTAACTATAAGGTAGATATAATACGGATCCAGTGTGAAAAAAAAATCATATACGAAAATCATATTAAATATTTTCGTTTATGAATCTTTAATACTTGGTAATTTTCAATGTTAATAAACATATTAGGTTGGAAATAACAAATACTAGACTTTGAGACCATTGTGGTGCAGTAAGGCTTACTTTTACTAAAAGCTATGCTTGTGGGCTTAATCCCTCTAGTAAGGGAAAGTGCAGCGTTGAGCTTCACCGCTTGACACGCAGAGTCTTGATATTAGGCCATCTCTGCCTACCCTGCGGTATGCAGGTTAAATTTTAATGCCTATGTTATAAATTAAGTGAAATAAGCAGAGATAACCGTCTTCCTGCCTTTTTCGCTTAATTTATAAAAAAACCCACTACGCACATTTATATGGTCACCGTACACAAACGTAAAGCGGCACAATTCCGTACCGACTGAAATTTACAGGTAACAATGTTTATGTTTGTTCTACAATGCGTTCTGTTTAACTAATAATTTTGTATGAACTTCTCTTAAACTAATAGCTAGAGATTAGTACGCTTAGACGGTATGGACGGTATCCGAGAGACGTGGGTTCAAATTCAGCTATATTATGAAATCAACATTAATCATCAAATTATTTATGCTATGATCAAAAAATATGTTTTTTTAAATATTTTTTTTCCTTAGTGTGAAATAACACTTCAAAAATAATGTATGAAACTGATATATATATATATATATATATATATATATATATATATATATATATATATATATATATATATATATATATATATATAATATATATATATATATATATATATATATTATATATATATATATTATATATATTTATATTACATTTATTTTCATAGTAACTATATTATAAAGATAACTTGACTATAGAGCGAAGCTTGACTATATATATATATATAATATATATATATATATATATATATATATATATATATATATATATATATATATATATATAATATATATATATATATATATATATATATATATATATATATATATATATATATATATATATATATATATATATATATATATATATATATATATATATATATATATTTATATTACATTTATTTTCATAGTAACTATATTATAAAGATAACTTGACTATAGAGCGAAGATCGTTGGTTTGATATCATATGCCAGCTTGTATTGTAAGTTATTATTATAAATATGTTCCTTGTTTTGTTTGGTTTACAATTTATTTTTTTATATTAATATATTACATTTTGCTTAATTTAGATGATCTTTTGGAATATATAATGGTATATCTATTTACAGAAATCTTAAAAGTAATAGTTATAACAACTGTACAGAATATTCTAGTGGTGATATTTTTTAAATACCTTAATTGATTACAGCTATTAAAGCTCAGAGATTCAAGTCCTGAAGCTGTCGTTGTCCAGCGATACAACATGTGCCTATAAACGCGACGATTCTGGGTTCGATTCCCACTGGGGGGAATGAATTTCTTCACTCTGGTAAGAAGACACTACGTGGTATGGAATTGAAAGTAAGAAACAGAGTGTCTGCCCTAATTTATGCAGAAGAAATGGTACAGTTATTTAATATATATTTTTTTACACTCATAGTAATTTATTTTAACAAGAATCGTATTAGTCAAACGATTATTCCGCTATAAAATAATATCTAAAAATATATTAAAATAACTATAAATCATTCTAAATAATTTAATTTCTGCAACAAAATTGGACAATTTGAAAGCTCCGGAAATCAAGCGAGATATTTTAATAACGCTAAACAACAGACTGTCGTTGCTTCCGCTGCAGTTTAAATAAGAAAAATTGTTATAAAGGTGTACATTTTCCTATATCTGACTGTAAATGTGACGATAGTGGGTTTGACTCCGGTATTTCAACTTAGGGGAATAAATTATTTCATCTTTTTGGTCTGGTAAAAAGAGAAACCTAAGGTGTTTGTCTCTTGAATGTTTGTATAGAGCCTATAAAAAATTATACATATGTTCCAATAGGTTCTTAAAGCTTCTTATTTAAATATGCAGAGAATAGAAATGATCTCTAGAAAGCAATGTTATTTGTTATTAATTAAAAAAAATATCCTTAATATGGGAGTTGTGGGGTGAAAAACTAAAAAAAATTATTTGGGCATTATTATATTTAATAAAATTACAATTACTAACTGCAACATGTACACGGGCCTTATTGGAAAATACTCTATGCTGTCGCTTGTTCCCGCTTATTGGGAAAAAAGTCGAGATGACATTGTCTCGATGAACTTATATTTTTTATACAATACAAAGCTTTTTTTATAAAATAAGATCTTTAATTATATTTATTGTATTCAGATTTTATATAAAAAGGTACAGAAAATATTTGGCTTCTTATATGTGAAGAACACAGTGCTAGCTTTTTTTTTAATTTATACTTTATTGGACACACAAAAAAAACACACACAAAACGTAAGAATAAAACAATTAGATATAAAATGTATATGCAAAGGCGGTCTTATTGCTTCAAGCAATCTCTTACAGACAACCTTTGGCAAATGCAGGACTTTTAGGAGGTTAGGAGACAGATTAAAATTAAAAAAAAAATTTAAAAAAGTAATAATACTAATAATATTAAAAGAACAAAACATAATATATAATAAAATAAAACAAATATATTTCACAATATAAAATAAATGAATTCAATAATAAAATATGTTAAATATATACTATAAAATTATATAATTATATACAAAACATACATACATACACTACAAAGAATATATATTTAACAAACATATACAAATATATATGTACATAATATAATTGATATTATATAAGATGTTAAAAATTATTCTAGTACTGTATTCCGCATATATCGGGGTCAGCAGAGAGATATAGTAATATGAGACTCTGTTTCTCGTTGTCTGCCTTTCGTGACATCGCGAGTTGAGAGGCAGATATCTTGTTTTGTCTTGCCATATTGTTACCAGAGCGACAACAATAAATATAATTTGTTCTCCCCAAGTAGGACACGAACCCACAACTGCCGTGCTTACGGTCACTATGCTATTGCGCCACGATGACCTCACAGATATATGATAGCCATATATGAACGCTAAACTGCCATATAATCTCAGACAGTGGTTTGATAAGAAAATTATTTTTTTAAATACTTTGAATTATTTTTCTGTAATTTGTCAATCTGTACTTTGTTGCGTCTTGGTTTTGGTTGTATTTATATCATATCGTGTTATGTATATTAACTTAAAAAGTAGAGATGTGCCGAATATGACTTTGGCCGACAAGCCGACTAGTAGGTTTTAAAGAAATCGACTTGTTGGCCAAACCGATCATTTGTAATATGTGAATAATAAAAAAAAAATCTATTAACTACTACTAAAAATCTATTAGTAAATTAATTATTTTCATTTCTTAGCTCTGGTAACTAAACAGAGTATTCTGCCATTTAATATGGCTAATACTAGCCTCCCTCTGCGTACCAATCTAAAATCAGGATACAGCGTGAAGCTATATTAACCTCTATATATATATATATATATATATATATATATATATATATATATATATATATATATATATATATATATATATATATATATATATATATATATATATATATATATATATATATATATATATATATATATATATATATATATATATATATATATATATATATATATACCTCTATATATATAATCCAGAATATTTCACGATATTTACGTACAAAATATTAGTGCTACACACATACAAACATATATTTTGAATTTAATAGGGTCGTAAAAAATTTATAGCATCTGATCATTCATGTAGACTACAAAATGTACAGTAGTTGATACGTATCAAAGAGTACTGTGTACTTTATAACCGGCGGTGGTCATAAAATATTTAGTTTACTTTTCAAAGGAAGCTACAGGTGTATGATTGATTTTTTGCTTAACATTTTTTTTTATATTTAATTGATTAATAAATTTAAATGTAAGGAAAATTTCGATGATGATTATATATGACAAATTATATATTTGGGATTTTTTTGTGTTTATTTTTATATCTATTATTGTTTTTTTTTTTTTTTATAAATTAATGCAATTTTTTTACTTTTTTCTAGTTAAACGTTGTAAGAGTTAAATCAGTTCAAGTATATACTTTAAACAAATATACACAACTATAAGAAATACAAACAATATTCAAAAAAAGGATTCATCTCTTAATAAACCCTAACACGTAACACGTATTGGACATATAAAATTATACTTACGTATGGCGTTGAGTTCCACTACCCCACTCGCAATATTTCAAATTCTTGCACATATTAGAAAATTAAGAATCTTAAGAAACAAAATTAAGAAATTCTGTATATAGAATCCACATATAGCATAAACAGTATAGCTACACAAATATACATGCATGTCTACCTATGTATCTTAACATATAATTATTACTAGAGTATAATTAAGACTTACATACAAAACCGAATGTACAGACAAGTGACCTTGCTAGTGTAAAAATAAACTCTTTATGACAAATTCTTGTGCAGCACGCAGGAATGTAGCTTGCAGGTTAATTGCATATGCTTGGGGTGTTTATCACGCCAATTACGAAGAGTTAGAGCTGAGTTATAGCTTACTGTCCAATTAAGATGTTTGAGCTTTCTAGTTCATAATAATAACAATTTTATTAAATTGTAATAATTTTCTGGCAAAATTAAGTACTGGTGCAATATGGGGAACGATTCTCTGCCAACCTCATTGTTTGTAGAAGAATGTATTATATTTTTTGTAGCTGTAAAAAAATGCTTTATTTATCTGTCGAGATACAAAATTTAAATTTTTCTTTTGAATCGTCTTTGGTCAATGGATTTTCTTAAAAAGAAGAGCTTTATAACATCTACTTACTAAAATATCATCCATTTTAGTAGAAATTTAGTTTATTTCAATCTCCATATATCGAACGATAACCTAACCTAAACAAAGTGTAGCTCTACCAATCACAATCGTCTTCAGACATTTCCTTAAATATCCAGGTTTAAGCATTCCAACAGTCTCAGGGAACACTAAATCTGTCAATGTAACAAAGAAATCCGCTAAGACTAAATTGACCCATATAAAAAGACAAAGAGCCTTCTAACGGCGTTCGTCCAAAATATATCGTGATTCAGTAAATTTGAAATTATTTGATTAGCGACTCTATTTATTTGTTAGTACAGTTAAAATTTAGATGCTAACTTTTTAACCTGAAATTTCAAGTTTAGCTGAATTTTAAGTACTTGGCTAAACGAAAATAAATGCTGTATCCATTACGATAGAGCTTATAGTAGTATGTGATTTTTTTAAGAGTAAGTTGAAATTTTTGCTGGTTGTATAGTATACACGTGTCACCATCACCTGCCATCGGAACGAACACAAAGCGTACAAGGATGCATTTGTATTAAAATCACATTTGGATGAATCATTTAATATTTCTGAATTTAGCTTGTTTTAGCTTTAATTTTACATTATATTTGGTAAAAGATAAACGGTATAGGCAAAACTATTCTAATGTAGTATGGAGAACAGTGTGTTAGTATATAGTAAGGATTGCCTGACATTTATAAAAATGTAATGTAAATAATAAATAATTTAATTTAAAAATTCTAAATATTAGACAACTGAATCATATGTTCAGTATTTTCTATTTATTTTATATCAATAAGTGGAACAAGACAGTTGACATCGTGGTACAGTGAGGCAGCGTCTGCCTGAAGATAGTAGGTTCAATCTGCACTCTAGGGAATGAAATATTTTAATTTTTCCATCCTGGTAGACAAAACGCGACATCGAGTAACGTTAACCTGCAATGACTCGAAAATTGGGCGGAGGAATTCCCTCTTCTGCCTTACTACTTGTCTCACTCAAGAATTTTCTTTAACTTCACACCAAAAAAGTGCTTTGAAATGTGGAAAGCGGGGAACGGAGTGTCTTAACACTAGGTTCTTACGGTTCCCTCTGCCTACACTGCCATGTGCGGGATACAGCGTGAAACTAACTTAATTCACACCAAAACACATTACCCTATACTATTATATACATCCCCATTACACTGTGCTAGTTGTGGAAAAAATCGTTACCTATTTACTTACTTACAATTCTAGTTAAGTCATTTAAGCTTTTTAAAGCAAAAAACCCACACTCCTATACTAACATTATTTTCATACATTTGAAACAGAAGAAATATTTTGAATTCATATAGCACCGGTATTCAAATCAGTTCAAGATCGAAACATCCGTTACACGTTACTCCTCTAAAATATTACCTAGTAATTATTGCTAATAACGGTGTCTTGTAACAAATAAATTACTGAATACCTATATATATATATAGAAATTACAAGAAAACTTAATATCCATTAACGGATTTTCTTTAAAGCTTTCAATACTCTACGAAGTAAACAAGCAATGTATATATAATATGTTGGAAATTCAACGTTTTCCTTATTATAGTACATGGGCGATACATTAGTGTTAATTTTCGCATGTCTGTCCGTCATAGCACAGTATCGTATCCGTTAGCACACGTCCGCTTTAAAACAGTTATTATAAGATTAAATTATTATGTAAAAGATTATTTTGGCTTAAAGTTATTATGATTGAATGATTGATGATTGAGTAATTACAGTAAATTGAGGTCTTACATACTCGTGTATATAAATAAAATAAGCAGTTTAAAAATACAGAGGAAATAGATATTGCTAATTTACGGAGAGAAACTACAGAATAGTTATTTTCTATATTAAACAAATAGTTGTTATTTTTAAAATATCTTTCAGATTTTTTTGCTAAATGGGGAATCTACTACCTTTCGCTTTATTTAACTTGACCGATATAACTTTTACGGTGACTTATAACGAGCATTCTATATCTAATTCTAAAAAGTAAAATTATTCTAAAAAGTTCATAATTCTAAAAAGTAATATTATTATTATTTTAATATCACAATTATTGATATAAGGAATATTTACAAAACTTAATATCGTAAAATCATAAGTTTACTTATTATATGACTTCTAAAGCGTATTTAAATACAATTTATCTGGTTCTCGTAAAGTATAGTGACGACTTCAAAGTGTATAGGCGGGGCGTGTCGAATCCGCTACCCGCGGCTATTTTTAGTATACAGGTAACAAGAATGCCCTTTGAAATTTTAAACTTCCGCTCATAATGTTAAGTTGTTGAGAATAAATTGTTTTTGAATGTGTGTAGTGCCAACGATCGGTGGTACTCTATGAGTTAATTAAATATTTGCTATATAATTATATAAAACTTAAAATGTTCATTACGGATCACCCTCAATCGACCCGATGCAGTTCTTTACACGGAACGGGTGAACAAAAAAATCCGCTTAATACGGCATCAGGCCTATTGTGATGGATGACCGCCATCAGTTTATTGCTCCACTGCGCGATGCATGCATTTTATTTATCATGACTATTTCTACCCTACTTAATAATATCTTACATGATAACGATTTTTATTGGTATATTACTGCTCAGTACTAATCTTGCTATAAGATGTTAAAATAATCTATGTGTCCACTTCCACACTGACACTCTAGTACTATTTTTGTAAGCTTTTTATCGTTTAGATCAAACATTAAAATGCAACTATTTAATTAATTTAATATTAATAATACTATGATAGTTCGTTCTGTTCTACCAATGACAGCAACAATAACATATTAAAGAAATTAAAAAAAAATTGTAAATAATATAAATTTACCACATCTGTTGCACAAGTGTTCTATAATTCTCTAAATAGATTGACGCGTTGGACGTCTATATTTTATACGTTTTACGCTTATGCTATAGATATGGCTAATTCACTTTGCGCGTACAACAATTTATTTCAAAGTTTATTATCTGTGTAAAACGTTAGCTCTATTTTTAACTACTTTAAGCTTTTGATACTTCTAGAGATTGTTTTATTTGAATTTGGTTTATTTGTAAAATAAAAGATATATGATATGTTAAAAAATCTTTACTTTAGTTAGAGTTGACTTTAAAATTGAAAGATTTTCGTTAATACGTATGGTTGTTTAGATTCTTGTTACTTAATTAACGCTAAAAGTTGAGAATTTTCTTTACGACACCCCCAATTCTAAAATCTAGGACTTCCACCATTATTATTAATAACACTTTGTTCATTTTTACTTATCTTTTACTTTTTACAGTTTTCATCTCTACTTACCTATTTACAGGATATCAGAGGAAAGATGGTGCTGAGACTGTATTTTCTTCTACATTTCACTAAATTTCATGACATTCTACGGTCAGTGGGAAAACTAAAAACCATATTTGTCTTTCCAAAATTGTTACTTTGAGCAGTTCAGTACAAAAATAGGGTTCGAATTCATAATCGTCGTACTTACGGACATTATTCCACCACACCATAAAGGTCTTATATATTTAGTATAAGTAATTAGTAATAAACATTATGTGACAAAACAATACAATCCAGATGACTTGTATCAGACAGCGAAAATCCATACAGAAGAAGTGCCAACAGCTGTTTATTTGTTCTCCGCTTAATCTTACCTTCAGTAAGAAGGTAGTACTGGATAAATAAAAACCTCATTTAAATGCCATTAAAACTAAATTCGCTCAAGACATCGCGGAGCTCATTATTTTTGTTTAGGCTTTCCCTTGGGGAGACGGGGGCTGTACATACACTGCGTTTTATGGTTTTACCGTTAATATGCTAATTTGATTTGATGCGCCATTATGGTACAGCTGTTAAGAAGTGTCCGATTGAATGACGGTCGTAGGTTTAATATTATAAAGTGAAAAAGGGGCTTCAGGCTTTTTCAAGCATAGCAAGGTAGGTATGGGGTTAAGATACTCTTTTCTCCACGGTTGAGACAATGAGTGTAGAGACTCGATCCCGTGTTTTGATTACTAGAACGAGAATATGACATAGTTTGAAAATATATTAAAAGTTCTTTTGTTATTAAAAACCGAATTTAATATTTATCCATATTGAAATCGTAGGCAAGTTTCAATCTTATGCTATAAATGCTAACAACAAACATAAATGGGAAATTGATCGATTAAGGCCGTCGTGGCGCAGCGGTACATCATCTGATTGTACTTGAGTTCCATTGTAGTTCGATTCCCACTCAGTGAAGTGATATATATTTCATTGAGTGAGTTATATTTCATTTCTCCTTTATTATTATTATCTACTTTCCTCTCGAGAAAAAATTGTTTTGGGAGACAAATTGTTGCGATGAATTCCACCTGCCTCTGTCAATCTGCTATACGCATGAATAGTTTTTTTGTTTTTTCAATAATTGAATAAAGATCTTGTTTAATTAACAAAAAAGCAGGTTCGGATCTATTATAGATTAAAATAAATTTTTAATCCCTCTTAAACTTCATTTATACATGTTCTATGTACTTAGGACTAATTTAGCCAAACCTACTCTACGAAAGTCCAGATCAATTTTTCAATGGCAATAGTCGCTAGGAAGAACATTTACGTCCAATATCGTAAGTAACAACCTCATTATATAAATTGCTAGCAATCATATACGTACGAAGTATAACAAACGTGCGATAAAGTCAAATCTATGCGTGTATTATTTAAAATAACAGCCCATTACTGTCCGAATGTACGGGGAACGCTTTAACGAGGTGCATCATTTAATTGTGCTAAATATATTATACCTAGAATAAGGTACTTTCGAACTAATTTGCAGATCATTTTCGCTTTAAGCGGAATAATTTTTCAAAATTTTATTTTTTTTCAAGACATTTCGGAATACTGTCTATAAGATTTTTAGAATTAATATTGAGAATTAAATCCAGATGATTTTCTTGCGCTGGTTCTTCTCAGGTTTCAGGTTCAGGCATTGACTTTAGTGAACCGGTGGTAATGTTTTAAACGTTCAAAAAATTAATTATTCTTACTTTGAAAAAAAATATTTGAATAGTGAGATATTGAATATTTAAATCTGTAAATCTTGGATATCTCACTATTCCAGGGATTATGTTATTAGTAATATAATACTTTGTTGTTTTTGTATATAAATCAATATTATCATTAAATATTTACTTAAATCCAGACATTGAAGTTTTTGTACTTTTATTGAAATCAATTTAATGTCAGTTAAACAACAATTGGCATCTCTGAGTTCAGCTGCAATTTTAACAATAATCTAACTAACGCAACTAACACTTGATGCAATTGCTTGGGTGGCCGCGGTACGTCTTTATAGCCATGGGCTTAAGAGCTTTCCCTCTCCCGGAAGAATATTGAGTAAACAATTTACGATCGCTAACCGCTACGTTAAATTTGATTGTAAATCTGCATTGCTGGTTTTCTCTAAAA
Organism: Dione juno; assembly: GCA_037127375.1. Classification (NCBI taxonomy): domain Eukaryota; kingdom Metazoa; phylum Arthropoda; class Insecta; order Lepidoptera; family Nymphalidae; genus Dione; species Dione juno. The sequence goes on from JAXRJS010000043.1 coordinate 5,821,839, forward strand.
CTGACCTTCTTCATATTGATTGGTTAAGGATATTTTCGTAACATTACTAGTAGTATATTTATTATATACGCGGCGGTGAGTTACGTCACTCAATTCGAAATATCTCAATAATTGGGCGAAGAAAATTTAAAGAACGGAGTGTCTTGACACTAGGTTACTCTGCCATTTCCCTCCATCCTGCTATTCGGGTAATAAAATATATATGTAAAAAAATTTATGGCGTATATTGAATTATTTGAATTATATACATAGTATATTTATTAATTCTAGTTTTATTCCGCGTAGCGCGGCAGAGATAAGCCTCTATTATCTTACTAGAGACAATTAGATTCCCGCGAGTGGAAATCAAACTCACGACCACCGCATTTACAGACGCTGACCCACTGTGCAGTTATTTACCAAAATATAAATCTAAGTTCTAAGATCGCATGATATGAAATATCTCAACCGGAGATTGGGTCCGAGGCGGGCGGCTCGCCTTGGGCGCGAATTTCCGCTCCTGCCGTCCACACACCTCATGAATTCGTAGGTTGAATTGCCTTTTATCTTGTGGAGGAAATGCTAAGTGAAATCTAACACTTAACACTTATTATAAACTAATATATTGTTTTATGCTTAAAGAAGTTATGAACCTATATATTTTTGTTTATGTGTTCTGTACCTTTTTTAGACTAATTAGTCAAAGAGACTAAAAATCATTTACTTATCCTGCACAGAAAAAAAACACGCAGTGTAGATCTCTGCCAGCCAACAAGAAATATTATGAAACTGGGCGGAATGTGTAGTCTTAACACTATGTTTCCGTTTCTTACAATTTTATATGCCATAGATATATATGATAGAGTTTTACGATAAAGCTTTAAGCATTTTGTATTAATTTTAAGTATGAAAATATCAAAACACCCCTCTAATCTCTATTTTCCATCTGTTTTTTAGATATATGTTTGCTGGCGTAACCTAACGCTATACTCAACCATGGAAACGTGTATATTTTTGCGTAACACACCTACGTAGACACGTAATAACCGTGCTATGACAGTATTCATATTTTATTAACATTTCCTTGCCAAATAATCTGAAGCCAAAACAAAAAGAAAGCAATGTAATGTACCTAATTGTAATTCAATGATGCTTCAGTGTGGGACTCATTTTTTACAAGATTTCTATATATTTTTTTATTACAAACATTGAGAGCTTACAGATCTAACCTATTTAACATGTATAGTAGTTTAACTTTGTTGATATTTATAATACTAGGGTTATTATTCACAAATCCGACTCACACTTGACCGATTTTTCATTATACCAAATTTTCGATAGTATTAGTTTAACTGCAAGTTCTTGAAGCCGATATCGAATTTCCCCGAAGGTACTCCACTCAATTTAATCTGTTTACTTCGAGATCAAAGCTTCGTAAATAGTTTATATCGGACGTTTGATGTGACCGGATATTGTGACAAACTGTGTCTTTAGGTTACGACTTTATTGGTAATATTGTAAACATTATTAGTGGTTCGTTAGTCAATTCTGTACTGGATAGTGGATAGTTTCAAATTTATTAGTTATTAATGTAATTTATTACTTATATAACATATATATATATATATATATATATATATATATATATATATATATATATATATATATATATATATATATATATATATATATATATATATATATATATATATATATATATATATGTCTACTATATGTATGTATATAATATATATGTATGTCTACTATATACTAATATAATATAATAAATCTTGTTTGAGAACTTTACCTGTACAATTTACTTATACCAGAATACCTTTGAACGGATTGGAGCTCTCATACTTCTTATAATATATGTAGTGCAATTTTTTTTTTTTAATTTTTTTTCCTGTACCTTCACGTCACATCAAGTAAAACAGGATATGCAGAGAGAACTTAGTGCTAATACACTCTCCTTGTTCTTTGAAACATTGCTTGTTGATTGGTGGAGAGGCTTCAATCATTCACCACGTGGAAATTGTACCCACAACCGTCGCGTTTATAGCCAAGCACTATGCCACTGCACCACGACTACCTTAATTATATTTAATATATAGTATTCTTAATAAGCATTAAGAGTAAAATGCAAAATAAATATCTTTTCCTGAACACCGTAAAGAAAATTTCAAAGAGAACTCTACTCTAGAAACACGTATCACTTTTAGATGTTTAATTTTTTATAAATAACAAACGTCCACATCAAAGGCGGGCGACAACTTCGTTAACCTAGAACAATGCCTCAATAACTAATTTCAAGCAAGAAATACGACTATTTTAAGCGCAATATTTTAAAAATACCAATATGTCGTAAAGTATTACTGACAAAATTTATGTTTTTTTTTTTCTTCTGTCTATACACTGCTTTCACTAAAGTATAGAAAGAAGAATATGTCAAGAGAAAATATAAAATCCACATATGTATATATTTTCAATAAATATTTCAGAGTGGGAAAATGAGACACTGTCCCACACTATCATAACATTTAAATATTATAAATAATTTTAATTTAACTAGCAATACATCCTCGTAAATATTTTACAACTGCACAATACAACGTGTATATATACATATAGCTCTATGAAAGGAATACCAAAAGGCCAGGATTGCGGGCGTGATTAAAAACGAACGGTTACAAAAAGGTGTGGAAACAATGGCTGTGCGACGCCTCAATCTGTCACGAGTGCCAACTGTCACGCTGGCGGCTGTCACGCTGACAGGTGTCACGGTGACAGGTGTCAGGTGATGCGCGTTTACACCTGCTGTATTAAAGCTTGCGAGATCTTTTATCTTAGAATTTATGTTTTTGTTTTTGTGTTTAAAAGGAAATCATTTTCATGCTAAATGGGTTAATGTAGTTAACGGTCTTAATCATAGCTTGATATAATGTGGTGGTTGTGGGATCAAATCCCATTTGGGGATAGTATATTTTCGAATGTACCACTATACAATAGTGATTTTCAATTTGATAATCAATAGGTTTAATTTATTTAATAGCCTATTTAGCTTTACTAATAATGAAAGCGGGATATTTCACTAGTAATGAAATATCCCGCTTTTTCTTTTACGTTAATTTTGCAGGTTCTTAGTGTTGAGTGGTGGCACACAATGCTAGGTTTTGTCTTCTGAACAGAGTGAGGTAATGAAGATAATGCCCCCGAGAGGGAATCAAACGCTATGTTTAAACATTTTGATACCTACTTTGTTTGATTTATTTATATATCCGTAAAGCTGATAGACAGAACAATTTACCGATAGATTGATTCAAGAATATTAATTAAAATACAAAATAATTATTCAGCGCCCGAGGAATTTAGCAAATTCGCTTTAAAATATAGTCGTAAATTTATTCAAATTCATATATATATATATATATATATATATATATATATACATATATATATATATATATATATATATATATATATATATATATATATATATATATATATATATATATATATATATATATATATATATATATATATATATATACATATTGTACATACCTAATTCATAATAACCGCGGCGTTGAGTTCCACAACAACATACAATAGTCTCAATACCAGGTACATTCTACGCACTGAGTTATCTGCGGAAAATTACCAAAAAGCTTACAAAAGTTTTCTATTAAAATTTGCAAAATTCCTACGAAGATCTAAAAAAGTTTCATAAAATATGATCAAATAAAACTAAATCGTGTTGTAATTAATTAAAATTTATGCACACATCCTGTTTTTTCGTGTAGGTGTTCAGATGTATGCGTAATTAGAACCACCTATTAGCAGTGACACTCGTTGCGACCTGCTTCAAAGGCAGTTAAGAAAACTCTACATTTTACATTTATAATAGCAGTTTTGCTAGAAATAGTAAAATAGAAGCTTTTACAGCGACTTTGCTTGCATATAAAACTTTTGTACATAGGAAATTTATTATTAAGACACTCTGTTAGTTCCAGCTCAGCTGCGTTTTTTTTTAAATATTGTCTACAGGTGGACGCTAAAACTGAATGTGTAATATTGCAATTTGAAAAAAAAAAACAGATATTTATCCAAATGTCTAATGTCTAAATTTAAGTTACTTACTTAAATATTTTATGAATTATCTTTATGTTAAAATATAATCTTATTAGTAATATGTATAATAATTTACAGGCCATGTTTAACTGTTAATGCAATGGTTGTAGTCTCAATTCCCACTTGGGGGAATTAATGCTTTTATAATCTCTGGTATGCCAAAATGCGACTGACAACGCTCGAACTCAGTCAATGTCAGGCGGAAAGCAGAGAAAGGAGTGTCTTGGCACTAAGCTCCCAGTACTTGACCTAGTATGCGCAATAAAGAAAAGTATTTCATGCTTATTGTTAATGTAAAGACAATGGTAGAGCTAAATATATAAATAATTTAATAATCGTAAGCATATGTCACGGTTTGATAGTTTTTTAAGTGGTCACAAATCATTTTGACATTTGAAAAATATGTATATTTTTTGTACTTCCGTCCTGGTCTAGAAAACTTCAATTTTTTTATAATTATTCGTTGAGTAAGAGAAGAGAAGTGACCAATAGTATAAAAATTTATATGATTATTATCATATCATTTATAAATATATTTCAAAACCGAATAAAAGTTTAAAAAGATATATTTTTGTAAATATTTTCAATTTTGTGCATGTTTCGTATGAATTAAATACAAACAAAATGTCTAATCCAGATAAAATAAATGAATACAATCAATCACTGTATTTTTTTAATAATTACACACAAATACCACAAATGAGTTCTTATAATCTTCAGTAAAACTTTGCTATTTAAAATGTAACGTCACATCTCCGCCTTGACAAACAAACGCAACATTTGTTAGAAGTTCTCTACATTCATACGAATTATAATCAGATAGACAGATAATTTTAATTTTATGTAATCTAAATTACTTAGTGTCTAGAAACTAGAGCGAAATGGGCGTTATGGCTCCTTTGACGCACGCACACTCTTGCCGCGAATCGACTTTGCAACACCTTGCTTTTACGAATCGTGCCAAAGATTTTTTGGCAAAATGCCGTATTTTTTACTTTCTTATCTCAAAATAAGCGATATTTCTCAGGTAATCTGTCGTCCATAACACGAGCTCAGAGGCAGCTGTTTGGTAGAGCTCGTAATTTATTTATGCTCTCTTTATTTCAAATGATACGTAAGGAATGCATGCTATTGGAGTTTCAGAATGAATTATAAATGTGTATTTTTGATGATAAATATTTTTGTGCAAGCGTTGGTTTGCAGTGGCTTTTTTTTACATGATACATATATATTTAGCCACTCTTATGTTAACGATAGGAGAAAACTACGAGTATTATAGTCTATTATCATGATTATTTTTCAGTTTTTATAGATAGAAACTAGCTAAGTCTAGACCGAATTCAAGACATTGCGTGTATTTCCCGTAAGATGTACTGAAATTGAGTATCTGAGTTCGAATCCAGTCAGACGCTTCTACTGAAAATACAACCAGACCATATGAGCATAGTTATAATGTTATTATAGCATAGTTATAATGTTATATAATGGTATTTAATGGTATTATATATTGTTGTCACAGATAAAATTTAGCTTAAATGCCTTAATAATCTTATAAAAACTATTAAATCTCAGCTAAATAATTATATCAATGCTATTAACTATATTTATGTGTGTGTATGTGTGTGTATGTGTATACTCGTAGTATGTCTATTTGGCACTCGTCGTTGGCACCTTTAGATCCACACCTATACTCTACACTCTACATACATAACGACTTTTGTACCTGTTTCGAATATAAAATGTATCAGATTAAAGTATATTATCAAAATTTTGTTAATTTCTTTTAGATATAATTCGATTAACATTGCTATAATTCGGTTTTGTATACATCAGAGTGGGCGTTGTGTACTCCGTTCTCCATTTACCGTCGAATTGGAGATATTGCGTACTGTGTGGCGAAATATAACGCCTCGTTCCCCGAATGAGAATCGAACCCACAATTGTTGCATTTGCTCACTGGTAAATATAATATTTAAATAATCGCGAGCTGAGCAGACGTTATTCTACTTGGCACAAAGGTGTCACATTTACATTATATAATTTGCAATAGTTTAGCTGAGCTAGTTTATCACAGTATACACCTGATTCAATACAATTCATAAAATTTCATTTATATTGACCCAACTGTTATGGAGGAGTGATGGACATACATCTATGTACAAAATATCCATATATATATATATATATATATATATATATATATATATATATATATATATATATATATATATATATATATATATATATATATATATATATATATATATATAACATTTAAATTTCCACAGATCTTTATGTTCTTAGGACACGTGCATTGTGCATACCACATTAATGAACACTAACATTAAATAACAATTAAATCAAGGGTAATGGGTTTGATAGCCGCTAAATGTCAACGAGACTGTAAAATATTGAAGAATTTCATCTACATCATGTCGCAGTTGCACAGTTTTTTTTGTCAAGCGTTGTATATACGTAATATAAAATAATAGTTACAGTATCTTGTTTTAGTCGATATTTACTTATTCTGGTATGTAAAAAAAACTAAAATATTATAAAAATAGAAGTAATAATAATTTCATACGATCAATATTCATTCTATTTATCAATAGTAATATAATTAATATTGATCACAAAATAACAAAATCGTTATAAGTTACGGATACGGAGAGACACTTAGTATGTTCTGTTCTGTACTGCAGTAATGGCGTTTCGAGCGTGCCAGGACTTAGTATGTAGTATTATATTATATTTATAATAAAATATATATATATATATATATATATATATATATATATATATATATATATATATATATATATATATATATATATATATATATATATATATATATATATATATATATATATATATATATATATATATATATATATTTGTTTCTCTCTGCTTACTTTCTCTTTCACACGCGAAATATGTGTACTATGAAGGCAATTAAACTATTAATTGTATAGGAAATTTAAATGTAGCATTGAGTTAAAAAAAAAAAAAATAAAAGAACGACGTAACATATTTCATTTAGCTCTTGGCAAATTGTTTTTGAGTCGTATTTTTTGTCAGCTATCGCGTTTCACGTTGATTTAGAATGTCTGTTGTACTAAATTTTTTATAGAGGAATCATCAAAAGTGTGAATTATAATTTAGTATACCGTCGTCGTTGTATAGCACTAGTAATCTTACTGTACACGCAAAAGTTGTTAGGTTCAATTCTCACTTGAAGTAAAACTGGTTTTTTTTTTTATTTTATTACTATATACTACTATATAGTCAAAAAATATATTTAAGATATTTTTTTTATGCTCAATTTAAAATGACATGACATAATTTCTATTCTTAAAAACTCAGTTACTTGTTAGAGTAAATTTTGTTTACAATTACATTTTACCTTGCTGTAATGGTTACTATGGCAACGCACACTTTTTTCTTTATAGAAATCTCAATCACTCAAGCAGTACTAAATATATCCTCTACCGAACTTCAAACCTGTTACCACCATTTTATCAATAATTTTAAATAATTTTTCTTTTTTTATTACAATTATAAATCATAAAATGAATGCTCATTTAAAAAAATCCACATCGTTAAGGTGTCGTATACGTATCCCGTGGGTGATATTTTTTTATACCGTCTCTAAATTGCTATCCGATATCCAGGTTGGGAGAATCATTAGTATCGTTATATTTGATATTTAAGTTACATTTTCTTTTCAATAACCTACATGCTTTTATAAGATTTCTAATTAAATAAAAATATATAGAAGACAAGCAGCGTTGAGTTCCGCCATTCAAAATTTAATATTTAGAGAATTGGCCGAAAAATAGGAAATGAAGTGTCTTAACACTAGGTTCCCTTTGTCTATCCTGCTACTATGCGGGAAAGAGCGTGAAGCGTGTATTCACTTTAAAATTAAACTCTTTATAATAAAAAATTATCTTCTATTTACTAGTTAAACAAAATATGTTATCTAACACTTGTCTCTAAAACACTATACTATACTATACTATAGAATGAACATGTTGTGCCAAGTTTGAAGAGCTGCAGTTAGCGGACGTCAAGGTGTTCTGGCACGTCACTCTGGTGTCTGGCGTTTGTTGGCAATAGGCGCCTAGGCTGTGTGATGGGAATATGACACATATCGATAGATTTTATACTATAATATACTATATGTATATATTTTTAATAATTCCTTATAAGAATTATTAATAAAATATTTAAACATGATTGTAGTCTATCATAATATATGACAAAATATGATGTACTATCATATAGATCTATAATTATGTAGAAAACTTTAACATAGTCTAAGCCTCTGTATTATTTCTCAGTATTAGAAGAAGGTACGTTAATATTCTCCTTTTTTTATTGATACACTTTGGCTCCACGTTAGTGAGAAAAAAAACCTTATAAGTTATTTTAAATTTTTGCTTAGAAACAAAAGTGTTGCGCGATGGAACTTTAAATTATCGACCGTATATATTTGCACAATTACCTTTAATTAATAACACTTATATTGCAATTAAAAATATAATTGAAATTACACTTGAAAAACTAGTTTCGATCATGTGTATGTTAATCTAACCTATCTATTAATATTTAATAAAAAAAATTCAAAAACCGTAAATCCCTTGTTAATCGATACAAAGCTACATACAGCTCTACGCGAATGAGCACTGGCGCCCAGGTGTAATATTCACACATAGCGCATATAGAATATATAGAGATAAGTCATTTATGCTCTTTACATTTTGTTCTAAATTAGAAACAATATATGCTTGCTTGATAATATTTCGTTTAAATGAATTTAGTACCCGATTTGCTCCAATAACATTTGGATCTGTAATTATCACGTTATAAATTAAATTCCAATTTATTAAGTAGTGGAAAATCAGTGCTTTGTTTTATCTATATAATAAAAATGGTTAATTCCCTCGACTGGGAATCGAACCTAAGCCTAAGCATATTTAAAAGAGAAGTTCTAGAAACAACTATACAAAATCATACTAAATCGATAGAAAGTTTCGAACAGCACTACGCTAATGAGCACTGGCGTCCAGGTGAGATGTTCACACATCATTTGCGGCCGGATTTCCGCCAGCTAAAACACCGTGTAATATGTGTTTGAAATACGGGCGAAAAGAGACACGTTGTCATCTCAACCTGTAGATGAAAACGGACGCTGCAAATGATTGATTTCATGTATTAGAGGAGCAATATTGTGTTTTTAGATCTTTTTTTGATCTATGTTTCATGATTGCTTCATTTCTTCATTTATTTTTATATGGAAGATTTGGGATGGAAATTTGATTGGAAAAAAAAGTACATCACCACCATTTCTACGGAACGGTTATGTGATAAAAGAAATAATAAAAGAAAAAAAGCAACATAGATAGAGGTATCAATATATTTATGCAGTCACCGTCGTGACGTAGTGGAGGTAGAGATAGCTGTACAAATCATGAAAGAGCTAGGTGTCTGTTAACAAAAAAAAATCGGTTAAGTTAGCTATTTAACACGCAATGTATTCTGGATATGAAGTAGAGAAAGGCGTCTCTATGCACTAAATATATATTTTTGGACTATCCTCTATATTTAGAACAGCTAAATAAGTTAAAAAAAGTTTAACTTTAAAGAAAAAAGAGAGTACCATGACCACAATCTACCTTCAACAATCCTTATCTTCATTCCACAACGAGTATTAAAAAACATGTAACCAAAGGAATATTATAAGCTGATAACACCTACTCAGGTGAACTCCGCCTCGCTATCGATTTGTCAGGTGCGAGCGTTCCCATTGGTCGAGAGGTGAGGTAGCACAGGTAAAGTAAGCTTGGCCAATCACAGTAAAGTTTATATTGTGAAATATAGGCTAAGGCGGTGTTTGCCTCGCTTGCCTCAAGACTATATCAAAAACCTACCTGTTGAAAGTCCTAAGCGTAAAAAATGGTTTAATTTATTATAATATGCTGTATTAAGACATTTTTTTGTTGTTCCAGAAGCGTGTTTTAGAATCTTTAGGAAAAATACCTTGTATAAGTACTTGTTAATTTTAAAGAAAGATTCTGTTACTATTGTGTCATTTAATAATTAATTAAATCAGTTAAACGTCATTAGGTAACTCAAACTCACCGTTTTCAACAACTTACTGGATATAATATAGCGAACCGAACGTAGTGTTAAGACACTCCATTCCCTTTCTTTCTTTGGAGACTTTCGCGCGCTTTGTCTATAAGATAAAAGATAATAATAAATAATAATCACTGTCCCACCACTGACCACTACATTTGAAATATGATGATATATTATCCAATCTCAACCTCTTCTGTACACATCAAGTGAACATACAATACAAAAATTGTACGAAAATTGCTAAAGCAAAGACGATTCGCTCTATGACATTTAGGTCACAATTATTTTAGTTTATTGTTCCTAAAGAATCACCTAGAAAACTAAACAAAAGTTATTCCTAGTTTATGTAACCGAACAACGGGCATCTGCCAAAAATGAGAGCTCTAGAGGAGATTATTGTGTTTGAAAACGTATATTTTTAACAAAAATATGTGACAGATATATGAGGCGTATTAAAGATTAGACGGTATTGTATGGTGCATGCGGTTTTTTTTTAGATTTCATATTATTTTCAGTTTTTGTCTGATAATTTTCGACGCTATATTGTAAAATTTGCGTCAAAATTTTAAAATTTTTGTATAAGTTTCTGCACATGTATAGTACAGTATACTTTTGTTTAATCTAGATGATCATACAATAAATTTACATTTAACTCGTTTTTAAATGACTAGAAATTGTCTAAGACACATTACACTCTAATTACCCAAGAAACGTCCACCACAGATACAGTACGCTACAATCGATGGCATGGATTCTCGATAAATGCACTGTCTAAAATAAAAAAATAATTTCAAATCGAAGCAAGCTCTTTATGTTTATAATATTTTTATAGATGAGTACCTATAAGATCATTAGATTTATATAAGTAGATTATACAAATTTATGTTTTTTTTTATAGCGTAGAACACTCTGTTTTTCATTTTCCATTTTATTTTTGATATATTGTCTGTTGAGGGGAGTAATTTAACGCCGACTTTTGACTTCTTGCTGGAGCAAGAAAATGAAAAAACAAATTCTTCCAAATAGAAATCGATCATATAACCATCAGTTTAACAGACAGACATTGTTATTGTGCATTTAATTATTATATATTTACACGTACATATTACATACATTTCAGTGTGTGTTTTTTTTAAATAAACATTTGAAATTTTTTTCATTTTTGAATAGCTTATTGTAAGAAACAAAAAAATAGCACAGGCTTTCCTTAAATACAAGAAGCTTTGTGCCACCTATATCTTTCTTTATAGAGTGTGTATAGAAAGATAAATGTAGCACTGTTGCACTCATAGAACGTCAAAGCACACGTCGACAGATAACATAAGAAAATAAAGAATTTCAACAGGAATATATTGGAACGGTATTCTGGATGTGGGTGAGAGTCCATTTATAACTTTTTAAATTAATAAGTAACAGTTAGATCCTCAATTTTCCATTTGAATTCGAAATATTATTGGTTTTGTGAAACGGAACCCAATATCACGCTTTGTCTTACTGAAGCGTGGAAATGATAGTAAATTAAGTACCGTTATCGTCTTTACAATTAGACTCTGACTTCCTTTATATATATATATATATATATATATATATATATATATATATATATATATATATATATATATATATATATATATATATATATATATATATATATATATATATATATATATATATATATATATATATATATATATATATATATTTTGAACATTTGAACTATAAATATTTAATTTCAATAAAAATGAACCCATAACTCCTGTAGTAGGATAACTTCTAAATATTAAAATGTATAACTGTATTACCTAGCTTTCCTTCCATAGTTCTTTATTTTTACATATGTGTAAGTTTAACTCACTTAAATTTATAACTTCATAAAACGATTTAATTTTCTATTTATCATGGTTCTATACATTCACATATGTCAACTATGACAAACAAAATCTTAAATAAAAAATTATTCATTAAAAACAAAAATCTGTAAAGAAAGCTTATTGTTCCCTTGTCACAAAACGCTCTATATAAAAAGTTGCGCAAGACCCACTAGCATGATGATTTATCTATACGCGTTTAGTTCTGACATGAATGTCATGTAACTTGCTCTCAAATGCTTTAATACGCTATAAAGGGAGCGCTTTGAACTGTTTTATTGATGCGCCGGCGCATCCGCCACGCTGTATTAATATAATATGTCTTTGTTAGTACTAGTTTTCTTAAGTGCATAGAAATTTTTTTTATTCACGCATATCTCGCAGACTGGGAACAGGGTAGACCGGGAAAACCTAGGCATATCGTTTTAAATTTGCCGTCCTGGTTCAAGATAATTCGTATCTTGTCAAATAACGAACGCATCCATAAAAATCGCGAGTTCACTTAGATACTGTCTTAATGCCCCATGACAGGTTTTTTTTAAATTTAATTATATATGGGTCTGTAAGGTAAGCGTGTAGAAGGAACCGTTATTTCTGATCATTAACAAAACTAAAGAAGAAGAATAATGACCAACTTTTAAAAAAATAATCCTTTAATGTATGGATTTTGACATTGACATATGAATTATACAAATCGCTCACATTTTTTTTTAAATATATTATATTAGATAAAGATTACAAGGAAAATAAAAATGAAATAATCGTAAAATATTTTATTGAATAGGACATGAACCCAGGACCTTTTTATTTGTATATATAAACTGTGTATTTAATATTTTTATACATTTATTATTTTCATAGAATCCTGTAATAAATATGTAAAAATATGTTTTTTATTATTAAATTATTGTTATTAATATATATTATTTGTACTTATTTCTTTTTGTACATGTTATTATCTAATATTTCAAAACAAATTATCTTTTAATTTTCCATTAGAAAAAAACGAAAATCCTATTAAAAAATAAGCTAAAAAGGTATATTAAATTAATTTAAAATGAAATAATGTAAAAAGAAATAAAAATAGCAAAAATATAACCTACCCCTGGTGGGACTCGAACCCACAATCCCCGGCTTAGGAGGCCGATGCCTTATCCATTAGGCCACAGGGGCTGTGTTTTAAAGAACGAATATACACGTTATATATAATACAGAATTTTATTATTCAAGACTTGCCTCTAACAGTAAACGCGATAGTTTTAAGTTCAATAAAATTTAAAAAAAAAACACTCTTGTAAGGAAAGCTGCAAGCGAAAGAACTAAGAAGAATAGATTTTACAAACACTAGCTTTTTTTCTGCCCATTTAAAAATATGAAGTTGTTTCTTTATTAATAAGAAAAACAATTAAATAGCTTAAAAGCACAAAAGCTTCGTACAAAACATTGCTAAAGCTCTATCGTTTAAGATCCAACTTGTAAGTAGGTTGAAAGTGAAGAATAAAATGACAATAATCTCTCTCTAATAACAACTCTTTGACTATCTTACAAAAGTAAAGAGTTATATAAGTCAGTCAGGTTATATTTTTAAGTCAGTCATATTATATATTGTTTGTATAAAATAAGTAAAATTTTCATTCGTTTTCATAAATGTTAGCTTTTAATAAATTACATTGTCCCTAACCATGTCGTTGCGGTTTGTAATTGAAACAATACTAAGCCCATAGTTATAAGATATATTTGTTACATTGGAATAAGTATGTTTTGCTGTCCTAATTAAAATAATTTAAATTAGTTTCACGCTGTAACCCGCACATGGCAGGGTAAGCAGAGGGAACCCCATAGGAACCGTAGGAACCTAGTGTTAAGACACTCCGTTCCCCTCATTAAAATAAATAAATAAATATTATGTGAAAGTAAACAAATGAAGCCTTACATTAATAAGACTTCGTGCGTAAGTATATACAAGTATATACAATATTAATTAGTTTATTTTAATATTTAGTGAAGAGTATGTTTCTTTATATTGAAATAAAATATATATATATATATATATATATATATATATATATATATATATATATATATATATATATATATATATATATATATATATATATATATATATATATATATATATATATATATATATATATATATATATATATATATATATATATATATATATATATATATATATAATATATATATATATATATATATATATATATATATATATATATATATATATATATATATATATATATATATATATATATATATATATATATATATATATATATATATTATATATATATATATATATATATATTTTTATATATAGCAACTTTACTAAACAAAGACTCGAGTTAAATAATGACAAACTATAGACTATATACATATCTAACCATGTTTAAATCTGATCTGATATATAGAGTGCTTATAAATTACAATGTAATAAAATCATCTTTAATTTTTTTATGTGATGCGAACGAAATATGCGATCTAGTTAACATAATTAATATATATATATATATATATATATATATATATATATATATATATATATATATATATATATATATATATATATATATATATATATATATATATATATATATATATATATATATATATATAAATCTTCTATTTACAGGAGTTAAAATAAATAATAATTTATTATAATTCTACTCTTTTAGCTCTATATCCCCTTACTCTACATCTAGGAGGGAACAGCAAGAGACCGCTTAATATCGTTCCGATTGAGTTTTTATTTACGACTTACACTGATCGCATTTATATGTTAATCGCGAAGATCGTCGGGGGACGGCCCGTAGCTACCTCTAATGAATTAGTCAATTTATTTTACGTGTCTTTTGTGAATTGAGATACATTTTGAGGTGAGTTTTAACGTAAAATAAGAATTGTCGTAAATTTTTCAGAAGCATTTTATATAGAGGCTGTCGTAGCTCAGTGGCACAGCGTCTGGACATGACTGTTGTGGGTTCGATTTTGATTTGGGGAAGTAAGTTATTTTCTTTCTCTAGTTAGAGTATTATACGAGCATATATGTCTCCGAAATTGCGCGGAAAGTGAGGAACGGATTGTCTAACACTACGTTCCTTCTGCCTACCCTGCTAAATGTGGAATATAGAGGGTCACTACACTTTTTATATAAAAATATTATTCTATATATTTTACTTTAGCTTTAACAATTTTATTTTGACATTAGCTTAACATTTATACATAATTAATACACGGCGTTTATTAAATTTACTGTATGAGATTGAATGATTTGTTGTTAGCTTCTTTACATATATCATCCAGCGTTTACAAATTCTTGGCTCATATTAGTTTTATAGTACACACATACATACATACATTCAAATCTGTCCATATATATAAGATTAATTAATCATTAATTCTCAGTAATAATAATCGTTCAATTTTATACCTGTATTCAATTTTATGCACTCTCTAGTAAAATATAATTTAAATATTGAATTCGTAAAGTTTTTACTCAATTTCATGCTTCATTCCACATACTAAAACTAGCTGAGACACTACTTTATTAATTTTGCCTTCAAATTCGAGACATTATGAGTTGAATGATGGAATCAAATACCGCTCTTTGGGTTAACAGGGCGGAGAAATTACTGTTCCACTGCACCCAAGGAATCGCGTACAAACAAGCTCCTAATAAATAAAATAACTTCAAGTAAACCTATCTCCAGTACACAAATGTCATTGTCTAGTATTTATATCACAGACATATGTCTGTTGTTATTTTAGTATAGTTTATTTCCAACTCAAGCGCCTCCTACATCGAATTAAGTGTTATTATAAAAAATATCACACGTGTGCTTTATTGGTTGATTGGTCATAATTTTTTTTTATTTTTTTGGCCAAGTCCACCCAAGGCAGAGAGAAGAGAGAGACACTAATTTTATAACATTACATATGAATGAGTTGAGTTGAGGGAACGGAATGTTTTAACTAGGTAATCTATATATAAAAGATACTATAAAAAATGTATGTTTATTCATAATCTTTGTTAAAGTTAGGATTGTTTTTAGTGTTTGTTTGAAAAATAATGCAATATTATTTTTACCGTTTTACCTACAGAAGTACAATTTGACTTTACATTATACATATATATATATATATATATATATATATATATATATATATATATATATATATATATATATATATATATATATATATATATATGTATATATATATATATATATATATATATATATATATATATATATATATATATATATATATATATATATATATATATATATATATATATTAACAATTTAGTGTATACTTATTTTATTTATAATCGAGTCATAATAAACAATATTAGCATAAAATAGCATTGCATTTCGCAATAACATAACACACAAAAAACTTTAACCTGCTTCTGGCTTCATTCCAAGTCGATACCGGCCGAAAATTATTATACACAGACTTACAATACAACACCAAACAATAGATTTACGTACGTAAATTACACCAATTTGGATTATGGATTTTTGTATTTACCTCATTATCATAAATATTGTTGGGTTACTTTGAAAATATTGAACTAAGAGCTGGTGGGTGATTTGGATGGTTTCCTTTCTTTATACATAAATATATTATGTATGAAATTTAAGATTATAAATAGTGTTTCCGTTTCAATTTCAGAAAATTCTCTATTAACTAATTACACGCAAAACTTCTGGTTTCTACGCTTCGTATTTTCGACTGTGCATTGTCTGTCAGTTACTCAGTATTGGAATGTTTTATATAATAATGCAGACAATAAAAATTTGTTCTATATACATTGATTGGAAATAATTCAGATATTTTGTTTGGGTTTCTTTTTCTCGGGTTAATAAAAAATATTCGTAAAAAAATCGATGAAACTAAATTCATAAAAACTAAAGTAACTTGCTTGAACTTTAAAAAAGTCATTAGATATTTCAAGTATCTCAACGTTGCACATATTGTGCGTTGCACATACAATATGTCGAATTTGTATGCAAAAGTGATAAGTGAAGGAAGACATGCAAACTGCATAGAAGACAGGTAAAAGAAAATTGTTTTCGCACTAGTTTCTCTCAAGACACGGGAAAAAGCGTGAAGCGTTAAAAATAAAAAAAAATAAACTAGACTTAATAATAATAAAATTTTCATAAATGTTTATAGTAACATTAAATAATTTGTAAATAGCTTCAAATCAATCACTTGCTCTTAGACTATACAATTTACACACTTTATTTTAGAATTTTACTGAACGTATAAAAATCAACTCTATATCGCTGTGCGTAAAATTTATAATACATTGTTCTATGTGATGTAGAGCATAGGTGAAGTTAAAAAAATCTGGAACACAAATTCGCATTAACTAAAGTCTTTAAGTGGAAAATATTATCCGGGAAACGAATCCGTATCATCGTTTGGACACGATCGTACAAATCCTATGTTATAAATGTGATGTGTTTGTTTATTAGATACACAAAACTCACGTAACCAATTTGTAGAGAAAAATTTAATTCGATTTTTTGTCAATAAAAGCTATTTTTATTGACAAAAAATATTTTTTTTATAATAAAAAAATTGATTTTTTTGATTGTAAGTTGAGAATATTATAAATTAATAAGCAACTAGTTTGTGACAGTAATGGTCTTGTGTGTCTGTGGGTCTGTCACTTCTACGGGTGTTAAAGCTTTATAGTTAACACAAATTAAATTGCATGCCACAGCTCGTATAATATAAAATAAATATGTATACGTTTCCTTTACAATCGATTCTGTACGAAATCGTAAAATCCGAATACAATATTTGTAAAAACGGAACGCGATGAGCCGAATGGTGGCCGATATGTCATATTGACATACTGCTTCCTTGTAACAGTACAGTGGGCAACTGGCGTTTGAGGTATTTGTAATATTTGTATAAATACACTTGATATGAAATAGAAATTTTAAATGAGGGCAAGTTCTATTAAATAAATTAAATAGCTAATTTGATTATTCCATATTGGAATAATATAATAAAATATAAATGTAAACGGAAAGACAGTGTGCTTTATTGAGTTTTAATATTAAGCTTGTAATCTTAGCTTCGGGTTGAAACTGAATAACTGTAAAACTGTATCTGTATATATATATATATATATATATATATATATATATATATAGATATATATATATATATATATATATATATATATATATATATATATATATATATATATATATATATATATATATATAGATATATAGATATATATATATATATATATATATATATATATATATATATATATATATATATATATATATATATATATATATATATATATATTATATATATATATATATATATATATATATATATATATATATATATATATATATATATATATATATATATATATATATATATTATATATATATATATATATATATATATATATATATATATATATATATATATATATATATATATATATATATATATATATATATATATATATATATATATATATAATCAAATGTAAATAGAAATATAAATCTACCTTAGAACTCATGTCGCCGTCCATACATACATATGTATGTACACATATGTATGACACACTGACCGTCCCCATATGATTTACGCTCGCGCGGCTGCCACTTCCATATTTCAATACTTTTTGATTATACACTGAACAATAATACTAATCGTAACTCTTGGATAAATTCGGTTTTTATGAGTAGAGGCTTTAATAAAAATGCAATGTACAGAATTCCAAATAAACTTGTAAAAATATATATAATAGAAAAGTTACTCTTTGAAGTCACTATCCCTAGTTAGGATTTGACGCACAATATTATGAATTTTGAGCTTAGATAAATTTATCTAAATACGTTTTTTTTAAATAATTAATTTAATTGTACTATACTCTACACATTCATTTAAATTACGTGATACTTGTAATCTCGTTTAGTTAATGGAATGGGACAGGATTCCTATAGAAATTCTCTTAAAGCCCTCCTGCAAAGGCACTTACAAGCCAAATTTCTTTTTCCTCCATCTGTGCTCAATAGCTATCACTTGTGCATCGTGTGTCAGTCGAATCAAACACGTCAAACAAGTTAAACGAATTTAACTACATAGAGCATTATATATAGAGCTAATTTTTAAATAGTATTCTTACGAAGAAAACCTGAGTCTTGATTTGAACTGAAACTAATCATTATAGAATGCGTATACACGTTTTCTAGCCACTGGACCACTGTCACATTGCTATACAATATAAATAGCGGAAATCGTTTAATCAAGGTGTCGTGAAGGACGTACAATTAAATATCGCGTTGACAGGTGACAAATTGATAGCCACGTAGGTATAGAATATATATAGATAGACGGGGTTAAAAGGCATTCTCTTAAAGCTCAGTGAGTTTAATAAGTCAATTGTAATGGATTCAATCACGGCTTACTTCAAACTTATTCTTTTTTTTTTTGAGCTTCAAGGTATATGCCTGGCCAGTACCTATTTACTAGTAGTGGCACTCAATCTCAATCTCTGGCAATGAAAATAGTACATTCGGCCGAGTGGAGATTGAATATATATTTTACACCTACATGGGACTATTGATCCAAACAATTGTTGTATTTTATTTTACATCATTTTATTTCTAATCAAGTTATATCAAATATGGCGCTTGGTATGTGCCTAGCGTACAATATCATAAATGTAGAGAAATTTTAAAAACATTCAATATATATAAAGAAAATTAAGATATTTTAGAAAATGTATAAAAATTTGAACCTTATTTTGGACGTAGCTTGAAAACAAGTTATAGTGTAGTGGTTCTCTCTCTCCTAAAGTAAAAAAAACCACCTGCCAAATAAAACGACCATATTTCTAAACACTGTCTAATTTTATCAGAAATTATAACTCTAAATCAAAATCGTATAATGAATACTAATCAAATGTAAGTAATAAATAATCTGGACTATTAATAACATATATACGATGTCCAGTAATTTATCACATCGGAGCTGACATGATACATTAGCAGGTAATGTAGGTACCACCAACTACCAACGCTAATTGGGTGTAGAAGCAAAAAGTGTGTGGACGTGGACGTCGACGTCGAGTGCGGAACACTTGCGTTTAAAAGTTTTTCTTTTGGAAATTCTCTGGCAAGTGCTGTTTGTTTATTTTGAATATAAATATATATCTGGAAAGTTAATTTTGGTTTGTTTTGTCTGTGTGTTGGTCTGTTGCTAAGAGGTACGAAGGTAGCTGATTTGATGGTCAGTTGATAGCTTGAAACATTTTTTATCTGTCTATTCATAAAGTTATTGAATACTTTAGGTATATTAAAGTAAAATAGTACAATTACATATCGTGATATATATATATATATATATATATATATATATATATAATATATATATATATATATATATATATATATATATATATATATATATATATATATATATATATATATATATATATATATATATATATATATATATATATATATATATTATTATTAAGCCTACGCTCATCATGTGAAGCTAAAAACCTGATTACTCCATAGTGCCGTGCCGCAGTGCCGTTTATAAAAGCTTAGGCAATAAA
Source organism: Dione juno (assembly GCA_037127375.1). Lineage (NCBI taxonomy): Eukaryota > Metazoa > Arthropoda > Insecta > Lepidoptera > Nymphalidae > Dione > Dione juno. The sequence continues at coordinate 5,842,599 of JAXRJS010000043.1, forward strand.
TCTAAACACGCTTAGTTTAAAAAAATTATCTTATAAATATATTAAAATGACACCACACCTGGTGCTAAGATCAACGGAGTTGGCAAGGAACTGTAAAAAAAAATATTTTTCTTATATCCACATAATAAACAAATCACGTATAACTAATAGGTACATTCGTCGAGACAGAGATGAATTCTTCATTCAACGAACAAACTGACAAGCCAATATAAACTTTTTATATATAAAGAATTATTCCAGTTCATAAAGAAATTTATCAATATGCGACTTTGAAAACATAATATGTTGGCTTTCTCTGTTAATAGAGTTAATAATGAGCCATCGTAGTGAATTAGTTTCCCATTGGGGTGAATTTTTTATATATTTTTTGTTAAATTCTGCCATTCTCTACCTAATACCTCAAATTCCGACGGAGAGTGGAGAACTGAGTGTTCTTATAGAAGGATAAATATATGGGGAAAGTGTGAATGATGTATAGACGAAAAAAAAAGACACTAAAAGTGGGTTCAAATCTTGCTTTATATGTAGATGTAAACACTAACATTAGTGACAAATAATTCTGTGGTTTTGTCGAATTATGTTTTACATATAGAGACTTAAAGTGGCAGAGATCTTACAATAAACTTTGTGTAATCAAATGAATAAGATGAGTACATAATAATATAAGATTTTTATAAATGTGAATTTTCTATGGAGTTGGATTTGAACGTACTATTGGCATTGATAGTCAGGCGCATGCCAGTTGCATGAAACTTTGTTTAGATATACTGGTAAATTATTTAAATCTTAACTATATTTTATATCAGTTTCTTGTTAGAATAGGCTTTACTTTCTAATGTTGTTTTTAAATGTTCTTATTTTTTTCAATTTTCCGCCTTTCGACATATTGCGTGTTGAGTGGCGGAACTCAACGCCGCGCTTTGACTAGTTACCAAAGCGAGAAAAGGAAAAAAATATTCTCCCTGTGCTAGAATCGAACCCATGACGTAGCACTGTGCAGCTGCGCCACGATCAGCTAAGACGGCCAAGAATAATTTATTAGCAAATCTATATCTATCTATACACTGTGATGTGAGGTGTATAATAATTTAATAGAACCCAAAACAATGATTTTTTATTTTTTTGTCTGTATGTCTATGTGCGTTTGTGTGCGCTAATGTGCGTATTGTATCATGGTAAGTATATGTTTTATTAACATTATATCAATTTCAATTGTTGTGTTTCGCCAAATTGGCTACAAAAAAATCTATAATTTAATGGTCTAAAAAAGACAAATTAACGGAAATAAGGCTTGAAGTAACTGCATTCACTCACTAGAATGACGTCAAGCTTGAGAGAAGACTCTACATCTGAATCTGTCAAAATAGGTTATATTGTATATTGAAATTTACTAATTCAATTTATTAAATGATTATTCGCTAATAACATAATAATATTCTCTATTATTTATATATATATATATATATATATATATATATATATATATATATATATATATATATATATATATATATATATATATATATATATATATATATATATATATATATATATATATATATATATATATAATATTCTAACGTTAATATAAATGAGACGTAAACTACACCTGTTAATTTAGTGGCAGTACTGAAGAAGCAAAAAGTACAAATATACCGCGCACGGAAACGGGCGCTACGACTCATTTAATGCTTTAAATATTCATTTATGGCTAAATTAGATGATGTCATGAGTTATTTTTGTCAATATGAATACCTATAAATGTAATGATTTAGCTACGTAGTTCAGTTTTAATAAAAAATAAATAAAGATAATATAAGTATGTTTTAAGTTTCATTTAAGAAGTATAGAAGAATATCTTTTTTTTGTACACGTATAAATAAAGTATATTTATTTATTTTAATGATAAACACGTTAAATAATATAAAATATATACGATGGTTTGGAGGTTCGATTAGAAACACTTCAAATAAAAAAAAATAATTATCCTAGTTGTATTATAAACGTTGCGGCGTTGTATTACACAAACAAAAAAAGTTAAAATAGTCCAGGCCTTAAAAAGTAAGACAAAGCACGGCGTTGAGTTCCGCCAAATAACACGCCAGAATTGACCATTAGGTCTTTATACAATACTTTTACATCGCCTCATCTATAATATATGGAAGAAGCTTAATACCATATTAAGATAAAGAAGCGTAGTATTTAAAACATGTACAGACAGACGTCAAATATATTATATATACGAATATTTATGTACTCACGCACTATATCCTTCATCCATCCCAGCATAGACAATTACCCATTGCACACATACATCAATTCTGCCCGCCACTGTGTTTACGACGAAACATTTGATTTATGTAAAGATTTTACACCTATGGAGGATAGATGGCGATTTTGAATTAAGAATTTAAATATAAATAATATATGTAAAACAAGTGGAGTAGGCTTAGTCGGAAGGCAGACCCTGGCAAAAGCCGGAACTAATGCCAAGAAGAAGAAGAAGAAGAATATATGTAAAACAATCCTTTCTCTTCGTTAAGTAGCGGAACTTAATGCCGTGAATCGTTTCTCTAGACCACAGAAATTACAATTATTCAATTTCTATAGAGAATGTTTGCCAACAATTCATGTGTCTTGCGAGTACCAAGAAGAAAAAGGGGGGGGGGGGGTCTTGGTCCAACAAGTACTACTTCTCACAGCACGGTTGGTGCCTGATTCTTGCAATCCAAATATAGGATAAGTAAGTATAGGACCCGTTTAATTATTAAAACTAGCGCTCTTATGTCTCTACCATACTAAAATCTAAATTATTCTCCTAAAACCGCATTAAAATAAGCTCTATAAATAAACTTAGTATATGAACTAACGTGTAATAAGAACATAACAAAATATAGTCCATAAAGGTAAACTGCACGTGCAGTCCTCACAAATCATTTAAACAGAGTACAACCAAGTAATAAATATTATGATATATTACTTTAAATGAAGCAATTATTCTATTTTGAAAGTTAACTTCCCTACTACATCTACTTTGTAGGTGATAAACTTGTAAATACTAAAGTCTATATTAAGTTACAAAAACTTTAACTATTTTAGCGTATTTTTTTAAGCTTAACTTTAAATAAACTCAGTTAAAGATCAATCATTTTTTTATCGTTAGCGTTTAGATATTTTAACCACAAAAAATATATATTAGATTTGAATTTAATAATATTTTAACTACCTTGATATACGAATTTTAAATTACATTAAAGCCTAGATTTTTAATTTTCTAGAGTCTAGACTAGATTAATAGCATATATAACAACAAACAAACACTTTATATATCTAAAATTACTCGTACATCGTTCAGCTGAGATCAAAGGAGTGTCTGACAGCAATTGTTTATTTTGGCGACTATGTTGCTACTTGCCAGCGCTGTAGGTGCTCTAATGCAGATACACCTCTTATTGCCGACACTATGAGTGATGTCTCATGATATGGACAGTAAAATTGTCATATCGCTTTATATTTCAAGCTAAATGTTTTATGATTGGACGTAGCTTATTCATAAATATAATTAATTCGAGCTAATATGGTTTACTTCTGCATGTGTGTGTGTGTGTGTGTGTGTGTGTGTGTGTGTGTGTGTGTGTGTGTGTGTGTGTGTGTGTGTGTGTGTTGTTTCAATAATATATATATATATATATATATATATGTATATATATATATATATATATATATAATATATATATATATTATATATATATATATATATATATATATATATATATATATATATATATATATATATATATATATATATATACTTTTTATTACTTCGCAGAGGGAATCAAGTGCTGAGACACTCCATTTCCCATTTCAAAATTTCAACACATTGGGTGTGCAGCGGCGGAACTCAACGCCGCGCTTTGTCTTCTTACCATAGTAAGGAGAAAATGTAGATATTACCAGTATTTATCACGAGCGTGAATACATATACATGAATATATGATTGACTATATTCTTTTTCTTTTTTTTATAGACTTTTCCATGTTGTGAAACATTAACCGTCGTACATTTATTTTTCAACACTTTTATTGTTGTAAATTTAGTTCTCTTGGTTAAATTTAGTACTCTTGGTCTTGGCGAAAAGGAGACATAAACCACTATATCCTTCTTTACTATTGTAGAGCAAATAGTACTTCAATAGGACAGTATCTCTAAATAAATACGTTATTAGACAACCCACGGTGGTAAGTCGGTCCCTTTCATCAGCTGCACGAGACCTGGGCTTTATTGCTTTGTATGAAGAATTTGATTGCAAAGCTAGTTTATTATGTTATAAATTGAGCATTAAGTCTTTGCCAGGTGGATTCTAAGAGGAATTAGGAATAGAATACACATGTTTTTACATGCTGTCACATATTGTGTACTCTAGTAACTTCTTGGTTCATTTTTTTATGAGATATTCTAGGCAATTTAGCTTTCGGGTCACCTGATTGTAAGTGATTTCCGTCGCCCACGACCCCGTGTATCATCAGAGGTATTACAGGTGCGTTGCCGGTCTTTAAGGTGGAGGTAGGCGTAGGTAGGATATATAGAATCTATACCTACATTAATTTTGAGGCATTTGGTGTTTGTTTATGGAACCCAATGATGCAAATATGTAAAAAAACATCCACATTAAAATATTAATAGACATGTTTAATTAGACATAAATGAGCCGCATCATAAAAACTTCAACTTAATGAGAATATTTGTGATGTTTTATTATGTTATTATTATGTATCAAGGCCGTTTTGAATACCTGACTGTAAATGTGACGTTGTGGTTACGATTCCCACTTGGGAGATTGAATTCTGTCATCTCTATGCCCAGGCAAGAAGACAAAGCGCGGCAAAGTGATGAACAGGGTACCTTCTATTTTTGGGAAAAGATTATGCTGTTTTAATAAAATGACATAAAAAAACGCATGTGAAGCTTTTTAAACATATTTATTTTCCTCCAATCGCCAAATCTACACTCAGCTTTACCACAACCACGATCTGTCACATTAAACCTTGTTTAAAGTGACGCGAGACTTTATAGTTTAATATATTCATGAAAGTAATGCAGGAAGACCGTCAGCGAGACACGCGCTCGGCTATTTTAGTCTATTCCTAGTAATAGAGGATTTTTTTACTTTATTTTGAGTATCAAAATTGTATAACCAAATTCACCCCTTACCTTACATATCGTATATAAAGCCTATCAATGTCTATTATATGTTGCTAGCTATATAGCATATATAGCTACAACATATATTATATATGGACTATTTGCTACGCCAGTTCTATATTAAACTACACGCACTTGAACTACACTGTTACATATATATCTAATAGTAATATGAATTGCATAAATATATCCCGTTTATCCTGTACCCGTGGGATAAAAGTAGCCTATGTGTTATTCCAGACCATAATATTCCCCTGTTACAAATTTCATTCCGATCCCTTCAACTGTTTTGAAGTGATTGAGTAACAACATACACACAAACTTACAAACTTTTGCATTTTTCATGTTAAACATTTATAATATTAGTAAGACAGTAGACAGACAGAGTAACAGAGGAAGTTGAAATTCAGCGTTATTTTTTTAGATAGATAGATTTAGATATTTTTTTCTTATTCATAACTTGGTCTTGACAGGTTATATAGCAGATTTTAATAATGCAAAAGGTATTGTTACTTAATATTTATATTTATGTGTCCCTAACACGCCATGGCTTGAAAATTAGGCGGATAGTGAGAAACGGAGTGTCTTAACACTAGCCTACATCTGCCCAGCCTGCTATATGCAGCATATAACAAATGCTATATGCCAGTTTTGGGACAATATTTACAAGTTCCTATTCCCTAAATTAACAAGAATTAACCCTAAAAAGCCCTAAATTAAAAAATAAATTTTATATTGCCTGAAAATAACAAAAAAAGTATAAATAATACATTTAATATTAAGAGAAGGTAATTTACAAGACTGACCTCACCTCGCCCAATACAAGAATGAAAATAAAAGTCAGACAACAATAAACCAGAATCCCTGCTCAATGGGCATCATCCCGAATCAAATATGGGAGAATACAGACAAACTTATTATATAGAAATGGTAAATGGCAATTTCGTCAAGTATAGTATGAATCGCTTTCTAGTTGGCTATATATATATATATATATATATATATATATATATTATATATATATATATATATATATATATATATATATATATATATATATATATATATATATATATATATATATATATATATATATATATATATATATATATATATATATATATATATATATATATATATATATATATATCCATCTTTGAACCATGGTGATTATGATGCTAACGCTTAAAAATAAAACTTAAATAAATATATATTTTTTTAATTTATTTATAAGCATAATCTGCCGTATTTAAACACGAATTAACATATATGTACCTAATAATTTAAAGATATAATTTAAAGATAAGTAAGAAATGACTAAAATGATGCCATTTCCACAAGGCTACAATCAGAATGTGATCCTCATAGCTACGGTGGCGGCGCGGCGGTGGTGGCGGCGGTGGCGGCGGTGGCGGCGGTGGCGGTGTGACGTCGATTGTCAGAATAACAATGGAGGGACGGACAAAGCGCCGGTGCCGGTGCCGGTGGCCGAAACAACCGACTCTTTGTTGGGGAATATGGATGGACAAAGATTATTATATTAAATATATACGGATGCGTGCTTATTATTTTGGGGATATAGAAGATATCTCATGGAGTGATACGGAGAAGATATTGGTTTTTATTTATTTCACGTGTTTTTTTGTGTAATTTCTTCTTCTATTGTAGAAAGAACTTTGTGTTAAGACATTCTGTCTGTCAGACCGAGAAAATTAAAATAACTATTTCAACCGAGCGAGGTATCGAACCTATAACTTTTTTACCTACTGCGCTATGGCAGGTTAGGATATATTTTTACAAGTTCCTAAGAAAAAACAGAAAGCAGAGAGTGCTAGTTTGTAACTTCTTGTCATAAAATTGAAAATCCATACTAATATTATATTTTTGTTCGTTCATCCTTCTTTAACGTTGCAACAGAGCGATATATTTACGATTTTAAAATTATATATATTTTAAATACATTTTTATATGGAAAAAGCTAAAAGAAGACGTATTTTACTTTTTATCATAATTACCATTACACAGGTAAAGTTAATATTACATAAATATAAACAGACCATTAATTATGAGATATGTCGCCATCGCCATGTTAAATGTTATAAATAATGTACAAATTAGTAAATAATCTTTGGCAAAGCATCAGATGAAAGGTGCTACAGTGCGAATAAAACATACCTTTCTCGGACAATAGGCTTTAATACGTTGATTTATCCCTAAACAGGATACAAACAAACAAATTTATATCTTAAATCTATCATAACATAGCGTCTATATTGAAATAGATCTATTTTGTGAATTTGATCAAAATCTTGATGGCATTTAGGTGTGATTGCAATAGTGTAGAGTAAATAGACGTTCTTAAATTCAAAGTTTTTAAGTGTTCAGTCTGTACCTGTTAGGTTATGCAGATTATTGCCGCACATTTATGTACTAGAAAGGTTAAACGTATAATTTGAAATATTTGCTTTCGCTTAGGCAATTTCTTATTCAACTATTATAGTATAAATTTTCTATGTCATCGCTAAAAATATTTTCAAATGCTCTAGTTCTTTATATATAACATATGATGCAATAAAATATATTATACATTTTTATTTCCTTAATATTTCTAAGTTATAATTACATACGTTCTCTAATACGAGGTACGAAGAAATAAGTATTAGGTAATGTTCACGCTAGCACAAATATTATGGTAGAACACAAATATCTTGATTTATAGACATGTTGCTATCGACTTAGAGATCCGCGTACATAATTCATTTGTTAAAAATGGGTAAAACTACTTTTTATTAATTGAATATTCACCAATGAGATGAATAGGTGAGATAGAAGTGCGGAGGTTGGGAGTACAATACCAACTTGGAGGAACTAATAACTTTTACTTCCCCGCCACTCTTGAAACAACGTTGAGTCGCAGTATTTAAGGCGCATCGTCTAGAATTAAGGCGAAAAGCGAAGACTGTAGTGACTTAGCAATAGTTTCTCTCTGCTTACATTGATAAAAAAGAGTAAAAATATATTTCATATTGTATAGTTATAATCACGTGTGTTTGTAAAATTATATAAACGGATAGTGATCAAACTTGTAGCTGTTGGATAAAATTGCATATAGCAGTCTCTACGTTTCTTATTTTCCATACAATTTTTGAGACACTGCCTGTTGAGTGGCGGAACTCAACGCTGCACTTTGTTTCATATCAAAGCGGGAAAATGAAATTAATGAAAATGAATGAAAATGAAATGTTCTCCGAGTGGGAATCGAACTAGCAACCGTCGCATTAACAGTCAGATCCTGTGCCGCTGCGCCACAGTGGGCTCATCAGAGGATTAGGATCCAAAAAAAAATTATGTTCCTTCTTAGTTCCACTTTTAATTGCTTTACTTCTTCTTCTTCTATATTCTTTTTAAACATATATAGAATTTCTACAGAACCAGAACATATTTTTTCTCAAAATCACCTCCGTTATAATTGCAGACCTAATTTGCCACATGTAAACATAGTTGCGAGCGGTATTTATTTTCTTAACGTATTTTTATTCGACGCACATGTTCAATGAGATACGATATTTCATGGACGCGAGATCGTAATATATATATATTTCAGCCATTTTCTTATTTTACATTCTGAAACTATATACAAATATATGATTGGGTATATTAATATTTTTTACCTAGTCTTACTTCCTCTAATTCCGAGTGGGAAGTAGAGAGCTCTATAATAGAGATATAGTAGAGTTCTTTCTTTAAACAAAACTTATCATATAATACAGTAGGGTAGTTAGAAAAAAATAAATGTATAAATACGCCATACCTTAATAGTTTACCACTCAGTTTCTCTTCATCCAAATACTTTGCCCTCCCTAATGTTATTTAAATGTTCATATATATATATATATATATATATATATATATATATATATATATATATATATATATATATATATATATATATATATATATATATATATATATATATATATATATATATATATATATATATATATATATATATATATTATATATATTTCACTTGTTTCTTTGACTGTCCCGGTGAGAAGTGAAAGCAGGGAAGGTGGGACGGCGGGGGCTGCAGTAAATTGACGATGATTGCCGACAATTGCTGACAATCGAGCCACTGAGATAACGGCTTGTTGGTATTGTATGGTATGCTTGAACTAAGATTACTTTACATTGTACTAACATACTGTTATACATACATAACATAGTATAGTATATATTTTTTTTATATTTTCTGTTATTAGGTACAATAAGGATACACAAATTACTTTAGGAAATGTATAACCAAGAGGCGTGGATTCAAATCCGGCTATGTACTTACAATATGTTTTTAAAACCGAATTTTATGTATTTTTTTAATAATAAGCTTGAAAATGTCATACGACTCGTTCTTGATAAATAATCATTGTAACCCAAACATCAAAGTTTGTAAGCAAATTTCAATAAAGACGCCATTTATTTTTATTATTTTCTAGCACTTGTATAAGGAATGGTTATTTCAATAATATTTTTTTTATTTTGCAGAACGGAGAAAGCAGTCACCTTCAAAAACCTTTAACACACGATCATAACCTCTTGTATGTATATAAAAATTTTTTTTCTGATATAAGTATTGATAAAATACAAGATATTTTAGTTAATAAATTATATTAAATATATATTAATTATGCAAAATGGAAAGACAATTGTACATTCGTCTTTATATTCACTTCTATGAGTAGGGCTCATATAACATTATCGTAAAATGATACGGCAATGTGTTTGATAGTAAGCTTATTTAAACATACTTAAAAACATAAGAAGCCTAGTGTTAAGACACTCCGTTCCCCATCTATGTATTGTGCGCTGAGTGCGGAGCTAAATACTGCACTTTGTCTTGTTACTAGAGGGCAAAAAATTCACCTAATGTCATTGAACCTAGAGCCTTCGCGTTTCCATACATACACTATGTCGTTGCGACATATTATATATTATATTCGTGTAGGTCTTCAAAATGCAGTGGAACAGTATCTGATATCAAAGTTGGGGTGGGGGGGCATTTCCCAGCGACAAAAAAACAAGGGGACCCCCCCTGGTTTTTTTGTTTGTTCTGGTATTCTTTGTCTATGGTAAAGTAACTTTTATTATTTTGTCTAAGTAAACTGAATAAAAATCTATTTCATGTATGAACATTTTCACCTCAAATAATGAAACTGAAATTTGTATAACATACGATCAATGATATCCTAATCATATACACAATATATTGTGTAATATATTGTGTCATATACATAATATATATTTATAATATATATGTATAACCTAGATAAGCTATATTATCATATCATGCGTAAGCGGTCACAGACCTGGCGACGGATGTGGCCAATTGTACTGCAATAAAGGTGCGTTTACCTCCGACCTGCCTTGAACTTCGAGGGCAACGACACAAGCGATGGGATTACAATGATTAACCTGTCTGGAGAACTAATAAACCAAATTTAAACGCATGGTGAGTGATAAATGATACTATATCTGAGCAAATAATCCTAACAATTATAGATTTACATCAACCTGTATCGAGGTCCGCTACTTGGGTGTAACCTGCAATGTGTCTAAAATGACGTAAAAAATTGAAGTTCTTTCTCTTCGCGGTGTTGTAATTTTAATAACTGGATTAAATTCTCAGTTTACATAATTCTGCAATATATAGAGTGCTATATATATATATATATATATATATATATATATATATATATATATATATATATATATATATATATATATATATATATATATATATATATATATATATATATATATATACAACAATAGATCACTTGTATATCTATTATCTCCGTAACAAATATAATAGAAATAGTATAAGTGAAAATGGTAAAATAAAAAAAAAAAACATTTCACAAGTACACATTTTATAAAAAAAAGTCTAATAAATTCAACCTAACTTTGACCCTTTATTTCACGACTGTACCAATCAATGAGACAGGTCCACCTTTTATTGTCGCTTTCATATCCCGGTGTCCGGTTGCCATCCGCGAAGCAATTGCCCCTTAGATCCCAAAGGACTCTACCACCGTTCATCTTTCAACGACTCCCAGTCCTATCGCTGCACTCTAAGATATATTTCGTAATGCACTTTAAAATGCAGCCCCATGCAAGTAATTACTCTGTGGTTCGACCAATTTAGAAAATCTAGGTGTGGTGACAATGTATCGGTCTTTATATAATAGCTTCTGGACTCTACATTCCATTGAGAATTTACCGTTTATATTTTGCTTATCTTAATTTTTATCATTATAGAGAAATAATGTGAAATGTAAATTTCGTCCTGGCGCAGTAGTACAGCATATGACTGTAAGCATGATGGTTTTGGGTTCGATCCCCACTTGAAGGAATTTATTATTCTCATTTCCTTGCTCTGATAAGAAGAGAGTGCGGCGTCAGTTACGCCATTCTATTATAAAAGATAAAAAATATTACACGGAGTGTTTTAATATTAATTAATCATTTCTGTAAAAAATGTTTGTGTGTGAAGATAAAAAAATATATTTAGAGTGGTATAATTTGTTACGATCGTCTCCATTGAACATTGAATATGCTTAATTCCATACTAAATACTCGTAAATAAGGAGAAAATAATACAAATTACGCTCCGATTATGTACACTAATAATAAATATATATATTTATTTACTTATTATATTATATTTTACATAAAAGTAAATAGATGCAGGTTTTTCCAGCAAGGTAGATAGAGAGACCTAGAGTTACGACACTCCGTTCTTGACTTCCATCCAATTTCTGAATCAAGTGGCAGAACACAAAGCCGCATTTTTTTTTCTTAGAGGAGCGACGAAATGAAATGTTTCATGCCGCAGAATTGGAATCGTACCCACAATCCTCGGTTCACAGTCAGATGTTGTGTTTATGACGCAATAGTAGATACTATTGCTACATTTCATTATATCATTGGCTAGACCACTTAAATACAATTTCTAAATAACTTCGAAAAAGGAGGTTCTATATTCGACGTCCAATTTTTTTTGTTGCTTATTTTCCCCTGTCAACTGAAATATTTATGATTCATCTGTCTAAAACTTGCAACATTCTGACTTGACTCAAAATATATATCTAAATTTCCAATCTGTTTATTTATCTTTATAACACTATGTTTAAAGAAAGCGTCACTTGCTTTTCTTTAGCAACTTTTTAGCTTCACACTGTCTCCCGCATGTAACAAAATAGCAGGGTCGGGGAGGGAAGTTAGTATTAAGAGGTTCCGTTCTCTCTATCTCTCTCTCTCCACTCTCCGCCTTTCTAGACAGTGCATGTTGAGTGGTGGAACTCAACGCCATGCTTTATCTCGCTACCAGAGCCAGTAAAATGAAGATATTTCATTCTCTCCGTAAGCTTACGGGCAGACACTATGCCGCTGCACCATGACGGCCTCGGAAATCTAGGATATAAGGAATAAAAATAAAAAAAATATGTAAGTTACTAAAAAACAGTGTTTTAGTTCCACGAAATAATGAAAAAAAGTATTGGTAAGTAAGTAAATTCACATATTATAAAGCCATATTAATAGTTATCTAATATAGTGCAACTATAGAGTTAAATTATTTTACTGTCCAGAACCATTGTACAACCTTGTTTTGAAACAAATAAATATATATCTTCAATACTTGACCGCTATCTGTTGAAAAAAGTTTTTGGTACGCCCTCTACGTAAGCTACAAATATTAGAATCATAGAGATCTCTATACATTGCTGTTTTCCTTAGTGTCAAATATATTCTTATTACAGCATATGAGGCAAGGTATGTGAAACTGAAATTTTACTTAGTAACAGCTTGCGAGGAGATAGAGGCAAAACGGCAATGAAGCGATAATAGTCAAAGTTAGTTTTGAGTTAGTTTTTCATAGCAGCTCCTAATGGTCTCAGGTTTGATGTATGGCCAGAGTGACCACATTAATACTCTATACCTATGATTTTTTTTGTTATTTCGCCACATAATAGCAGTATTCCAGCTTTTGTACTCCTTTGTATAGAAGTTATAACTCATAGCTAAGTGCTTGTGCTTTCAGAGGGCTGAAGTGATGATATAATTAGGTATCATGAGCAACTGAGCTGAACTAGTGACATATAAATTTTGTAAAAACTATTATTTTTAATAACGTAGTTTAAATTGTGCCCACCGTGGACCAATGGATGTAGGTTTGATGACCACGTTAAGGAATGAATTACTTCAATTTCTTTGCTAAGACTAAGTGCGGTTTTGTGTTTTGACAAAGATAATCTAGTCTCTGTCTGCAAATTACGCGATAAAATGTCAAGATTAAAAACTATAATATTACCAATATGATAAACAAAAATACTTAAAAAACAATACAAGGTAATATAAGAAATCAAGTTCTTCCAAAGATATACAAATTCTTACGTTATCATCAAGATTTACAGAAAAAAATACTTATCTGTAAATCACGACTCAGTCAACCTGATACCAGCATTAAGCCAGAGTATATCGTTGGATCTGACCGGAAATTAAGACACGAGGCGCCCTCCATCCGGTTCCGCTCGGACGTCACCTTACGCCGTGGGCATTATCATATTTCAGATGTTATCCCATCGATGTGGGGGATTATTTCGTTTCGTTTGAATGTTCTTATTCATCAAGATGTGTATATATAGGGGGAACTGAGTAAGGTAGAATTACTTTGACTTTGACCTCAATTACTTACAATACTTATTTCAAAATTAAAGAAAATCATTTCAAATAAATATTTAAGATGTTTTGCTTTTGACAATATTTCATAGATTTTCGTTAATTTAATAATCAATAAAAATATATATTATATTTTGCTATCATAGTTCAGAGGTCACGTGACTATTTAAAAACATTGGTTTGTATTCATGTACTCTTAATATGTCTAATATTTACATTTCGAATACGCTATATATAAGGTTATTCGATTTAGCAAAACTTTATGTAACATCACACGCAACCTATCTCTATAACGACAGAAATATGTTCTTATCGAGTACTAAACAGTACTTTAAAAGTTGTTAAATTAGCAAAAGCTGTAGCAGCTTTTTAAATTATTCATACTGTTTTATTATAAAGCCTGAAATTAACATCTAGTAATATATGCACAGAAAGAACTAAGATGATATTATTATATTATATATCTTCGTCCTACATTAAAACGTTTTTTGTACTTAAAACTTTATACAATTACGTGTTTAAACCTACTATAAAGAAGGTACGCCACAATTTGTATATTAAAAAACGGTTGCATGGGATCTTTGTGATCATAACGCATATCAGGAACGAACATCATAAGTCAAACGGTGCCACATACATTTTTTTTACTTAATTTTTTCAATGTGAAAATCTCCACAGCTAAATCTAAGCTTATCATATTTCTGATTTCACTAACTTTTTTCTCCACGCTTAAAGTCAGATGCTATCTCATTGTGTAACCCTGAAAGAACTCTGCAAATATTTGTCATATATCTATAATATAAAAATATTAAAATAATAATAAATATATTTTAAATATCACAACAAAATTGTTAAACATGCCCAATAGAAAGCTACGTACATAGTACTTATTCATATACACAGGGCAAGCACATAATTTGAAGTGTCGACCATCTTGGAGCGATCACCGCACCCCGCCCTCCACCTCCCCCCCGCCGGGTGACCTGGGTGGGTGATGGGTATACGAATATTTTTCACACAAACACGTTGCTACGTGGACACTTCTTCTTGATATAATATTGCTACAAGGATCCTTGGTTTATATGGGTGTGAAGTTATTTTTTTGTATATTTTTTTTATTGATATATTTAAGCACCGTTGTGGCGCAGAGGCATTGCGTCTGCCTGTAAGCATGAGGGTTTGTGGGTTCGATTCCAACTCGGGAAGAATGAATTATCTTCATTTTAAAAAAAAGCGCGGCATTGTGCCCTACCACTCAACACGCAATACCTCGCAAGGTGGAAAGCGGAGAACGGAGAGTATTAACACTAGAAATCTTCCAGAATGATGTAGTGAAAAATAAAGAATACAGAGATATTCAGTTCAAAACTACATTCCAACATAAATATTAAAATTTAATTTAAATATAAAATTAAACAGAGGTATCATAAAGCACCGCATATAAGCCCATAAAGCTAGGTGGTGTCGTAAGTGTCCGCCGGCGGTCAAACTTTTATATATTTTATATGATTCGGCTCACCGCGTCGCATTTATTATTCGAAGTCAACCCGCCCCGCCCGGTGCTTTAAAAATTGTATATACATATAATATGTAAGAAATACGAATATATATGATCAAGGTAGACATCCTATATCAACAAATAATATTTGAGGTTACGCGTAATTTAATAGGAAACTACTTATTTAAGCTTTATTTTTTGTTTTTTGTGGTCTAGATGGAGAGAAATTTAGTGAAAAGATTTTCTGTTCTACACTTTTTTATGGTACTCAGCGCTGAATTTAGTCTGAATTGGAAAAACTCCAACTCCACATTTCAGACAAATCACGCATTTTTGGGTATAGCTGGTTAGAAAAAAAGCACATAGTGCCAAGACACTCCGTTTTCAACTGTCCATCTGAATTGAAACAATTGTTGGTGACTGGCGGGACTCAGCGTCCTGCTCTCTTTTACCATAGAGGGATATAAAACCCCCACATGAACTGAGCCCATAACCTCTGAAAATTATGTTTGTTAATAAAGCATCAATCTAATAGACCATATTAATAAGAACTTTCCATTTCATTTCTCATCTTCCGCTTCCATATATGATAAGGCGCACTAATAAAGGTCTCCTGATATCCTGACATCTGCAACGGGTGTCAGTAGTGTCAGTTTTACGACGCGTCGTAATCGTACCTTGCTTAATAATGTCACGTGGGCATAAGGGTCATAAAGTTTGATTCCCTTGGATGACTATTTGACCGGCTCCGAATTTCTTATAGAAGGCACAGGAATAATATGAATTTAAGCAGTGTTCGTTTTATGGTGGTATATGGTAGTGTATGGTAGTTACATGGTGTTAAGATATCATCTGGCCTGTCATATCAGTTAATGGAGTGTTTTTTAATAGCTACATGATTCTTTGATATTTACATTTGTATAGCAGATAGCGAGCTGTTTTAACGCAAAATTTTCTGGTGTCTCAGCTATTTACGGGAGACGTGTAAGATTTAAAAGTACTTAATATATTATAATTTATTGTTAAAAGTTATTGTACTTGTTGTATACTTTGCTGTGTCACAATTGGACACTGAATAATGTGCTTTCTTTTGACAGAACAGTAAATTAAAAAAAAAAAACAATCATATATTTTGATAATAATTGACTTTATTAAGAATATCATGATTTCGACTTTCAACTAAGTAATAGAATAATTCCACTAATAAATAGCAATACAATATGTGTAGTATCAAAAATTTATTATAACTTACAATATTTGTTTCAGGTGAAATATTCCTATGGCTGGTCATTATTAATCGCAATGTCAATAATCAAATACCAATGCCAATATTCTTGAAAACAACTCCAGGTGTCTTATATAAGCGTTATTATAATATTTATGTTTGTTTATCGCTTCGCTCGATAAAACTTACTAATACACACAGTTTCTCACTTTTTACCTATTTTAGTTTGTTTTGGCCAAACATGGCCTTGGCCTTGAAATGAAGACCACTCCCAAAAGGGACATAACTCACCAATTACCGCATATTAAACACTCTCAGCCCGTATTATAATTACTTTGCAATATTCTCTTAGTAAATAAACATGGCCTAACCATTAATTGTAATTTTTATTTAAGCTTAATCTAAACCTAACTAAAATGATAAAAGCCATTTTGTTCCCGAGCAAAGTAGGCGCCACGTGTGCACCGCCTGCGAATTAGTGAAAAGCAAATATATTTCTTAATAACAGGCCGTCGTGGTGCAATGACACAATGTTTGACTGTAAGCACGATAGTTATGAGTTTGATTCCCATTCGGGGGATTCCCACCCCTTTTTCATATCCTCGTTCTGGTGAAAAGACCAATCAATACAGCGTAGAGTACCGTTACTCAACACGCAACGTCTCGTGAATCGAGAGAAAAGTGAAAAACGGAGTGTTTAGACACTAAGTCTATCCTTCTTTATGCGGGATACACCGTGAAGTTAAATAAATAATAATAAATAAGTAAAAGTAATAAAAACACGAGGTGAACGTACGTGAGTGTTACTCGTACATATTGCGGCAATTGATACAGCAAATGTGAGGCACGAATGATGTGATGAAAGTTTCATATCAATGTAAGGGGAAAGAAGTATTTGAAATGTTGATGAGAGAATTAGATTTCTTTTGTAAATATGTAGGTAAATTAATTTAAACATAACATTAAATGTTAGTATGGAAAATTTAGATTTAAAAGAAATTGGATTTTTTGCATCATAACAAAAAGCATTAACACATAATATGTATATACATACAACAACAAACAAACATAGACGTAATATATATATATATATATATATATATATATATATATATATATATATATATATATATATATATATATATATATATATATATATATATATATATATATATATATATATATATATATATATATATATATATATATATATATATATATAATCGAATAATTCTCATAAAATACTATATTGGATAAGCCATCAGGTATCATTTCCAAATGCGAGGAAGCTTCGAGCGTCATCTGGTAAAATTTTATTAACGATTATAATAATAAAGACGTACAAAAACAAACACTCAGTAGCAAAACATGCGTAAATAGACAGAGCCGTGGGAGACGTGGGTAGACTTGGGCTAAGACGATCTTACTGCGACCGAATAAAGTTCAAATTGCTACTTAAGTTTAAGTTAAGTATGTTTCCTTCTGGTGTAATAGTTTTGTTTTAAAGTGTAATGGTACACTGACAGACGTGTGAACAGAAGGGCGGCTCTTTCACAGACTAGTGAAAGGGCATTTTAATTCGGCGATTAGTTAGGTGGGTTCGGATAAAATAGCAGTGTGTAGGTTCACATCAACTGTGACATCTTTTGATCATCGCGTCTCCATCTTAATTGGATAGTTAAATTAATTTGAAATGTAATATTTTAGTTTATTATCATTGGGTTATAGTTTCTGTTGATAGATAAAATTGTTTTTGTATTACTTTTTATATTATTTTAAATTGAAAAATGTGTATATACTATAGTATATCTATACATATACAATAATATATAAATGTACATATTTTACCCTAAAAACAAGCCTAAGCTTACACTTTTTTTAATCATTCCGAAACATCGCTTATTTGGCAATCTAGAATTTTGTGAAAACAGTATATTTTAGTTAAATAAATATGTTTTTTTATTGAATCGCCATAATGTCTTCAATTTTTTTAATTAGCATAAATATTTTTTTTTCAATAGACCGTAGTAAACATATTAAAATACCAACCAAAAAAAAAAAAATAATTAAAGACATTTGTTGCTTCATTCCAGACTACCTTCCCAAGTTTATAGCTTTATATTGTCCAAAAATGGCTCCATCGTGACGATCCCTAAACGTATGCTAATTTTATTTTAAAAAAATGCAAGAGCTACCACATGTCGCCCGGCCGTCGTGCCGCTCCTTTTTTATTACTTTTATTGGATTGACCACTTTGGCCCACCTTCCTCTCTTGATTTGATCGCATATTTGAAATAAATTGTACTTTATATTATATGGAATTTCGGTTTTATTTTTATATTTAGATTTCATGTTTCTAGAATAAAATGATGTTGACATTTTTATCCGCATATTAGAATACAAGGGTAGAGGATTTGATTTCTGCTTGTGGAAATACATTAAGATCGTAAAAACAATTATACTATGGTGTTTATTATATTAATCATTGTTCTGATTAATAAAATATATTATGTGTTTTTTTTAGTCCGGTGGATACCTTAGTAAATGTTCGAAGCTCCTTAATGGTAAGGCGGTATTTGTATACAAAGCCTTCTTATTATATGCGGTGAGGACCTCTGCATGGTTTTAGTAGGGGAGTCTTTACCAGCGAGACTTTCTTCTGGATAACTAATTTTTCGTGCCTATGAGTGGTTTACATTTAATTTAATTGCTTTAGTCCTTTTTACCACAAAATACAGAAAATATGCAAATATATAGGAAATATTATTAAATTAATATCTTCACTTATATACATCACACTCTTGGCTCCCTATAGATGACATGATACGAGTATATTATTAGTGTACTAAACACCGGAGCTAATTCTCCAAGCATGCGTTACAATGTTTGAATCGGTCTCTACTTCATTAGAGACCTGCTGACGTTATATTAATTTGAACGTTATAAGGAACTTACACACGATTAAGGGAAATGCTACTTTAAATATTAATTTAATTGTTAAAGTTAAAAAAAATATATAAGTTGCAATTTTAATTGAACATTTTACCTTCAAGTTATTCACATTTTTTTCTTTGCATACCGCAAGGAGGTAAAATGGGGTAAAGACGGAGAAAGAAAGGAAAGAATAGAGTGGACAAAATATCTGTTAATTCTATGAATATTATCGTATTCCGTTCTAAGCTCTCCTATAATAAAGAAGTTACAAGAGTAAACAAATGAGATAAAATCTAGATTTATCTTATTAAATAGATATAAATAAATATTACTCAAGCGATCACACCCGTAAAGATTCTATATTCTAAATCTTTTCCAACAGCCCGTTAAAAATCACGTCTGAACTAATTTCGTCTGTAACAGCTATTATATTTCACGCCCCAATACGACGAAACGTCACGAGCAATTACGAAGATACCTGGAAAGTGAAATTTTACGTTTTACTTAAGATTTGTGTGTGTGTTAAATTTTATCGAGTTTTAAATTAGTACTAGTAATTAAATTTATAATTAACTTCTAAAGAATATAATAATAAAATAAAATAAAATTAGCTTCACGCTATATCCCTCCCATGGTAAGGTAGACAGAGGTAACCGTAGGCTGAAGGAATCTAGTGTTAAGACACTCCGTACCCCGTTTTTCGCCTTTTGAGGCATTGCATGTTGAGTGGCGGAACTCAAAGCTGTGCCTTGTTGCTAGAGCGAAAAAGATGAAAATCGTTCATTCTCTCCGAGTGGAAATCGAACCCACAAACCGTCGCGTTTACAGGCAGAGGCTATGCCTCTACACCACGACAGTACAATATAATAAATAATAATTATATATATATATATATATATATATATATATATATATATATATATATATATATATATATATATATATATATATATATATATATATATATATATATATATATATATTATATATATATATATATATATATATATGTATATATATATATATATATAGACAAGATTAGTAACGCAAGTAAACCTCGAATGCGCTCCCAGGACACATGCCGATTGCTATGGAGTGAGTTCACGTGACCTTGACTTTGATTTTACAACTTAATACTATATTAAGGCAGTACTTTAAATTTGAATTCAAGATAACGCATGGTGAGTGGCGGTAGTAAACGCCACGGTTTGATCGAACCATTATTATTATGACACTAGACCACGCTAACAGCAATCACTAAGGCTCGTTATACAACGTTTTTTAGATATTTAGAATTTAGATTTAGATATTTAGATTCAGAATCATTTATCACTATACCAACAAACCAAGGAATTCTATAATATATTGCTACGTTTTATATTTTTGATTCTACGAGCACTTTGAAAATAAACGGATTAAACCTACTTTAAGAACTGGAGAACAGGTGCTAGCGTCGGCGGGGCGGTGAGCGCGCGTGAGTATCACCGTCAGTCTAAAATGATGTAGGTATACATTTTTAAATGAAAACTTTTTTTTAATATTAAAAAAGTATGTAATATAAAAAATTATACAGAATTTTTAGGCCAAAAAAATAACAACAAATAATTATCATAAAATAAGCTAATGAAGAAGTACAGTATAATTTGTATTATTTAGCTCTAATATGTCCAACTTATAAATATATAAAAACTGCACATTGCATTTTTCATATTTTAAAATTTGGCATAAAACTAAGTACGCAGTATCTTAATACTTGGTTCTCTCTGCCTTACTTATTAGGAACTGAAGTCATCACAATATCTTCACACATAATAGAATAACTCGATTCTCTGGATTGTAGGTGTGTAACTTTTAAATCACAGAACATATTTTAATGAGGTTTTCCACTAATAGACAGATTCAACATTCATAATTTCTTATCCACCCACTCTAAATAACACTTAAAATAATATAAATTTGTGAATCTATACAAACAACTTAGTAATTTTTAAATAGCCGCGCGACTAGCTTGTTACCGGTGTGTGCCATGTTGACGGTAACAGCTACATCTATCTACGCCTGCTCCGTAACCAAACATATTAATACTATTCTAAATATTATTATACTGAGGTAAATATATTTATATTTGAAATATAAATTAATTGAATGTGGGTTTGATTTTCATAGTAAGAAAAATGTTTATATTTGAAAAATAAAGTAATGAAAGGTAAATTGTTGAAATAAAAATAACAAATGCTTTTTAGTCCTATAGATATATACAAAACGTGAAGATTGCGAGTTCGTTACTTATTCAAAATAGATAATTTTTACTTAAATTCGGGCGGAAATCGGAGAATGGAAAGTTTCGATAGTAGAATTTATCTGTCTAACCTATAATAAAGCTTGCCAGATAAAGCATCAAGTTAATTCAAAGTCAAATCAAAGTCATAGTCAAAAAAGGAGATGATAGAGTCAAAAATGGAGACAATATACTCCACAAAAAGTAGGAGCATAAAACATATGCCAATAAAGAAGCCAAGGACATAACCTAATTATTTTTTCCCAGAAAATTTAATTCAGTATAATTCATATACCTTTTTTATATGTATTTTTATTACCAATAGTCGACTTAAAAGCAACAAACATTGAAATATTCGTAGATTGATTGTTTTGTTAGCACCGGATGGGTGATTCTGCAGTCTACTACTTACATTAACTGTTATTTTTGAAATATATATATATATATATATATATATATATATATATATATATATATATATATATATATATATATATATATATATATATATATATATATATATATATATATATATATATATATATATATATTATATATATATATATATATATATATATATATATATATATATATATATATATATATATATATATATATATATATATATATATATATATATATATATTATATATCTTTTATATTTTGTTTTATGTGTAATATTGTATAAAATATAATAATAATCAATGTAAAAGTAAAATATCTCAGTTACAGCACTTATTAAAAAATCTTATATATTAGTTTATCATTACCAATGTATATTTTTTTTTTTTATTTAAGATCATTTATAGTCAATTCATATCGAGCGATCCAAGTCTTAATTCAAGTCGTGAAAAAGTCCCTAAAGACAAATGTTCATATAAATAATTTATAGATTGTTTTATAGCACAAGGTAGGTTAATGTGAAGAACTACCCAGTTATTAAAAGTTGTTCGTATGTTTCAGCAACAGAGGCTGGCTGCAAGCCAACATCAACGTGCTAGGATTACCATATGTAAGGTGAATGGATTGTACTATTTCCATCCTAACTAAATATATATGTTCTAGTCCTACGGAATATCAAAATTGACGTTTATAATACGTTTTCTCTTGTCTTACATAGTAAATTGTATATAAGGAAATATTTTATTTTAGAAAGTGACACGTGACAAATGTTAATTAAACTGATTCTGAATGTAGACACAGTGGTTGATGGAGATTTCAATTTTTCCAACCCTGGGGAAAGGTTCCTCACTCAACTTAGTTTTGAAAAAAAGTTCTCTCTGCCAACCCTGCTATGCATTAAAAAGATCGAACTTATGAAAAATGCATTTCTTTAAAAATAAAATATAGCTTTGAAATTGACTTATCCTATAAAATAAATAAGCATAGCCATACTTTAGGTGCATTAATCAAATAACCCTCAAGAGGATCACTCAAAAATCGTTTCAGCGAACAAACAGACATACTGATAATTTTGACGATTTCGTAAACATTTTTAGTAAATATATCTTCAGTTAACTCCAGTGTGTTGTAGTGTAGTGTGTGTTCAAAATAAAACATTACTTTCATATAATTTTTTTTTATGCTTATTATAATATAATATGCGAAAAGGCCGCCATCATGTTCAAGAAACATTTTTTTATTTATTATGTCGATGCGGAGTGTTTTATCACTATCACTTTAGGGCCACTTCGCCTGCGTAGACGGAGACGTTAAAAGAAAAAAATTTGAAAACATAACAACACTGTAATTATGGCTATACGAATTTATTTTAATTTTTAACATTGCATAAAGCAGTAAAGCAGCAGCAGCAAATTAAAGCAGTAATATATTGTATAGTTAAATATTATTTCACTAAAACTCTTTTCATCTCCATCTTATCCAGCACTGAAGAGAAAATTTTATCACTATCACAATCTATACACTATATTCGGCATATAGTAGAGCTGAGAGAAGAACCGAAACACCCCGTTCCGGAGAATCTAACACGCTCTCTAATCAGAGACATTGCGTGTTGGTGGCCTGATATACACGGATGTTCGTGTTTTATTTCGACATATTCTCTAAGAAACTATGCTGTCTTGTCCTACAAAAACAGGATATTGAAATATATAAAAACAATTTTAAATAAAATATTTCCCCGTAATATTATTATGTATGAAACGACTCTACATTTCATCTACACTTCGTACCATCTAAACACGTTGACCACTCCGATAGCGCCCGTGCATTAGCCCGTCATCGCCGGTGTTCATCTGTCGAGTGCCTGTGATCTTACAGATATTCACTCATTATGGAACCACTTTAATGAATGATTGAAAAGGCTGAATTTACGTCACCTTGGCTCAGTTCACTTATGTTGATATAAACATAAGTTAAAAGTAAGAAAACGTATAATTTTTGAAACGTTTGAACATTTGAACCAGCGCTCTTGGTAATTATCCAAGCATTCTGAATTTTGACATTTTTCCTGGTGGAATAGCACTTAAGTATAATTAAAAATGTAAAATAAGTTACTATAGAAGTTTGATATATATATATATATATATATATATATATATATATATATATATATATATATATATATATATATATATATATATATATATATATATATATATATATATATATATATATATATATATATATATATATATATATATATATATATATGTATTTTTCAGCTTCATACTATATACTTCATATAACAGGGTAGGCAGAGAGAATGTAGCGTTATTATATTGAAATAGATATACTTTACAGTGTACGTTACCCGTGTCTGGCGTATTCAAAGTAATGAAGTGTGCTATGTATGTCAGATATACATATCATAAGTTATAGGCAATAAATAATAAACAAGTGTATTCATAGTTATTAACTAAACGATTCTGTTCTACCATATTCTGAAATACAATATTTCATGGGAATCTATTTGCCTCCAGGCTACACTGTATTTTTACATGCATTCTAACACAGACTAGCAACGTCAGTAAGACAAGCTTATTATTAATTATTATACATATAGTTACAGAAAATAAAATATTATAATTTTTTACCGTTTCTATATATTTGAAACCAGAGCAAGATGTGATAACTTGCTTAAGCTTGACTCTATTTAACAATCTTGTATAGATATAGAATAAAAATCTACAAAAGAAAATATAAGTAGAGTTATAAATCACTTTTTTTTTTTGTATCTGTAAATTATGTAAGAGTCTATGTTCTCCGTAAAGTAAAGCTTAATGTAAAGTATATAATTACAAAAATTATATACTTATATAAGCGCTAACTAAAATAAAATTACATAGCTTCTATTTTTGCTCTACGACACGCTGGTTATCACGCCTGTTAAAAAGATTTATTGTTTCTTAGCGTTTATTAGCGCGGTTATTTATCAAAGATACTTAGAGATATTGCTAAGGCGACGGCGATGGCGATGCGTGATCTGTTCAAATCTCGTAAATCACACGGTATTTAGTCTAGCAATATAGCTAATAGCTGTTACTATGGTGAATGTATAGAAAAATCACAGTGATGATATGTATATTAAATTTTTTTTATTTACATTTTAAATAAAAGTGAAGCTTATTTTTATATAATATTTGACAGTTATTAAGATATGCAATCATATGATGTATATGTAAAAGAAGTGAATTTATTTTAACTAGTAAATATATTTATTTTTATTTTTACCTGTACGTTTTATCCCACACGTAGCAATGTGAACCTAGTTTAACATATTCTGTTCCCGACTTGTTTCCCAATTTTCAAGAAATTGCGTGTTGAGTGGTGGAAGTCGATACTGCATTTTGTCTTCTCACCACAGCGAAGAAAATTCATTCCCCAAATTCACCCCAAAACCGTCGCGTTTACAGTCAGATGCTGTAGACATACTGCACCACGACAGCCTCTTTGTATATGAAAAGTCCAAAATGGAGGAAGATTTCAAAACAAATTGGTCCATCAAATATTTTTAATATTTAAATGAATATAAAATTATAGATATAATCAAAAATATTGGCATAAAAGATACAACTATTACAAGAAATATTATAATATCAATTGTATACAATCTTCACATTGCCACTAGACCATATAACAAGACTCATTATATACCCATTCAGAATTCTTCTGAGAACAAACGCGTTGTGACGTAACTGATGACTCTACATTTATATAAAGTGATAGAGACATTTATTAAACATCTTCCGCTTTTGTCGAGCTATTTATGATCTCTAGGTGTGTCTCGAAATGGCATGCAATGAAAAATTTCAGTACTTCGTTCACCTGACTAGTATTAATGTAGAGTTTATATTAATATGGCTATAGTAAGGGAATTTTAATAACCTTTTCAGTACTTGACACTCATCGCTTTAAATGCAGGTGTCGTAAAACCTCTCCGTACCGTCTCTGCATACCTTACCACGCGACATAAATCGTGCAGTACCTATCGGGTATATATATATATATATATATATATATATATATATATATATATATGTATATATATATATATATATATATATATATATATATATATATATATATATATATATATATATATATATATATATATATATATATATATATATATATATATATATATATATATATATATATATATATATATATATATATATATATATATATATGTATGTATTTATCTAATCTCTATTTGTTGTATAATATAAAACAATATAATAACAATCTGATAGCATCTTCTGCTTCTTGTAATGTAGGTAAAAAGAACTTGGTGAATATTACCCAAAATACACAATCACTACGCGTCAATAGATTTAGATCACTCCGATATTCCACTCAAATAATGACTTAAACATATATTTTTCATCAAAAGGGATTTGAATACAAATTCTTACAATATACTAATATTCTCAAATGATTTTTAGTATTTACAAAACGTACAAAAGGAAAGTGGCCGTAATTTCTGTGTTTTAAAACACGATTATTTTTATTGGATCACTTTTAACTGACTTTAATGTGTTTGTTTAATCATTATTATTCAGTACACAGCATCTGTACCAATATACCTCTAACTTATTTTAAGATGTCACCTGACGGCTACGATAACAATCACTTCTCCCATTTAATTATATCGCCGTCTCATATTAGACATGTGTCTGCTAAATAAAATGTGAGGTGAGACCATTTTAAATTATTGTTAAAATGTATATAAATTCTATTCTGTTTTTTTTTTATTAACTGTATAGCATAGAGCTTTAAAAGAGAACTTTCGATAAGGCGAGATTTACATCCATCCATCGACACTGAGTGTTTTGAAATCAGACATAAAGTAGAGAACGGAGTGTCTAAGTACTAAGTTCTATCTAAAAACGGGCTAAAGAGCGAAGCTTAAAAAAAAAATATACCAGGTGGCGTAGGTGTGCGATTGGTGCAAAAGTAAATAACCGTGTAATTTTTTGCATTCTTGATATTTCGCCAACTAGAGTTGATGGAAGCCATTACCTTGATTAATTGTGTTGATTTTTCTATTAACAACGATAAAAGCTCTTGATTTATGAATGTATGTATGTATGTATAGTGCTTTAATTTTTTGTAAACTGAAATTAGATTAATGACAACTTCGTTGAGTGAAAGTGTTCTGTAGGTAGAATATAATTTGCAAGGTAAAGAAATATTCTATTTATTTCTATATATTTCTTTTTATATATAAAATAAAGTATTCGATATATGTGTATGTGCATACGTAAATATTTCGAAAATATGTATTGAGCAAATAACACTATTCATCTTTTTGTCCAGTACTTATTCTTAAATAGATTAATGGGTATTAAGTAGTGGACACCAATGCCTTTTACGCTGTTATCCATTTCAAGGAAAGCAAAAATGTAAATAAAAACACTTTCTTTAATGATATTGGAACCTGTCGCGTACTCTGTCATACAGTGGCGTCGGTTTAGCCTGTTATGCAATTTTTTTTCAGCTTCATATTTTTACCTTGTCAGTATATTCCGTTTTCTGCCTTTTAATCTCTCAATTTGAGACGTTGCACGTTGAACTGCGGGACTCAACGCCGCGCTTTGCTTAAACAATAAAAAAAATAATAATCACTCCACTGAGTAGGGATTGGGATTTCAAACATCACGTTTTCATCCAGGGCCTATAGGCCACTGCGCTACGATAGCCTCGTCTCGTAAATAAAAAAAAACTGTATCCTACAAGGTCTTTTGTCAAGGTTTTTTCGAACATCTACGGAACCCAAATAATTTTCATTACACGTGGAAACGTGCTAAAAGTTTGAATCGTTAAGTCACGGTAAATTATAGTGAGCATCCGCACGTCAGAATTTCAAATTAACGTAAATTACATGTATTTTGAAATCAATATTAATAATGTGGTAAGCTTTATAAATTTTCTAAAATGAGAATATATGTTTCTGTAAGCGATCGTTAAACTCGTTAAGATTAGTTTTTAGTGAGAAAGAAACTTATGGGCTATGCAATTTTTTTTATATTTGCAGATCTCGTAGGCTGAGATAACCCAATGATAAACAATTTTTTTTATATATTTTTGCCAATTTAAAAATGATAATATAAAAATTATCAATATACAACAAGAAATTCAATTAGGAATTCACTAATATTGTTTTGAGTTAAGCCCACGTATTTAACAATAATAATGTTATATATCACCTTTGGAGCTTTCATTGTTATTAACATCCTAGATATCCTATGGAAAGTAGAAACTTTATAGCCTTGGTCTTCTTAAATTCTCTACTCATAAGTCACGCTATTAACTAGCTGGAATGACTGGGAATCGAACCCACGACTGTCTCATTTACAATCAGATGCTACCTACGTGCATTGACCTCAAATTGCATAATAAAAAGTTAAAGATAGTTGATATGGTTAATTTTATATACATTGCTTCAGGTATTCGTATTAATATTAGTTTGTAGTATCAATTTCAGGAAGCAGGCGTCCGGTCGTACATAAAGACCCTTTATGTGTACGCGGATGCTTTTGGCATGAGTTTGTAGCTCGTCTTATTATAATTACTATAGGTGACTAATAAAAATATCTATTAAATATGTATTTGTATATGTTATTTTGTCATAGTGTATGTGTAATAACAAAAAAAAAAAAACAAAATTAGATATAAAAAAAAAATTTGCTCCAAAATTAACACTTTGTAAATATTTTATTTAGGTATATTTATGAATAATATAAAGAAGTTTAGGTTTGTAGGTATTTAATAAACTACAACATAATTCTATCGCCTTTACAGGATATGTGTATCCGGTGCATAAAGAACAAACTAAGCTGATATTTTAATTTTTGGTAATATTAGTATATTTTAAGTTTTAAAATTATTTTTTCTCATATAATACTATACGATATACAATATAAAGCCAAGAAATGCTTAAAATGCAAGTATGTTTTAAACTTGCCACTCACCTGATTTTTTTTTTTAGTAATGCGAGTTCTATTATCATACAATTTGTAAAGTAGCATTATGTAAGTCCATTGTGGGGGATTATTAAGAATATTATAATTGTTTTACATTTAGCTATATGTATGCCTACTTGTGATTTAACATTGTTTTTTTTAAAGCTTCCCATTGTATCTCTTATATTAGGGTAATTAGAAGGAACCTATTGTTAACACACTCCGTCCCCCCCTTTCCACCCAATTATCTAGATATAGCCTATTGAGTTGCGAAGGTGGAGGCCAGCTGAATTATAAGAAATAGGTAGTAAAATCCTCCCACCATAAATAAATGTGCTAAGCATCTTCCAATGATATATAAAATTTAAGGATCTGGAACCCCTGATGTAGAGTCACAATAGAACATCTAAACTATAAGAAACCAGAAAATGGTCTTCGGTAAAAGTTGTTAAAATATGAAAATCCAAGATCTGAATACCATTATGTCCAGCTAAGCTACATGAAATACGTAAATGGTGCCTAAATAAAAGTTGTTTAATATAATGGACATTATCCATCAATGATATCAAGGATAAACTAAAAATGAAGAAAATGAAGAAAAAGTAAGCTTAATGAGCCATCATTGTCAATCTAATATGGAAAACAATCTCACGAATCTCAACGTTAAAGGATAGCAGTCCGTATGGTGGCAAAAGTCATAATCCACGCCAACAAAGTTGTGGGCGTCCACTAGGAAACTAATAAATAAACTAATTCTTACAGACTAAAATTTCTAAACAATAATACATACCAACCACAATCTCATATATTTTCTAATAAGTAATATATTCTCCATCAATTCTCCAACCATTCCCCTCTATTCTCCAACATTTTATTTCCTTCCAAGTACAAACGTGTGTACACACTAGTGTATTTATAAATTAAAATTCTAACGCACATCGGAAGTCAGTATCCGGGATATGAAAGAGCGTCTGTAACTCTTATTAGATCGCAATGAAGCGGATTGCAATTTTTTCACAATCAATTCTTTGAGGTATTTATCGTTTTGGGAGCTCAGATAGTGCACATCACTATATAGCGGGTTTGAAGAATCGATTACAAAATGTGTTTAATATGTAGGTACGTTTTTTATTATATTTTCTTTCTTATTATATACTACAAATAATTTTGTGTTTAGACATTTTTTTTCTTCATTTTCTGTTTAATTTCGAGATATTGCTAAAAAATACTTACTTCAATATTTTTTAGTACTTGTACTTTCTAGATATTTCTAAAAATCACACGACTAAATTTATTATGAAATTTAGTTAACTACACCACTTTGCTATCGTTACATAG
This sequence comes from Dione juno, assembly GCA_037127375.1. NCBI lineage: Eukaryota > Metazoa > Arthropoda > Insecta > Lepidoptera > Nymphalidae > Dione > Dione juno. The sequence goes on from JAXRJS010000043.1 coordinate 5,873,237, forward strand.
CATAAAGCACTGTCACTGTCTAGTAGTATATGTACGGATCTTTCATTATATATATATATATATATATATATATATATATATATATATATATATATATATATATATATATATATATATATATATAAATTTCATACAAAATCAGGTAGGTACCTACAACATTTACAAAAACAATATTGTAGGTAAATTTATTAGGTATTCCGTCCGTCCGTCCGTGCCTACGTCAAGTCACTGACCCAGTGTTTATTTTGAAAACGATATAAAATTAAAATAGGTAGGTATAACATACGCGTAGGTATAAATTTATTGGACAATTTGTATTTAAATATTAATTTTTTTTTTTTAGAATAATAACATAAGAATGAATATGCTTGTTTGTATGAAACGCGAGGGTTTTAGGTTCGATTCCCACTCGGTGAAATTTAATATTTTATAAGATAAAGTGTAGAGTTAAATTCCGCCACTCACCAAGCAATATCTTGGATTCGGCGAGAAAACTAAACACTAGACCCCCTCTGCGTACTTTACAAATAATAAATGCCACTGTGGTCTCGATCAGATGCTCGATGATTTACCCCAACTCCAAGCTTTTTACGACCAGAGAAGGACTTTTAGATGAATGCATCAGCGATATTTAACAGGGTAAGCTGAGAGAGTCAAGTGCGTCAAGGTCAAACAATATGCATTTTTTTAAAATAAAGTATTGACCGGGGATATTACAAAAAAAGGCTTTTTAAAAGTAAAACAGCATTTAATAAAATCCGTAATATTAATACGAGTTATTTAAATAAACCTATCTATCTTGAAATTAGGTCATCTACACCAATGAGCCAATACACGTGGATGCTCGAATCACTAGAGCTAGCGCGTCCTAGTTAGGAAGGTAGTATGATACGATTGGTTCAGTTTTGATTCTAGAAAATGTAACATTGAGCTAATATTGAAGATGGGTGGCCGTTGTGGCTCATTGACAGCGTATATCTGCGTTCGTGACGGTCATGGGTTCCTTTCCCTCTCGAGGGAGTGTATTATTACATTTTCTTTGTTCTGTTAAGATGACAAAGCGCGGCGTTAAGTTCCGCCACTCAATATGTGGCGAAATTTGGACAGAAAATGAGAAACGGTTCCCTCTATCGTGAATTTATTTCTATCGAAATATCGTGAATCTACATGCTAACTTTATTGAAAATAGGAATTTGTTTTTGTAAAATTATATGACGCTAAAAATTTTACAAAATTTGAGGCTATCGTGGCGCTGTGGCATACCATCTGACTGTAAGCGCGACAGTTGTGGTTTCAATTCCCTCTCGAGGGAGTTAATTATTACATTTTCCTTATTCTGTTAAGATGACTAAGTGCGGCGTTGAGTTCAGCCACTCAGCACGCAATGTCTCCAAACGCGTTCCGCGCTCTCCACCTTTTATATAATAATATATTCTCCCCGTGTGGGAATCGAACCCAACCGTCGCGTTTACAGTCAGACGCTGTGTCGCTGCGCCACAACGGTCACAGTATTTCAAAAGAGTATTTAATTTATATACATTTGAATCGATAATATTTAGTCTAAATCTCGTAATACTTAAAATTAAGTGAGTATCATTGTTTCCAAATCGATAATATTTATATTTTTTTTCTTGAGACACAAAAATAAAGGTAATTAATTTAATAATAATAAGATATATGAAGAATCTCTTGTAATAGTCATATAGCCAGATTACGAACAAACATCAAACATATAAGTTGATTTCTTTGTAATATTTCATTAATAAATATGCCACAAACGAGAATTGAATCTGTGTACTTTTATAATTAATATTGACAACATTTTAAAATATATTAGAATTAAAAAACATTATAACGTCTTATCCTCGTCGCCTATCAGTGTTAGAGTAAGTTAATCTACTTGACGCTAGATGGCGCTCAACGTATGCAAAATATTATCAAATATATTTACATTATAATTTTTTTAAATAAATTGAAAGCATTTGCTATACACAAATAATATGTTCAAAATAATTTATTCATAGTGCACATCTCCGACCTTCATGGGTATATATACTAGACCAATTAAGCCCAACAATTTCTAGCTTTATCACAAAATTGTACACCAGTGTACCTATATACTTTATACAGACGTATCTGCTTACATGTTATTCTTAATCAAACATATACGATTATTGAGTATATTAAGATTTACCTGAATTCATATATTTTTGAATGTGCGCTTTTTATTCTTTATACGCTTAAAATTACAAATAACTGTCTCGTCTCAAATTGTTCATATATACTTATATAAATCGACGAAATCAACGAATCGTTAATTATAAATGAAAAGACTTAATTTTCTAATCTAGCAGCTTCACGTTTTTATTTACATAGCATGGCAAGCATAGATACGGATAGTGTTAAGACACTCCGTTACTCAGTTGTGCCCAATTTTTGAGACACTGCGTGCTTTGTGGCGTAACTTAACTAAGTCGAGCAGAGCAGGGTAAGAAAATGTATTTTATTTCAATAGAATAATTCTCCTGGGTGGGAATCGAAGCCGCAACGACGTTTATAGTCAGCTGCACCAAGACAATCTCAAGTTAAACAAAATACGGTACCAGATATTAATAAACGTAACGGAGTGATGTTTCACTTTCAAGTTTTCTTTGTTTAAAATACATAATTTACTATATACATTAAGATAAATTAATGCAACAATGCACTGGTGATGATTTATCTTGTTATAGCAAAGCGAAAAAAAAATTAAAATAATTAATACTCCCCGAGTAGGAATCGAATCCCTAACCGTCGCGTTTACAGGCAGTATATGTGTCGCTCCGCCACGACGACTTCTAAAAATTGTTATCTCCTTACAAATACACAATAAGACATATCACATCATATTCTTATATTTTATAATCCCACTTGAATATCAGTATTTCATATAAATTGGACTGATATTAATTGGCGCGCTTTAAAACCGGATGTTGTGACAAAATGAAGGTATTGAGGTGGATTTATATTGTGCATCATAATTTTTCCGTTGCTAAATTTGTAAATGTACGTCAGGTGTTTCGCATTTTTCATGTCAGCTTTCAAATGCCTTGTGTTTAAAATCTTAAGAAATGGTATTGGCTTATTAGAGACTACTCTGGGTTGTGAGTTTGTATGGAAAGTAGAGAACGAGAAAGAGAGTCACCACGTCACCAGAATTTTCCACTAAAGTACAGACAAAAATTGCAAAGAAACGTCATTAAGATATCTTAACTATTAACCAATGAAATATTTGCGGATGTAATATCTATATACTTTGTTGGTTTTTTTTATTTCGTAAACGTATAAGATTGATCATAGCGGGAATCGAACCCACGACTCTTGGATGTCGTCCAAGAGCTTTAATCTACTAAGCCATTCGCTCTTATCCAACTGTGTTGAAATTCTTATACGCTTCTGACAACTTATTTTTGTTATAAGCGTATTTTTTAAAACATTTTTTATACAATTTCAGAAAATTCTATTTATTACACAATTAAATATTATCTCTAGTGTTATTTTGTATTAGTACTTTTAGAATTTACTATGCCTATATCACTTTGTACAGAATCTAGTAACTAAAGCTAAAGCCTTCGTCTATTTTGAACTTGTCTATTAATAACCAAATCAACGTCTCCAGTTCTAAATAAAAGCCCGCCATTAAGCGTTCCTAATTAAATCATAATTTTACACGTTAACTTCTTCCTGCGAAATTCCAAGAAAAACATGTGCTTAATTTTTTTTTTATAATACGTCCCAGAAGCTTTTAGTTACCTTGAAATAAGATCTGTTTCTTTATAAGTTAAACCAAATCGTGGAAGCGATTTTGAACTTTATCTTGTTGGCATAGAGTAAAATAAATGTGTATTATCTTCAAAAGGTCCGCAGTTACCTGAGGAGGTGTGGGCCATGTGTACTAAGAATATTGTTTCATAATGGCCGCTAGCTTAATGCTAGTATATTTTGTATCTAAATTTAAAGAAATAAGGCTTATTTTAGCATGAAACTATAGTATTTTTATAGGATCCACCTTATGGTTTTGTTTTTTTTTTCAAATTGGACCCCAAATGTTAGCTTTAAGAAAAAATGGATCAGTCTGGTTTATAACAAGATGTTAAAAGTTATATACAATATATATTAGAGTTTTTTTGATTACCTTTCCTCGATTTCTTGTAAGATTTTTGCTTTGGTTAAGAGTTTGCTAACCAATGCGAAATTTTTCTGAAGATTTTTTTATATAATATAAAAAAGTATATTATATCCAAGAAATATCCAAGAAAAATAATTTCCAATTGACACTCAATTATAAATTGTATTTTAAAAATAATAAATGATAATAATTTATAATAAAAATATGCTTTCATTTCACAATTTAGCTAAACGATTGTTTGAATTTCAGAGATGACTTTGAAGGCACCGGAAGTGTATTCTCGTACACAATTTCGAGAGCTATTACTGTAAAGTGCGATATAATGATGGAATTTTTCATAATTATTTACTTTCTTACGATGATGAAATAGTCGAAACGTTTTTATGTAAACGTAATGATTGTGGGTTCGAGTCCCATTTGTATAAATGGGTAGAATGTTAAGATATGATTGACTTTTTTCTAAAATCACTACATTTTTTTCCTTTTAAAGTAATTAAATTAGAGATAAAATAAAAAAAATTATTATCATTATATAATTACATAATTGTTGATTTAATGTTTTGAAGTAAATAAAGGTAGATCATAGGTTCGATTTATGTTCAATATAGATATGATATTAAATCTTTTTTAGTGTAATATAACTTAAACTATTACTATTATTATTTGTACGAGTAGCTTCATTCTATTCCATACGTAGCAATAGACAACGAAATCCTAGAACTAAGACACTCTGTTCGCCGTTTGAGTGACTTTTGAGACACTATGTGTTGAGTGGCGGAACTCTACGCCACCTTCTGATTTGCATCCGATCCATTCCGAATGGGGAAATTAATAATTTAGGAAATCATTCCCTGGAGTGGGAATTGAACCTATAACCCTTGAGTTTACGTTCTGAGCCAAACCCATTTATCTAGAATGACCTTAACCATTCATATTTATAAGGAAAAGTTAGTTATACTTGTGCTTTAAAGAAATGTATTACGTTAAAAAGTATCTTCTCTCATACCAACATAAGTATTCAAATAGCCCTAAGTGAATGCGTAATTCATTTTCTACTGAACCCATATAAACAAGGTGGCCATTCGATTGTGAAACCATACAATGTTTCAAATGGCGCCTGTATCTTAATTACCTTTTTTATTTTATTATCTATACAAAGTAGTAAAGACATAGGACGGCTTTTAAGCAAAATGTATATATATATATATATATATATATATATATATATATATATATATATATATATATATATATATATATATATATATATATATATATATATATATATATATATATATATATATATATATATATATATATATATATATATATATATATATATATATATATATATATATATATATATATATATATATATATATATATATCTATATATATATATCTATAAGGTTTCTATAATTATATGTATATGTACATTTCTACATACTATGTACATTGCACACATAATGAGAACAATACAATGTGGGATAAACACCTCGACTACGCATATGCAGCAATGACGTCAGCGACAACCTGTCGCCCGCGCGTGTAATTAAACCCGTCCCGAGTAGAGATGTGACGAGTATGGGGCGGACTATCGATATTTCATTAAAAGTATCGATGTTATAATTTTCTTAATGTTATGTTCAAATTTAAAGTTAAATCGTTTAACTTAATCGATGTTTTTAAATATATAAATGATTATTTTTGGTTTGAGTTTTTTTTTACATATTAAATAATACAAGGCACTTATTCTAAACAAGCATAGATTAGATTTAACGATCGTCACTATTTTTTACTCTAGCTTAAATTAGATAACATTTTGGATTTCCTATTTTAAAATAAACTTTATAATTTACATTGTACAACATTAATTCTCAGACATATTAATCTAAAACACACTAATATTCAGCTATCGACGTACCCTTCACTTCCCTACAACAGACCCCCGCGGCACCTCGTTTTATTAAGGCGCGTTTTTTGTGCGGACACACGTGCTCGCCATACCTCGCCGTCGGGATAAAGTTCTTGTAACGATACCTACCTATATATAGGGGGTATATCTTATTGATATTTTATCTTATTAATATATTATGAGGGTAATTTGCTTTAGATAGAATGGTTCTAATGCTATGATTTAAATATCTGTGTATTAAGAATTTGTAGGTAGTTTAAAATTTTTATTTTAGTTTCATTAGGTATTTCTAATTTAAGTCTTAAGGAAAAATAACTAAAAATATATTTTAGATTGATTAGGTAGAGTCGCCACAATATCGATTGTTTACATCTATAAGAAATAACTATAATATAAAATATTAGTCAGCTTAAAATAAAAAAGTATTACGTGAAACGTTTAAATATCTAAATATATAGTGAAAAAAATATCTAAATATATACTAGGTATGGTACTCATCGTGGTGTCAAAATTCTGAAACACCTATTTTTCATTACATGAGAAGCTTTCACCGACCGCTATAAAGCGGTAACAGAAAAGCTCTGATTACGGAGCTTTTTGTCAACTTTCACGTATTTTATATTCAGTTCGTGAATAAAAAAACGTTCAGTTTTTTCGAAGTCGAAATGAATTCACGCAGCCGGCTCTATGAGTACGTTGAAAAAGTTTCAAAAGTGACCGTCACGAGGTGCTGGAAAAAAGAGAAACTAATAAAATTACAACAAAGTAATATATTTGTTTGGAAATTGTCAACTTATGTTTGTGAATTTTGTTTTGCTAGTTAAATTGTATTGTAGGTAGAGCCTTACATATCGTTTACTTTCATTTTTCATAGATTCACGTTATTGTGATAAAATTGGATGATACCCAATAGAAGGAATATTTATATCTTGATCTATCCTATTTATATTTCTCTTTTCTTATTTACCTTCTTATCTTTAGCCTAGCAAGACCAATTAAGAAAAGCTCTCAACCGTATCTAACCTAAGAGAGTGTAGAAAAAATCATTACATATTCTCTATGTAATACACATATACGACACTAAATTACTATTAAAACTTTATGACCCTCTTTCATTTGAGGCTTTGATGGCTAACGTGGCGTGACGTCACATAAGCGATTGTCGTCACGGCTCTAGCGTCAGTAAGAGCAGGTCAGTTTGAATTATAAATGAACTTTTAGTGGGCGGTAAGGCCTTGGGAGTTGAGTGCTCATGTATAACTAGTGGTAATTTTACTAATATTGCACTAGATGGTAGTTTAGAATTATTTTAAGCTTAAATTCTCTATTGCAAATTCATCTCCGGACAATTTGCAGGGTAAGTAGAACCTATGGAATAAGAATGCTGAAATGCACCATAAAATCTAAGTCAAATATAATACTTAAACTACATTTTATTATACTTATAATAATTTACAATTTCGAATTCAATGAGACAAAAAAATACATGCTCTATAATTTGAATAACTCTATTGAAATTTGTAATCTATAAACCGTACGTTCTACTTACACCTACTAAATCACCTTTAAAATATTTTCAACGACGCTTTTACAGCTTGTAGCATCGAAGTGACATTGTTACATTCATTTTATTCTCATAAGATCTACTTTAAACTGGTTTTCAATAACAATGCCTTTATTTTGCCTATCTTTCGTATATTCGTTAATAGAATTCAGTTCTAAAACACCCCATCCTCCAATTTTCACGCAATTAAAGATATTACGTGCTTTTTTTATTTTATTTTTTTTATTATTAAATAATAAAATATACCACGGATATGAGTCTTCCGTGCTTTTGGTGTACTTTTTTTTTCTATCTATGTTTGTTGTGATTTTGCATTTTATTTAATTATTGGTAAGCATATTATAAGCATATTATGATATTACGTGTATCATGGTAGGTTAGCGCCGCATTTGTCTTACCTGGATCATTATAGAAAATTCTTATTCATATATTAGAAAATTCACGTATACTATCCAGATCTAGTATGTTTATGTCAGGATGACATTTTTATAATATTGTATCTTTAATTTGCAAAAAGATATTTATAGAGACATATATCTTTCAGATTATCTCTACATACTCTACAATGTGGTAGAAGAATATGTGGGGCCTCATATGATGTTAAAGAAAAAACAACGATTCCCTTTCTATAACACACCCTAAGGTTGCAAAGTGCAATAAAATAGTTAGGGAATAATATGACAGAGCGGCGCGAGATTGGAAAACTTCACTCGTTTCTGACTTGAAAACTTTTGGCAATTTGTTGTCGATACCTAATACTATCTATGATAGAAATTAAAAATATCACGTTAAACAGTATAAAGAATAAAATTTTATCGTAATCTGTTTAATGTTTTATTCAGTATCCAGTATATAGCATACAGCAGTTGAGCCAGAGAGAACTTAGTTTCAAGACCCTACGTTCTCCGTTTTTGTCCATAATTTCACATTGGGTTTTAAATAGCAGGAAAATAAAAATAATCAATATCCCCAAAAGAAGATTGAACGCTCTAACATCTCGTGTACAGTCAGACACTGTCCAACAGAGCAACAATGTCCTGACAACACAATATACTTTACATTTTGCCACACTTGTCAGTTAAGCTCGACAATAGCTCTTTAGACCACAGTCTACCCGTGACCAATGACTACTGCAAAGTGTTCGAAACCGGGTTTCTAAAAAATTACTATAGAAAAATATACGCCGTTAATTCGGTGAAAGAGTTTTTATTTTAAATGTAGTACAATTGTAGTAAAACTTGAACAAAAAATCAAGTAGATTATTAAAGTCTGAGAAAAGATGACTATGTCTAATTTTCCGGTTTCGCTCGCGCAGATTGCGGCGCGCCCGACGGGAATACGCTTATATTTAATGTCACCAGAGTGGAGGTGACTTTTGACTATAAACGGTAAATTACTTTCAGACGTTACAATATAACATGGTTAGGTTGTTCATTTAAGAATTATATTTTTATATTCATCTTTATGGTCGGAAAAAAACCTGGAATTGAGAGACTCAGTTCTCAGATTCTGTTCAGATTTTACGTTTTGTTCAGAAAATCTGTATAGATTTATAACAGATTATGTTCCGCTATAGAAAGCCTTTGAAACTCATCGCGATGCGGCGAAACAGCGTCTGGTTGTAAACGCGGCGGTTGTGGGTTGATTTCCTACTCTAGGGTTTGAAAAATTTTATTTTTCTGGCTTTGGTAAAAAGACAAAACGCGGAGTTGAGTGCCGCCAGCATGAAAATCGATCGGAAATTGTGAAACAGAGTTTCGAAGTTCTCTCTGCCTAGATTACTATATGCGGATAAAGTGTGAAGTTCAGATCATGTATATTTTATATTTATTACCAAACGGTAATATCTAGCTTCAGGTTCTCTCCTGATAAGTGTGCGTCGTGCTGGCGCCTACGACCATTTACATATAGCGTTGTCATGGTGAACAAATACAATATGTAGCGGCTCTAAGTGGTGGATATAATACCGTAGGACTCTACCATCGGCATTAAATAAAAAATATAATAAATTATGTTCGAAATTGAACTAAAAATAGTAACAATAATATCATATAAGTAAACATTTAGTTACTAGTGTACATATAATCAAACTTCCTATCTATATATATATATATATATATATATATATATATATATATATATATATATATATATATATATATATATATATATCTATATATATATATATATATATATATATATATATATATATATATATATATATATATATATATATATATATATATATATATATATATCTATATATATATATATATATATATATATATATATATATATATATATATATATATATATATATATATATATATATATATATATATATATATATATATATATATATATATATCTTCTTCTTCTTCTTGGCATTAGTCCCGGCTTTTGCCAGGGTCTGCCTTCCGACTGAGCCTACTCCACTTTGCACGGTCTTTAACATCCTCAGTGGATAATTTATTGGCTCTCATGTCTTGTGTCACGACATCCAGCCATCGCTTACTTGGGCGTCCGGGTGGTCTAACTCCAGGGACAGACATGTCAAGGCACTTCCTTCCGACATAGTTCTCAGATCGGCGCATAACATGGCCATACCATCTCAGGCGACGCTCTTGGAGCTTATCCGCTACGTCACGGACCCCAAGACTACCTCGAATGAATGTGTTGCGTATGCGGTCGGACCGCGTCACGCCACACATCCATCTCAGCATCTTCATCTCCGTGACGTGAAGCTCCTGAGTGTGCCGAGATAATGTTGGCCAACATTCGCTGCCGTATATAAGAACAGGTCGGATAATGCTCTTGTATATCAGTCCCTTGAGCTTGGGCGGTATTCTGCTATCGCAGACCACACCAGTGACCTCCCGCCATTTGGCCCAGGCAGCGTTTATACGGGCATGGATGTCGTGGTCGATGCCTCCAGACTCAAGCATAACGGCTCCAAGGTACCTGAACTTCTCCGACTTAACGGCTGGCTCAGGCCCGATATGGATGGTGCTCGAGTCCTGGTTCCCACAAGCCATGTACTCGGTCTTCGACACATTCAGTTTGAGACCACCGTTCTCAAGCGCACCCTTCCAGGCGTTCACTTTACGCTCCAGCATCAGTCGGTTCTCATCGATGAGTACTATGTCATCGGCATACATCATCAGCCACGGAGGCTGGCATTGGATGTTAGCCGAGACAGTATCCAGCACTACATTGAATAAGAACGGACTAAGAGCTGAGCCCTGGTGAACCCCTATGTAATCGGGAAGGGAATAGGAATATATATATATATTTATATATATATATATGTATATATATTTATATATACTAAAATGTGACTTTTAAAAAAGCTTTTTATAAAAACTGTAAGCTGCAACAATACTCGTAGATGCAAGCGTCAAGCAAAGTTGTAGCGAGTTGCGTCGCCTCGCTCGTTAAAACTTCGACTTTCTTCAGTTTACCTTTAAACTATCCTACTCGTGCTTGGAATATATTCTAATAAGAATATCTTATTTTAAGACTAGTTATTATCTATGGTGTTACGTGTTTTTGATTTTACTTTATTCTTTTTCGATTTAGTTAGGTAACAATTGCAGTATACCTATTATAATATATAATATATACCATTGAAATGACATACTTGGCCTATTAAATGTTATATAAAAATCATATTATCTATCAAAGTTTATAAAGCTTTATTGTGGTGCGAGAATAAAAAAAAATTAAATATACAGACAGTTCTTAAACGAAACAAAACGCTAAACTCTATCGTGGGAAATAAGAGGAAAAATTCAAATTACACCTTTCATACAAGCAATATTGTCATTAAACTATAAACTCTATGGTATATTTTTATAAGTACAAATTTTAACCACACAATAATCAGATTACGCGGAATTAATGCCATTTTGTTCGACTACTAACTTTTTATAGTAACGCTTTAGCCGCGTAACAAGCCGATAAGCCGATTAAGGGATTAATCTCTATCATAGTATAATAGTCGATATGTGAATTTAATAATCAAATTATATGAACGCTAAGAAAATATACTTTTTAACTGTGAATAATGTCAATATCAATAAATATATATTGTACAGTATGAAAATTGTAGGCAAATTCAATAACGACAGATGTTGGTTATAAAGCGTACGTATAACTAAATGGTTTATTAAAATGTTCTAATAAACAACACCTTTAGAAGCTACTATACTTTAGCGGTGAAAATTTTTGGCGAAACGCCAAAAGATCGGGAGCTCTGGCGAATATAATGACACAAGTATGAAAAGCGAAATGTAGGTATCACGTGTCATATTAAAGAGTTTTTAATATTTATATGCAGAATTTGATAGTCCGTTTTGATAGAACCTGAAAGTCTTGTAAAATCAGGTTGGTCTAGTTACAGAAAAAAGTTATAATCATAATTTAATATATTTTAGAGCTTCACTAAATATGAAATTTATACTACGGTAACGTCTCTATATATAATATATATATGATAATATGCTGAGTTATAGGCTAAAGTAACCATATAAATTCCTAATTATAAATATAATATAACATAAATTATAATATAAATTTAAAGTACAATATTAAAATAGTAAAAGCTTCATTTATAGTGCGGCTCCCACCACAACCCACCTCCACCCTGCCCATCACCCCGTCTTATATAGCCTTAGGTGCGCTCCAAGGTATAGCCTAGACTATAACTTAGCTTCATACAAATGATTATATAGAATTTTACTATACATTATTTAGTTCACAATATTTTAGGAACATTAATATTTATTTTTTTATTATTATATAGACGATATATAGTATATGCGACGACAGTATATACAAAGATATAAACAGTTTTGTATAGAGGCTTGAATAAGTGATAGCAAACGTCACAGTTCATTTACGCCTTTATTCTTAATACACCTTGAAATAAGATTGAAACCTTCCATCATTCTATATAATTAGATATATGAAAAAAAGAAATAACGTAATTTGTACATAGCTAGGTAAAGAGTAAGTGTCTCTACTTGAACATCTAATGTATTAACCGATATAATAGCCAAATAAGCATATATGACGCATAATATTTATTATTTACATATATACGAGTATAGTACTGCTATTAACACTTCAGTGTTATAACATTATTACCGTTAAATATGACAATAAACTGTGCACAAATTATAAAGAATTGAAATTTACCAAAGCCTTCATCACTTTATTAATATTTTTGTACAAAAAATTTTGTAAAAAATATATATAAATAACGTTAATTTCGCATCCACCCAATTGACCTAGATAACCACCAATCTCTACACCTGGCAGGTGTGTGATACGCTGTCGTCTAAACCAACCGCGGACCTGCCCTCCCACGAACATTACAGGTGATACAGGTAATACGACCACGCCTTTTTATCGAGCTGCGCCACAACCTGCGCGTTGATTGGTCGACTCTACCTGACAGGTGCTTCCCACCTACAGTAGTCTCTACAACACCTGACAATCAGGTCTTCTTCACTTTAAGTGATGTGATAGTGCGGTGGTGGTGAACAAGTGATATGTCACTGCTTTTAGCGATATCGTGTGCGCATGTGTCGCTACGATTGATGTTTTCTTGAGGTGTTCTAAATTTAGCAAGGTGCCGCGCCCTTGTAAAGGTCAGTTATTGCTACGTTATATATTTTGTTTGGTTTGTTGTTTATTGGTTGTTTGGTTTTTTTGTTTATTTTGATATTGTTTTGGAGTTTTATATGTATTTGGAATTAATTTAATAACATAATTTTTATTTAATAATATAAAAAACAATTTTGTTGACAGGTCCATAAAATATATATACATATTTTCATATAAATTAGTTTTTATACAATCAATATTTAAAAACATCAATATAAGTTAAATAAATAAAAAAAATAAATACGTAATATGAAACATATTTTTTAAATCAACATTTTTGATAATTGCAATATTTTCTTTAATAACATAATTTACTGTACACAAAAAAATATAAGCTTATCTACACAAACATCAAATACTGAATTTACAAAAATACAAGCTTATTATAAACTTTCAAATAGTAATAGCAATTTGTTTCATCATTATGTTCATTCAATCTTCTTTCATAATTAGTGTGGTGCCTCCCTCACGCCCACCCCAGCACCAGCACACCCGAGTCACCCCCTTTGAGCCTGATTACCTAGAACTTTAGGTAGTCTAGCTCGCTCTGTAATTAGGTACCTAGTATTACCTCCGTTTAAATGGCTTCTTTGCCGCCTTTGTTCAGTTTAATGGGAAAATTTTTCATTTGAGTAGAGTCCGTTCTTAAGCATTATTTATTAATAATAGTTTTTAATTTAAATAGTTGTAATTTCACCAGGATTTTTTTTTTTGTAATTTTTATTTACAAATACATTTTTATTTTATATATAGGTCATATAAAATATTAGATTTAAAAATGTAATACATTAAGCTCATATTTTCAGATTTTAAATAAATTCAAATAAAGGAAATATTTCAATTTCAAATTTAAATAATTACTTACTACCAAATAAATAATAATGATTCTCATAGATATTTTATAGGCCATCGTGACGCAGTGGTAGAACTGCTAGCTATAAACACATTAGTTGTAAGCTCAATCCCACTCAGAAGAATCAATTATTTGAAACAAATTACGGAGTTGAGTCCCGCCACGTAACCCGCAATATTTTGAAAATTAGGTAGAAATTGAGGAACAGAATGTCTTGACACTATGTCGCTCTGGTTTCTATGCTAAATGTGTGATAGCTAAAAAAATTTGGTAGAGCATATTTTTATATATATAATTATTGTAGTATGGTAATATTATATTCTATACTTTTGTTAATTTTTTTATAAGCCTAAACACTTTCATCTACACTGTATTATAATTCCAAAAGCTTTACCACAATGACGTCATGATAAAAAACTTTATACCCACATATTCACGCGAGCTGTAAGTAAGTTAGCTTTGAATACTGCTCAATTTACGTCACACTACGACTACCTCCACTCATGTGAACTCTGTAATTTTACTATTCCATGCTTATGCTTAACTAAGTGAATAACTTATACGTATGCATCGTGATAAGTATGTAATGGTATTTGTGGAATAAAAGCAACTATTGTACTGGAAAAGTTATTTTTTATGATAGATTTATTTTTTCAACATAGCTTGGATAAATATATAAAGAAGTATCTTAGTGTTTATATGTATATGGGCATAGTTAAGTGAATTATTTATGGACTTTTATATTATATAAGTATAGTCAATTTAGAACCCCAAACAAATAAATGGAATCTTTAAGGCTAAAAATGATTCTATAGAATATAGAGTCTAAGTCTAGTTTTAAGTAATGTCAAAAGTAATATTTAAATACAGTGACCTAACAAAAACTCATGTATCTGTAATACATAATAATAATAAAATTTTAAAAAATCATTGATAAAGCATACATGATTCCACGTCCCTTTAAAATATAGAAGGCTTAGCTGATAGAAATCAACACCGCATTATACAAGACAAATACGCGCCTATATTTTAAAAATAATCAATAACCTTACCCGTACCATCCGATAGTCGAACTTTAACTGAGATATCTATTTATAATGGTTCGTGTGTATCGATTAAAAGTTACGAACAAAGCATTAGTAGGTCAGCTCCGATCTGTGTACAGCTTTCAGTGCCTAATAAAGCAAGATAACGTTTTAACATAAAAGAAATATCTACTTTTTTTTTTGAATACTATAACGACACAGAGGTGAAGGAAGGCCTGACTGAATATATATATATATATATATATATATATATATATATATATATATATATATATATATATATATATATATATATATATATATATATATATATATATGTTAGATTTTTTTCCCCAATCGTGTTAGTGTGTGGTGTTAGTAGAGCGGACCATAGACAGAAAGTAGAGACCAGTAAAATTGATACTTGGTTCTCCCTCTTCTCTTCTTAATCTAGCATAAGCACACGATAGTGTGTGTAGTTGAATGCTGCTATCCAACGTGCAACGACAGAAAAGTTGAACCTGATAACAGTAAGTTCAACCTGTATTACCTCAATTTGCTAATTTCTATAGGACAATAACTGCTTTGCTCCATGACATAATCAAATACAAAGTCCATACACCTAATAAATATGCTAATAACATCAAAACTTTTTAAATTTTACATATTTCCAGTACACATTTTATAAGTCGACATATATAAAAATACAGCAGATACGAGACCCGCTTGAACTGACAGTCCTATAACAAACGATACAATTTCACGTTTATAAAATGTGATTCGAACCACAATTTACGTTCGTACGCGTGAACCTCCCCTGTTGGTTTATTTGCTTGTCCACTTTGTTTGGTCTCACCAAATCTGGCGAGGTGTTTCATTCTAGACTCTTTAGTGTAGAGCAAGTAATGAAAAATAAGCGTATTTTTATAATATTTGCTTTAACTAAGGTTTTGTTATCTTCGTTGGGCAACATGTATGACAGACAAAAAGATTATTATTCTAATCCCGTTTTGACCTTTCTATTTAAGCAACATTGTTATTGCAAGACAAAAGGTAAGCCAAATATTTTTTACTAAATATATGTTTAATAAGTAATGTTATGCCCTTCGCCTTCAACTACACTCTGTACTCTATTTTTCACCCATGCCAGATGATAATGATGACTTCCTTTTATCCCTCATCAGTGACTTAAGTTCGTAAAAAAAATTTCAATCTTGTGCGACACCTAGGACTTGCCAGATCTTAAGACAGTTACAGATTGCTTTCAGGTATGAAAGCGGCCATGGCAGCGGATATCTCTTTCATTTTATTGCGCTTTGTTACAAGTAAATATAAGTAATTTTTAGTAAATTTTAATTAAATTGTTTTGTGAAGTTCAACCTTTTTTAAATCTATTAAAGTAAGTAATTATAAACATAACATATATACGTTACTTGAAAATAACAGTTTGTATTTATTTCTTGTAACTTAAAATGCATAGAATCGAAACAAACAGAAATGACAGGGGCTGAAGTGTCCGGTTACGCGCACCTGATGGTCGGTTATAGGGAATTGTATGGACAGGGCAATGTCTACAGCACTGTCTGGATGCGATCGTTAATAGTATAAGCCCGGGATATATATAGTAATACAAATAAATAAGTGCCAAAAATAATAATTTGAGTAAGTATTGTTGTTTCTTGTAACTTTATTAATAATTTCCTCTACTGTAAAGACTATTAATTAATTATTGTTATTAATAAATAAAACTTTTTTTTTTAGCAAGAAACGTACTTTAAATTATGTATTGAAATATATTTTAAAATTAATGTATAAAATATAAAATTCTGAGATTTTGAAAAGTTGTTTTGTCAGGCTTCGTCGGTTCATAAATTTACTTTTTTTATTTCCAAATATACTGAATGTGCCATGGCAAAATCTAATCTAGCCTTGTTAGTGGATAATTGATTTGTAAGCTTTTGTGCCAAACAATATTTTTTAATAGCGTAGTATATAAATAGCTATGACCAATGTCATAATTACAAAGTTTTTATTGGAATGATATCCATTACAACGCTTCTTATTCTTCCAAAGAGAAGAGCTAAACCACCGTCGTCTTGTCCAGTACGTTTTGGACTAAAGACCATAGATAATACTATTACTCATTGTTTTTTTTTAATTTTACAAGGATTGAAGTGATTCAATCTCTTGATTTGAAATCAAAATAGAGAAATCTTAGTGATATATATCTTCTCGACGTTCTCACAATTATTATAGTTAGTTCTAATAATTACGCAATTAGTACTGAGAAAACATTTTGTTACAGGTTTTATTTAGATATTTTTTTATATTTAGAATTTTTGAACGCACTGGAATTCATAATTACTTGCCTCTGTGCTATAAAATATTAATTTCATACACAATACTGTATATTAATTTTAAAAATATAACATAATATTTCCTGTAAACAGGTGACTGAGTCACTCATCAAATGCCCACCCCTGTTTGTTCAGCTAAAATGTTTGCTCACGTGAACACTCCACTTTGACCCCTGCACAGATTATAAAGTATCTTGTCATCTTATATTTTGTATACTAAATCTGTATTTCTCCTTTTTTTAAATAGACTATAGGTTCAATTCTTTCGGAATATTTATTAATAATTTTATACATAAGGTGTATAAGGTTTGAATTAGCAAAGTATAGTTAGCTCTACATATAGATTAGGCAAAGAGAAACTAAAATATTTAAAATTGAAATATTATGTCATAAGTGGTGACATCCAATTCCGTATTTTGTGTACTTAAATAGATCAAGTAAATAAACTATTTTTGAAGCTTAACTACACAGTTGGTAGGTAGTTGCAAGATATGATAACTGATAATACCAAAGTAAAACGATAACGAACTTTTATAGAGATTTATATAAGAAATAACACACATATCACTATAAGCTAGAAATATATCCGTATAAAACAATCGTTAGTTACTTCCAGTGTAGAGTCAAGAAAAACCGAAAACTTGTATTCTCAATAATATCTGGAGTCAACAATTAGTATAAGGGTAGAGTCGTTTTGTAGGCGGATATAAGACAAGTAATAGATTAATATCTGTTTAGTTCTTAAGCACTTGTCATAAAATTTATAATAAAGAATTGACAACGACTAATTTGTCTAGGCCAATAAAAAAGAAGATAATATTTTTTGTACTTTACATAACTCCAAATCTGTTCAAGCTGCAGTTATAATGAGACATTGTAGTTCCTATATTACATATATTATTAACGTGACGGGCAACGGGCTGCATGGCTTATTATAAAACAAGATATTATAAATGTTCCTTAAAACATTATTAAATCAGTGGGATAGTTTCACTTCAATGATACTATATTTTTTAATAAACAAACAAACAAAAATAATAATAATATATATTCGCTTTAACTGGAACTCTACAACCATATTAGCTCTGGTCACATTAGCAGCCACTTCGCGTGGAAAAATGTTGCAATCATAGCTATATTATACACCGCGATGAGGATAATTAACTCTGGTGCTTACAGAGACTGAGCTTTTCTTAATGCTAGCTTTATAGCTTCTTAATGAAAATGTGTCGTAATGCAGCGTTTTGGAATTTCATGTCTAAAATGTACGTTAAGGTTTGGTTAAAACTTTAGTTACTTTTTATATTTACGTACGTACTTACGTAGTTACTTTTTATATAATTCAATCGTAATTAAAATAAAAAGTCTTTAGACATTAGACGTTTTTCAATATTTATATATTCTTTATAATATATGTATATTTATAGTTAATTTTATTGTTTTTATAGTCCATTTACTATATCTCAACATTTGTAATAATATCATATATTATGTATATGATATATGATATGATATAGTTGTCTTTACTTATACCTATGTATATATTATAAAAACAATTTAAAATGATGTAAAAATTCCTAATTTCAAATATACAATTAAATGGGAGACATAAAAAGTTAATAACGGTTTTTACTGACCTAACGCCGAACCCATACATCTTTCACCAGTTCATTCCGAAGGTAGCGGTCCGTAATGGACGTAAAAAACGCCGCACCTAGGCTTTATTACATTCCTCTCAATATGCCCGCTTTTTGCCCATTACATCCTTCAATTCTGAGCGCAATAACGTTTTTGTGATATATGTGTATGACTGGAATAATGCTGTGAGAGAACGTCGGATTATTATGTGTAGGACGATTTGGTAGAGTTTGCTGTGTTTTGGTGGTTTAAAGTAATTAATCATTATTATATGTATTGTATATACTACTTAGAAATGTATATACATTTCGAAGCCTTACTAGAGTTTTTTATAAGTAATACCATAGATGAATAACCAAAGCATGTTATAAAAAACGACAAAAATATTGATTATTGTTGAAAATATAAACCATAATATAAAATAAGTTAGTACCAGCACCGCTCTCTTCTACTTATGTATGTCAAATAGTCATATATCATACTAAAGATTTTTTTATTAGAAAAAAACCCTAACAAAATTTAAAACAAAAAATTCTGTAACTAGGCTAGTTAGCAGAATTTTCTGTTTAAATTTATTCTACTATCAATCATCTATTAGGTGTACTACGAGTATTTCGTCATATGCTTGTACTGATTTTGAGTATGTTAATATTATTCATTAGTGACAATGATACCTTAACAATAGACTGGACTGAGCACTTAATTTCCAGGGCGTAATGTCATTTATAAAATTAATTAATTTTTTAGGGAATAATATTTAATACACAAACGTCTTTTCACAATTATTTTAATTTTAGATAATATAGAACAGTCTCGGACATTTTCTAATTTTACTGTTGTAAAAGCATACACACGGTCCCATGAAAAAGCTGCGGATTCGGTTCAATCAAATTACAGTAAGTTTAACGAGTATTGATATTATGCATAGATTTTGGTAAAATTACCAATATATTTCTTACGTCTTATTTTCAAAAATATATCGAGATTCAACTTTCAGTATATTTATTTCCATAAATTTTTGCCTTAAAGAATATTTGGGGTCTAGGTTATAGATTGCGTCAATAACTCGTTTATGTATGACAAAAAATGAGTTTGTAGCCGCTGCATTACCCCAAAATATCATGCCGTAACACTTATTACTTATTATTTAAGTAGGTAAAAAAACAAGGCAGGCCATTTTCACGTTAGTTAAAAACTTACAGTTTTAATCGCAAAAGTTTATTCACCAATCCATCAATATGAGATCTTCATTGTAATTTGAAGTCAATAGTGATACCGACAAATTCCGTAAAATCAATATGATCTACGGCTTCACCATTTAAGAGTAAAAGTAACGCAAGTTCTAAAAATTATACATTTAGTACTATTTAATAGTATGTTTATAACACTAAATCAATGTACTAATTTCGAGAAAGCATTGTCATATAGATTTAGTTTATCAATTAAAAACTCAATGAAGTATCTTCAGCAAACAATACTATCTCCTGGCTCCTTATACTATGAAATGTAGGAATCACTAAATATTTATATCTTTAAAAAAATTACAAATAACTGATATTACTTTTTTCCATATATAGCAGGGAATACAAACACTCAGTTCCTACCACCTACCACTATTCGAGGCATTGCGTGTTGAATAGCGGTATTCTATATAAAATTCTTTAAATAAGTATTTTTTGTTTTTAAAGAAATTGGCACGTAACCTGTAAAAATATTTGTAGCTCAAACTTTACATTCATAATATAAAACTACTAATTGTGAACATTTCAAATGAACATCTCGGTCACAAGGTTAACGCGAACTAATATACTATCTAGTGTTTCCGTCATATAATTCATGAAAGAGTTTTTCTTTAATACATCATTAGTTGTAAAATATAGCATCCGGTGCTTTGATTGGCCGACGTGGACACTAAGGGGTCATATATTATATTTATAAAGCAAAAATTATTTATGCAATCGAATTGTTAAGTTGTAGAGCATCGGAATTTATTGTTAAAACTTTTATTGAAATACTTTTGGTGTCATACTTATTATAATAACCTACCTAGAGTTATTAGATTATAGTAATGTAAGTATTTATTTAGTATAAATGTTTAAATAACTAGATTTTGAGAAAAGGTATTAGTTGTCGATGTTATATTTCAGGTTCAGGTCTCATATGGTGAAATATTGGTTAGCTAAATTGTACAGCTCGATACAGTTACTAAATTTCTAAATTTATTTCTTCAGTGCCGATTGCCGACTAAGTACGACTAACATTAGTGTAGAATTGTGTCACAGTTATTAGTTCATGCAAAATGGTATTTAAAGAAATACTAGAAAACACAGTAATGTATGACATGGATCTGTCCATCTAGAGTAATACAAAATCTATTTATTCTGTAACTATTACTTTTATTTAATTTATTTATATGTATACACTTAAAATAATTAAAATAAGATCACACAATGCCACACGACACAACTAAACTAATTAAGCCACACCCATTTGCGAACCTTAAAGACGTATTCCCATTAGAACAAAAGAGCAAACAAACCCTAGAGCAGTTGGTGTGAAAGTATGAAAGAAATATGCATAGAGCCACGGATAATCTCGCCTGGACCGCCGCGGGCGCGTGATTAGCGCCTGAGAGCCTTTTAAAAGCCTTAAAAGGTGCTTATGTACTTGGCGATTACAAAGAATAAACGTGCCTCTACATTGCTCTACATATATTGGATATATTTTTTATTAAATAAGATATTTTAAGATTATTGTACCTACATTATATGGTGAAGGAATGGAATACATAATACACTTCACTCATTTTCTGTATTTCATATTTTTAATAATCTTCCTAATTTTGCAAATTATAAAGAATGACTACATTCTCTACGTGTTTTTCGGCTTGTGTTAAATCGGAACAGGTGAAAAATATATATGTTTAATATAAATACTTCAACAAGCAGGCTTCAAATACACTAACGTCATATGTGATTAGGATATATATATATATATATATATATATATATATATATATATAATATATATATATATATATATATATATCTATATATATATATATATATATATATATATATATATATATATATATATATATATATATATATATATATATATACATATTTTATAGATAATCATGTTTTTTTGTAATTTAAAAACCTAACGTGTCTTCGTATATTATTTTCATAATCTCTGTCTCGGTCGTAGCGGGCGCGGCTCATTATTACTGTGTAATGAATGCCCGCGCACGATATTGTGGGGTATAGAGGGTGCAGCGAATGAACAACCTGTATACACTATACAGCTCAGAATAGGTTGTTTTGCTGTTTGTGTAACATGTGCATGTATGTGCATGTAATGACACCGGACATGCCCGCACTGGCTTTGTTTGAACTCTTTAGAATATTGATGTTAAAAAAATATATAAAACGTATTGTTTATAATTTTGCAAAAGAATCTTTTTTGTCTGGCTATGTGTAAGCTTGTCCTAATTGTGAATAATCTACATATATATGTTACACACGTACAAGGAGGTACAAGGAGTGAGTGCATATATTAGAAAGAGTATATTATAGATTTTGTATTTCAAAATACGAGTAAGTGGATTTAAATATTGACAAAGCCATCAAACTGCTCTTACGTCCACTGAAATTAATATCGCATTTAATATAACATTTTCTCTTAAACCCGTCCCTTATCTATTATTTAATATTTTATCTAAACAAAAACCTGGGTTAGAAGATTTCTAACGTCACGCTGGACCTACGTCAAAACGTGAAAAGGCATAGAAATCCCCAGTTCAATTAACGAACAGCCTGTATGCTTAATAAAGAAGCTCGGAGCTTTCATTACACCCTGTATAATGGCCCGTACAAATATTTTTAATCCTCGTTCTCATACATCTTCCGTAGTTCATTTTGCTGTCCAATGCTTTTAATATATTCTATATGTTTATACAAAATACAGCCTTATGCAAGTGTACTTGAGTCACAATTCGCTTGGTGATAAGTTTTTTGTGTGACCACGTCTAGTTAAGGTAAAATGTTGTTTATAATTCAATACTCAGGGCGGTTGTGACAGACGA